>FXXK01000489.1:261001-325296 GCA_900184695.1 Betula pendula
TGTCATGATTTTCCCCAACACCCACTTCATTTTAACCTACCCTACATCTTTTTGCATGAAAACTATGTGCTCTATTTTCTTTGTATTCATTGAGTGCTCTTTGTGATCGATCATGAAAAATGAAAAAGAAAAAAATGTGTTCATATATATATGGGGCCACAAGATCAGCATACACGGAATGGGGGGTACGTGACAAGAAGTCTATAATCAGACTGGTTGCTTCATCTTTCTTGTCAACTGATTTGAAGGTTGGAATACAATGGCAGTAGTGATGATAAAAGAATGTTATTATTTACACGTAGTTTTTATATTGAATAATCTAGTGCAACAAGGAAGCCAACGTTCTTTGAACCAAAAAACTTCTCCTTAATTATAATTTATGAGGTCACAAATTCAATTACATAGAGTACGTGCATGGGTTTTTATATATACCTTTTTTTTTTTTTTTTAAAAAAAAAAAAAACACAGTAAGGAAAAGAAAAGAATAGGTACCGATTTTAAAGGAAAAGAGAGAAAATGTTGTTGTTGATTGGTAAATAATTTGAGAGTGAGCCCCATTACACACCGCGCCAATATTATTACCCCCATAATAACACATTCGGTTTATCTGTCCTACTTCTACCCCCACCTCAACTTTTAAAATTGCCCCATTTAATCGATTGCTTTGCTTGGGACCAAAACGTGTAATTAATTCAACCTAGATGTCACTTCAAGTGTTAAAATGGGAATATGTCCAAAGAGTAATTTTACGCAATAAATTATTATATTACTGTTATACAATTAAAATATTTTAATTTTTAATTTAACAAAAATTAAAAAAACTTTACTAAGATTGGTGATCGGAAAAAGAGTAAGTCTTAATACCAAAACATTCATACTAAAGGCAAAATTAGGGGCGGAGGACTCGGTGCGACTCATGACTTTTTAATTGGTTCATTAAAATTATTAATAATTATGCGTAGCCCGCGACTTTTCTGACTAGGCTAAAGGAAAAATTTTCAAAACCTAAGGGAATTATGGCCCCTGCCCCCTAGTTCTGTTCCTAATTCAAATAGAGATTATTTGTATCAAAATAAAATATTGAAGTTATGGTGAGAAAGAAATTAATGTGGCACGTCTAAAGGAGTGGGCATAGATGGACCCAATACAGGTCCCCTTCTTAGGTTCACATGCATTTCAAGAATGTCATAAAGTTACAAATATTTATGCAAACGGATATAAAAAAGTTTACCCTAGACCACTAATGAGGTGGAAATGAATTTGGGGCACGGGTGCTTCGTGCACCCCGTCCAGCTTTCTACAGCTCCATGCAACAAAAAAGAAACAAAAATAAAATTACCAAAAGCTCCGGAACGAAATTCAATGAGGGTGGCTATGTTTTGACCGGAAATTGATGACGTGGGTTTTTGGGACAACAAACGAAGTCGTTTTTTTAACCGTGCCTTCCTTTGTGATTATTGCTTTGGGAAACGAATCTTGAAATTCGGTGTACAACACCTTTAACACAAAATAATAACCGCTTTTGACCGTCCCGCTTAAAGCAAAGATATGTACAGTAATTCCTGTTATTATGTTGTGACGGACCAATCATAAAACACACCAATTTGGTTCTTTCATGGGTTTGGGAGTAAAAGTTGATATTGCAAGAGAGAATGGAAAATATGGTATGATGAGTAGCATTAGATCGAGGATTCAAATTCACCGTAATTACTTGTTTGAATTGTTAATTTGCGTTCGATAAGTGATGTGACATATTTTATATGATTAATTTATCTGTCTAAATAAATTTTGAACTGTCTGACTATCTACTTAAACAGGTAAATTTCACATTACATGTAGAAACTGTCTAATCTGTTATACTTGATATTGCATTACAGTTTATATATATTAAGAGAGCGGTGAAAGGCATATAAAAATATGATCATCATAGGATAAATAATGGAATACAAGTTAGAATGCTTTAGTGTAGAGATGAGTCTAGGGTGGCATGGACATTCCTTTTTGGAAGCCACCTTTGAACGAACAAAAGGTAGTGGTTGTGTCAGTTGGCATGCTTAACACAACATCAAAGCTCTTTTTTCTTGCAGTGCGCTTTGGCCCTGTCCCTGGGGATTCTACCCGCTTCGGCCGCGGAGCACCAGGACAAAAGAAAAACGAATGAATCGTAAAACTGCCCAGTGACTCACGGTTTGCGCCACATGTGTGTGTCTCTCCCTATACATATGCATATCTATCGTTTATTCCTCCATAATAAAAGAGCAAATATTTTTTTTCTATTTTCAAGGAGATGGTCATCATCATTTTACAATATATTACTATAGTTTTGTGTGTGGAATTAATTCATGACTTGAAATAATAATAATAATAATAATAATAATAATAATAATAGGGTGGGCCTCTTCGGGTGGTCAAACCACCCCCCATGCCACCCTAGACCGGCCGTAGGGTGGCCAAAACCATGTACCCTCAAAAGTTATAGTGGTGGTTTCGGCCACCCTCATTTTGTTATTTGGCCACCTCCATTGATTAAGCCACTCCTAGATCGGCCAAGGGTGGTTGGATCCCTCTTCTTTTCTTTTTAATTTTTTTTTTTAAATTTTTTTAAAAATATTTCTAGTTTTTTTAATTTTTAATTTTTAATGAGACATAGGGACACGTGTCTATAAAGGCATTGATATAGATTTTTGTCAATTTATGGGCGTAAGCTAGACGAATATACAGTCTCTGTTTTTAGCTATAAGTGAGGTATCATCACGATACAAAATGAAACATAGGGAGAAAAAAAAAAGTTGTTAAACCATGGGGTAAAAAGTATTTAACCTAAAATCTTAAGGAGATTTCCTATTTTATAGTTCAAGTATGGTTATGATTGACAATTTTTTACACGACGCGTAAATTTGACACATTCAACACGGATTATCAAGTTATGATCGAAGAATATGATCCGTTTAATTAAATAAGTTGGGTTAATGTTAACTTACATAGTCTTATTTCTATGACTCGACACACAACATATGACAAATAATTTTTGATACGATCTGCAAATTCAAAAAAATCAAAAATTAAATTAGCGGATTAAGATTGAAGGGTCTGACCCATTTAATTAATCAGATCGGATTATAATTGACCTATATAGTGTTAGACCAATATATACCTTAATATAATCTAAATCTGACATGCGAACACGAATTACCACATTTAACACGGTAGACTTTTTTGTTTTTATTTTTTATTTTGTGTTTGTAGGCTAGCTGTAGCTGATCATACGGTCCATTACCTAATATAGTACGTGGCAACGTTGTGAGACTTGGTAAAAGTAGTGGCATGTGTGTATCTAACCACGTAAATTAATTATAAGCACATATATAGTTTAATTTATCAGATAAAGTTGCCCAATTCTATTAGCAAAAGTAGCATTTTGTAAACTTCTTTTAAACCAACCACCTTACATAATTCATGTGCTAACATCCACAGAGCCTCTGTGGACTCTGTGTATATAAAAAGCCTGAGAAAGCTATCAAACCTCTCACACAAATATTTACTCTTACATGCTCGATCCCCAACAAAAATGGCCACCATAGCCAGAGATGAATCCGACTACGACAGCAGCTGCTCCTCCTCGATAACCGTGCCGGACTCGAGCCGGAGTTGGATGAGCAACCTCAGCTTCGGCAGCCGTCGGAGCTCGGTCTCCGTCTGCTCCTCCACAGACACTACCTCTCTACTAAGCTCTCACAAGCCCCACAAGGCTAACCAAGCCGCATGGGAAGCCGTGAGGCGGCTCCGGAGCTCGAATGGCCGAGTGGGGCTCGACCACTTCCGGCTCCTCCGCCGTCTCGGCAGCGGAGACCTCGGGAACGTTTACCTCTGCCAGATTCGGAACCCGGTGGTGGGGTTGCCGCAGTGCTTCTACGCCATGAAAGTGGTCGACAAAGAAGCGCTCGCCATAAGGAAGAAGCTTCAGCGGGCTGAAATGGAGAAGGACATTTTGGGTATGCTTGATCACCCTTTCTTGCCAACTTTGTACGCCGACTTTGACGCTTCTCACTACTCTTGCTTTGTCATGGAGTTTTGTCCCGGTGGGGACTTGTACGCCGCCCGACAACGACAGCCCGGCAAGCGCTTTAGCATTTCATCCGCTAAGTATGTCTCTTTAATCTTTACAATCTCCAAAAGTCCGTTCAACTGATGAGTAACCCTATTGTGGTCCACTTTGAGTTAAAAATAACAATTAAAAATGTGAGTTTTAAAAACACAGTTAAGAGTTTGATAAAATTACAGTTTAATTTTTAAAATTGTACATTTTTAAAAATGCATTTCCTTAATTATGATTTAAAAAAATGTAAATTTTATGTGTTTTTAAATCGCAATTTTTTAAAAATACAATCTCAACAATTTAATTTTTTATGATTTAATTTAAAATCACACTTTTTATTTATAAAATCACAATTTCAAGCTCACCATTAATATACTGCTATACACAACTCTCATACAACTAAATTACATAATATTAAAAATCAGTGATTGAATCAGGTAAAAAAGAAGAAGACTTCAACGTCTTTCCAGTTGATGACGATAATTGTATAACAGTGTATGCAAATGTGACAGGTTTTATGGTGCTGAGACACTCCTTGCCATAGAGTATCTACACATGATGGGTATCGTTTACAGAGACCTTAAGCCAGAAAATGTGCTGGTGAGAGAAGATGGGCACATTATGCTTTCAGATTTCGATCTTTCACTGAAATGCGACGTCGTTCCGGAGCTCCTAAGGGCTAAACGGCACTTGGAAGCCAACGACGACAAGGACGCAAAGTGCTCAACACCTTCTTGCGTTGCGCCCATGCAGCCTGTGCTGTCGTGTTTCTCAGCCTCCAACAAGAAAAAGAAGGCTAATAATGTAACTACCACAGTAAAAGAACAGGTAATAATTGATGATGTCCAAGAACTCGTCGCCGAACCAATCCACGCCTGTTCGAAATCCTTCGTCGGAACCCACGAGTACTTGGCGCCGGAGGTGATCTCAGGGCAAGGCCACGGCAGCGCAGTCGATTGGTGGACTTTGGGGGTTTTCTTGTACGAAATGTTGTACGGCAGGACACCTTTCAAAGGCGAAAACAACGAGAAAACACTCGTCAACATCCTTAAACAGCCGCTAATGTTTCCAAACATTGGTTTCAGCCGCAGCAGCAAAGAATTTGAAGAGATTGTGAAAGCTCAAGACTTGATAAGCAAGCTGTTGGTGAAGAATCCCAAGAAGAGAATTGGGAGTTTGAAGGGTTCTGTTGAGATCAAAAGGCATGATTTCTTCAAGGGTGTGAATTTTGCTTTGATTAGATCAATTAAACCACCTGAAATCCCTAGTGATTTACATAAGATTAGGAGTAGTAGAGTTAACTTGTTACCCAAGTTAAGCAAAAAACAAAGGGATGAACCATATCAGATCCCACATGATCATTTTGACTATTTCTGACTGTAGATGTAAATTAAATTATCGTGTATGACACCAAGGAAAGAGCTGTTTTCCTTCTGTTTTCTCTACAAATGATTATAAGATTTAGATAATTAATTAATGTAAGACCAAGTCATGACTATGCTTTGAATTTAGCATTTAGTTGTTTATTATATGTATTAATATATTAATTCTTTAGGTACTGTTGGGCCCTCCCTCTCTTGTGTGTATAATTATTATTCGTGCTTATGTGTAAAAGTAGAGGGATTCATAATTGTCCCAATGTGATTCTCATGAGAGCTCTATGAGTTAATCATGTGATCACAATAATTACTCTTCTCTATGACCGGAAAAAATATATTATAAAATTAAAAAAATAAAAATAAAAATGATCTCTTCTTTTTCTCAAGTTTGAAAAGATTGCCTGCTTTTCTCATATGGGAACTTTCTTATCCACGCATTCACGTGTTCTTTCACCGAACAAAGTAAAGAAACAAAAACCCATCATGTTTTCTTGCTTCTCTTACCTTTATCTCTCTCTTTTCTTTTCCTTTTTAAATTTTATTTTATCAAATTCAGAGAGCCAATTAATTGTTAATTAGTCTATAACTAATGCTATATGTAAGACCCAAGCATATTTAGGTTCTCCTAAAATTGATATTACTTTTAAAATTATTATTAAATATAAAAAAAAATACAAAATTAGTCCGTCAGTCATTTTAATAAAAACCATTAATCTGTCACGTCAGTCATTTTAACAATAATACGCCACCCTATTGCTCTAACGTAGCAAATTAATGGTTTTCGTTAAAATGACTAATGAAAATTTACTTTAAGGAGTGATTTTTTATTTTGATCAACCACAAGGACCTCTGAGTTTTTTCTTATATCATAAAGAGTAATCTGTAATTTAGGCCAACTATAAGGACCAATTTTACATTTTTTTCTTAAATATATCAAAATTCAATAATCAATTATCACAAATTTAATAATAATTTTAAAAGAGCCTAAATCTTACAGCGATCTTCCTTTTATCATTATTCATTAGTCTATATGTGCTGCATCCAATGACTTGAAACCGGTTCATTCAGGGGATTTGGGACATAAATTTGATGTTTTTGGAAGTTATAAGGTAAATGAACAGTGAAGTGACTTTTTAAGACTTTTTTTTGTAAGATAAACAGGACAAAGATTGGGAATTGTGTGCGAGAAACCATAAAATAATACTCTACGAAGAAAAGAGAGATGTCATTAAGGACCACTTGTGACACAAGACATATATATAACAAGAATGTTTTAATTGGCTCAGAAAAAAAAAAAGGTTTTACAAACTACAAAGAATGGTCAAAATAGTGACATCACAACCGAGGTGTTTTTATTGAATGAATTGAAACCGAGGAGATTAATCAAAATGTCAGAACTAATCTTGGAATCCTTTTGTGTTGTTGAATTAAGTAGTAGGGTTAAATAATAATAATTAAATTTATCTATTTGATTAATACGTTACACGTATAATCTACTTATCAACTACATGGTTGACCGTACATGTGGGAGTTATAAATATTCCCATTTCTTGGTTTAAATTCTCGTAAGACACCTATTTCATTTTTTTTTAAAAAAAGTAACCATATAAATTATATTTTTATTTTATAATTATTTTATAGTGTTAATGTGATAATTCAAATTCTGTATTAATGCGGTAGTTCAAATCAATATTTAAATAAATTATTAAACAATGTAAGATAAAATATAGTATATATAATATTTATTAACCAATATATAATATTTAATAGTATGAACAGTATATATATAATTTCTTTTTAGGAAAAAATGTAAAATTGGTCCTTGTGGTTGGCTTAAATTACAAATCACTCTATGTGGTATAAGAAAAAACCTAGAGGTCCCTGTGGTTAACCAAAATAACAAATCACTCCTTGAAGCAAATTTTCTTCAGTTATTTTAATAGAAACTATAAGCTATTTTGGCGAACCAACGAGTATTTTATTGTATATACAAATTTCTGACATGGCAAACTAACGGTTTCTATTAAAATGACTGACAAAAATTTGTTTCAGGAAATGATTTGTTATTTTGGCCAACCACAAGGATCTCTGAATTTTTTCTTATACCACAGGGAATAATCTGTAATTTAGGCTAACCACAGGGACCAATTTTACATTTTTCCCTACTTTTTATATACATATTTATTCCACAATAATGTAACGTTCGTATATTTAACCAATATATACAAATGATGGTAATAGTGCATTTTCTAAATAATATTCAGTGGGTTCACAGATCACAGAGGTTAAAATACCTATTGATCATTTCCCATAAAAGCTAGGGCACTGCTATTGGTGCCACTGAATCATAGAATGCACCCCAGCATTAGCTAGAATTTAGAAACAACAAATATAGTTAATACGTACTTTCTTGATTAAGTTCTTGTTTTTTTGGGCAAAATAATAATAACAATAATCAAGAAAAGTAAATGGAATCATAGAATACGTCAAATGAGAATTGATGGTTTACGTCGCGCGCACCTTTGAGGACAATTCAGTCAACGCCGTAGAAAGACCAATCGGCTGAGTTTTATTAGCTTGAACAGATTTTACCATTTTGGCAAAACCCATTGATGGAGTTTTGGACTGAAACTGTCAGTGGTCAGCTTGGAGTTGCACGCGAGCTTTGAATTTTTTACATTGCGAAAGAGACAGGGCTATTATAGGCATCATTTGATTTTGAAATCTGATTACTTTTCGTTGTTTTTTTTTTTTTCTTTTTTATGGACCACTGCCGATTGGTTGGATTTATAACTTATATGACTTACATTTTAATGCAGAATATGACGGAGACGTGAGGAATAGAAGCAATGGTGGAATTATATAAACCATGTAGTAGGGTTCTATTGGACAACAGAGTTTTATTGGAGTTCTATTTAGAAAAAAAGAAGAAAGACAAATAATTGAATAAGTCCAAGTCCTCAACTGTTGTTAAACAATCGATTGTACGATGTGGGAGATCCCACCAACGGTTGCATATATATATATATATATTATTATATAGATTATGCTATTTTTCCATTCTCTATTCATCGATATCAATATATATATAGTATATATATATACTAGTACAATATATATATATATAATATATATATAGTATATATATATGTTTGTTTTTATTTTCTTGTACATCATTTGTTCATTTTCGTACAAAAAATGTGAAATCTATCGTTAAAATTGTAGAACCCACATGTAATTTTACAGATTCAATGATGAATTAAAAAAAGAGGATGAACAAGAGATATGTAGAAAAATAACCACCAAACAAAATCTTTTTTTTAAAAAAAAAAAAAATTATCTAATATTAGTTGAAACTGCTACATAAGTATTATGGGATAATTGGTATACTAAAATACATTTGGAAAAATTAGTCATGAAGAGTTATATATAATTTTTAAATTATTGTGCTTGAGTAAGATATTTTGTTGAAATGAGATACTCTTTTATTCTTTGGTGGAGACCCCAAATTTTTTCTTCTTTGTTTTTATTCGGTTTTGTGGGAAAATTCTTCCCGTACTGAGTCACATTTCCTTCTATTAAACATCAGTATTTTAGTGTTTTAAGCATCAGTATTAAATATCAGTATCCGGTTAAAAAAAAAAATTTTAAAAAAAAATCCACAAAAACATAGTATTTTAGTGTAGGCGAAATTCAAATAACGTTTTATTGGTTCAGTAAGTGACACCGGGCCAGCTCAAACGGGTAGACAATTAAGTCTCTTTTCATAAAATAATGTCCTTAAAAAATTAATATTAAAAGCCTTTTAAAACATAAAGTATCTAAAAATAGCATTAAAAGTTTCCCTAAGAAACAAAGGCCCTTAAAAAAATAGTTTTTAATTAATGATGATTAAAAAAATAATAATTACCTTATAAAGGGTAACCTACTTTAATTTTATTTTTTATTTTATCTAAAAGCAATGAAAAGGGTTCGTTTGGATATGCAATTTCAAAAAGTGCGATTTAAAAACGTGATTTTTAAAAACGCAAGTAAGCGTTTGGTAAAATCGTGATTTGACTTTTAAAATCGCAATTTAACTTTTAAAATGCTATGTTTTAAAAAAAACACCTCCTTACCTGCGATATAAAAATGCAAAAAATCTGCATTTTCAAATCGCAATTTTTTAAAAATACAATTCTCAAATGATTCACTTTTTGCAGTTTGGTTTAAAATAGCACTTATTGTCTATGAAATCAAAATCCTAAATGTCAACTTCATGTCTATCTTGTATCCATTTAAAATTTGTGTGGCTTTTAAAATCATCATTGAATTTATGATAGATTATTATTGACTTTTGATTTAATTGTGATTTTAAAAGTCACATCACTTTTAAGCAGACAAAAGATAAATATAAAGTTAACATGTATTATTACTCTTTATCTAATCTACTTCTCAAAAAAACACTTACATAATTGTTTTTTGTGTTCATTGAGAGGAGTGATATATGGTTCGCATCACCTTAAGAGGGACGGGAACAACCTTCGGGCATACATGTTATTCACACATCTGGTTAAGGCTACTAACTTCGATTGTTCTTTCAACTCTTTGTTTTTTTTAAAGAAATTAAAGAAGTTCACTAGGCGTAAGGGTTTTGATTTTAGTGACATCCACCTAAGGTATAAAGTTCAAATCCCAGTGCAAACAATGATTATTTATCCATTCTATCCTTTTATCTCTTTGGGTAAAAGTTATTGTTCGAATTAGTTTTGATCACTTTATGGTCAAATACCATGTTTATTGATCTAATATGAAACTTTTCTATATTTTTATAATAAATATAAAATTTTTAATATATTATTATACTAAAATTATAAAGATCTCATTAAGATTTTTCGTCTAAGGCCCAAATTAGATCAAGCTGTCCTTGATCACACCTGTTGCTCTGCAGCTTCAAAGTCTGAGGTTTCATCAAAGATTGAAAAGCAAAAGACATTGCCATATGCCCATGTGGTTTCGATACGTTTAGCAAAATCTGGGAAGGCCCAATTGAAGAAAGCCATCATGGCGACCCAACTCAGGAAGTTTGGATAAAGGCTTTAGGTGAACTGATTTTTCCCTCTCTTTTTTTTCTTGTTCGTATCATAGGTGGCAATTTGTGTTGAGTATTAGATTTGAGTTGTGTCGAAAAATGAGAATAAAATTATATAAGTTAAGACTAATCTGACATATTTAATTAAACAAATCAGGCATTTCAAATCTAACTTGTTAATTTTGTATCGAATTTGTGTCGAGTTCTTAGGTCAGGTCAAAACTTGTACATCTTAAATGTTGTGTATCGGTTTCAAATCGTGTCGAAGTATAAGAATAAAACATATAAATCAACCCTATATAATCTTTTAATGTGTTCATCTAATGGCAATGCAGTAGCCCTGCTTTTTAGTATCTCCCGGAAGTTCTGAATTATTTTGGGACCCTTCCAGGCTCTATGGTGAGCGGTGATCTTTTGTTATATGTCTCTCTGATTACTTACTTTTTCCTTCATTTTTTTTTTTTGTAAAAAAAAAAAAAATTATGGAGGAGCTTGGCGGGAAACTACTAATTAGTTGACCTTTTTGCCTTGAAATGTAGTTATCCTGTTCCGTTGTACCATTGAATGCATGCTATTGTTTTATTTATTTATTTATTTTTTTTTTTGGTGATTAAGATTAGTTGTTTTGAAACTTGATTATTATGGATGTTGCCAAAAAAATAGGTCGAGCCATGCTTCTTACTGCAACAGTTAACCTATTCATTATAAAATCTAAAATTTATTTTAAAACAAAAAATTTCAAGATTATCAGTATCATGTGTCGTCGTTGTTAACGTATCATTAGCGCGACGACAAATTGGTTAAGGCTCTTATGTTATTTGTGACGATTTTTATTATTATTAGTGACGACAAATGTTGTCGCAGATAATGATATATTAGCAACAAAATAATCTTTATCAATAGAACAATAACGACGACTTATTTGTCATTAAATACCAAAATTCTTATAGTACTGTGTGGGACTCTTTGGCCATGCCCAACCTAGTGAGCTATTAACTATTGGTATATCAAACCTAAATAAAAAACTCTAAACCCTAAACTCTAAAGTTAGATAACTATCATTTTGAGTAAATGTAACTTGGATTTATATTTTTTTATTAAGTAAAAAGAAAACTGACGGAATTATTTATATCATATTATCTTTTACAAATTAAGCCAATCGTCAAGTTTCAGATCATATAAGGATGGATGGGCGAACTTTAAGATATTATTAGGTACCCATACTACTAATGAGGGAATTGTAATGAAGTTGTTAAAATAAATTGTAGAGTTTGGCTGTAATTTCGAAAACATTTTTTTGTTATTATGCTACCATGGCAGATTCCCATACACATGCATGTTACCAAAACAAATGTGGAGTTTTTTTTAATTTGCATAAAATTTACAAATGAATTAATGTGATTGTTGAAACTTTGATTACTCTACATATCATATGTATGGAGAGTTTGAATTATTATCATCAAATTAATTTCTATACACATGAAGTAACACAAGCACAGTTTATATATATATATAACACAAAAAAAAAAATCAAAATTTGCATGACCAAAACAAGTATATGGGGCTTAAGAGCATTCTTATTGAGCTCTTAAAATAAAGGGAAAAATGGTGCTGACGTGGGATAATTGGAAGGCTCATGAGCTACCCTAGAGGAGGCTAGGGTGGCGCACGGCCACCCTAATGGGCAGGGGTGGCTACCGGCAGCTACCTCCCACCATTTTTTGTTTATTCTTTTAATTATTATTATTATTATTATTATTATTATTATTATTATTATTATTATTTTATTAAAAATGACACATATCGTATTTTTTAAGTGCTGATGAGGCACTTAACTGAATCTATCAAATATTTTAATAGAATTTAACTCTAAGAATTAAATTATTTTTTTGGTGTACCACAGAAACTTCTGAGTTTACTTTGATATTACAATGAGTTATTTGTAATTTATGCTAACTGCATGAACTGATTTTGTATTTTTTTTATGAAATAAAAGTTTAAAGAGAAAAACTTATTTTTTCTAATTTGGAGAGTCATTTTCAAAATAAATAAAAGATCAAATTCTTTACATCTTTCTCTACTTTAATTAATTATTTTTTAAAATTCTTTCTTTATTCTTAATAAATAAGAGACAAAGAAAATAAATATATAAGTTTAAAAAGTTAGAGAATTTTGTTTACAAAAGTTAAATTTAAAATAAAGTAAAGAGATTGTTAAATTACCCTTTAATGAGTTTTTTCAAAAACATTTTTTTTTCTTTAAATCAAATTTAAAGAGGTCAGTAAAAATCCACTAATCCTGGTAGACAAACTGTCACGCATAAACTGCCGTCATGCTTCTTGAATTACACGCTTTGGTATTCTTTTTTTATGGAGATCTTGAATTTTGTTGCATATGACGTAACATGGCAAGTTTTTTATTTCACCACCTTTCAATGGACTAGAATAGACGTTGTGAGTCTTGTGACGTCGAAAGCAATAGGCTTGGTCCTTGGAAGTGCTACATTTATTTAAAAATAAAGAAATCATTATACAATATATTTTATATCTAAAAAATTTAATGTGGATTTTATTGAAAGATAGCAATTAGTATGTTATTTAAGTTGTTTATTAAATTGAATTTGGTGATTACGGTTTGTAACCATTGAATCAAATGATTTTGCATTACTGAATGTGTCCAAAATCATTATAAATATGATCATTGTTAGAATATTTAACCCTTTAATCATATGCAAAGACACGGTACTAAATAGTTTCTTTGTTGTCTCGTTCAATTCTTTTTTTTTTTTTGTGCAATTCTTATTTTAAGGATGTTTTAGTATACTTTAGAAAGTGTTAATTTTAGAGTAACTATCTGGCTGCATTCAAAGATGGAATCAAAATTTTTGATATGAAATGATGAACTTATATAAATATGGGAAAAATTATATTTTACCCCCTCAATGTTTGAAGGGATTTTCAATTTAGCTACCAATGTTTCAAAATTCGCAATGCACCCCCTCAATGTTTGAAAAAAAATTCAATTCGAACCTTCCGTTAGATTTTGCTTTTCTAATCTGACGGAAATTTTTTTTTTTACTGTTCATACGTTTGTTTTAAAAAAACAACGGATGAACAGTAAAAAAAAAAATTTCCGTCAGATTAGACTGCAAAATCTGACGGAAGGGTTCGAATTGAAATTTTTTTCAAACATTGGGGGGGTGCATTACGAATTTTGAAATATTGGTGGCTAAATTGAAAATCTCCTCAAACATTGAGGGGGTGAAATGTAATTTTCCCTATAAATATATAAGCATGTACATGCATATAGTCTCTTTTCATGCTGAAAAAAGAAACAAAACTAAAATAAAAACTTAAAAGGGGAGCAAAAATATTATTTTGAAGGTACAAACTTATAAAAAAAATGTACACTTTAAAAATATTGTCAAGAAATTCCCCCATACAACAAGTGGGTCTGCCCCCAAATGCATTTTATCCATAGAACGATTTTAGAAAGGGGACAAACAAAATTATAAAGATATCAATGAAACCTTGGAATCCTATTTTTATTTTTCATTTTCATAATATTTTTCGATAATTCTTTTCAAAAAAAAAAAAAAAAATTCCAACAAAAAGCAACATGATTCAAAATAACCTTTTGAAAGTAACCAACGGAGCGCTAGGAGTCCACGTCAAAGAGTCAAATCGAGTAGAAACCGTGAACATAGAAAAGAAGAGAAACCCATCAAACATGTTTTTGAGTACGAACATGTCTCCAAGAGCAGATCAACAAACAAATTCAAATATATCGGAGCCCTTGGTTTGGGATACGTGTTGAAACGCCAAGAACCTTTTGCAGGTGCACAGGCAATTAAGGCAAAGCACGTTTAAGACTACCCATGGTTTTTAAGGGCAGCTTTGTCCCAAACCAGTGGCTTCTGAGATCTCCGTAGAGCTAAAAGTGACTTTCAAAAAGTGATAATAAAAATATCATAACAAATGCCATTATACCGGATTCGGGTGTCGGTTCAAACACACGATACGTTTATCGTACGTACGTGGCAGATCTCGATGCCCGTTGTTTTCTGCACAGTTGCAATTAAGCACTGAATTCACTATCATACCCTCCATATATATATTGCTTAATATTATATATTTTAGCTACTACCAAACTTAAGAGAATTGTATATGTTTATGTGCTCAAATATTTCATTACATGATTACATTCTTGCAAAAGATGCTTATTCAAAATAAAAAATGTGAAATCACTACTTATTTTAAAAATTTAAGTTGATAAGAAGATATAAATTTAATTACTTAATTAATAATTTAACATTCTTCGTCACGTGTGAGATTAAACTCTTTTTTAATAAGTGATGTCAAACACGTGAAATAGTTAATTAAAATGAAAGGTAAATGGCAGAGTCAAAGTTTGGACTTAAGATATTTAGCTTTAATACCATGTTAAATCATTACTTGTCCAAAAAACTTAATCAATACTTTAATACTCTTCTTCATATGTAGGTTCAAACTTCTTTTTAATAGATGATAAAGCCTAACACTTAAAATATTTAATTGAAATGAAATGTAAATGACGAAATTAATGTTCAAATTCAAGACCTTTGCTTCTGATACAATGTTAAATCACCACTTTTTCAATCACCACTTTTAAAAAAGTGGTGATTTAACATACGAAAAGAGTGAAAAATGAACTAGCCAATACAAGTTGAAAGACTTGTTAGAATATTTGATATTATTCTCTAAATTGATTTGTTTCCCTATGTATTTTAGAATTTAGTCTATAATTTTTTGCCTACTACTCATTCTCTCTATAATAGAGAGCTTTGTAACATGGTCTAGACTAGTCAATATATAAAGTGTAGCCCTTGCGTGTTTGTGCTCACTCTCTTTTCCATCTCCATTTCCTCTTTAATATTTTTACTATTTAATATATTTAACATGGTATTAGAGTCATTTTTCTTTTGCCTCAAAGAAACATCTTTAATGTTTCATTCTCTCTATATAAATAAAGAATTATGTAACATAGTTTAAACTATTCAATATACAAAATGTAACCCATCCATGCTTGTGTTCTCTCTCTCTTCTCTGTTTCCTATTTCTTTTTAATATTCTACTCTTCAATGAATTTAACACGACTGTTTTTTTTTTTTTCTCGAAAAAAAAAAAAAAAAAAAAGCCTACCTTGTTTTCGTATTAAAATATTCCTTACAAAACTCAGGGCATTTTGGGATAAAACAACAAGATCAACCGACACCAACGGAAACCGAAGTGAGAAGTGAAAACTAGCGACTCTGACAAAACACTAGTAATATGAAAACCATCAAACTTCCTCCACCACCTGATCGTTCAGTCTCTCCGACTCTTACCAACTCCTCTCCCACCATTTTCTTTATAAAAAGCCCTGCAATTCTCACACAATCCATTCATCCAATACTTCCAATACTACCTCCTTTTATTTTCTTCGCTAACTTCTTCCATTTGTTCAATTACTCTAACTCTCTTAAAATGGCAAAAAATGTTGCTCAGTCCCCTCTTGAGAGGAACAGCATCGCTTCTCTTGACCAAAGGCTGGCCTTGGCCAAGCGCTGTTCTCATGGTAATCTTTTCTTTACTTTTTATGTAGCTCTAACATTAGTTTGAATCTACTGTGATTAAGCGGTCCTAATTACGTGATTAAGATTTAAGTATAATCCTTTCTTTTCTTCTTTAATGGATAAGCAGAGGGTGTGATGGCAGGAGCTAAGGCAGCCGTTGTTGCTACTATTGCCACTGCCATTCCAACTGTAAGCCTTCTTTCTCACAATTGTCTTTTCATTTTTCTGGGCTAGCTTGTCCTTACCTGAAGGAATGGTAATTATTAATTAAGCTGGAAAATTCTAACATTTTCTGATAATATGCTTTATATATTGCAGATGGCTAGTGTGAGGATGCTGCCTTGGGCAAGGGCAAATCTCAATCACACCGCTCAAGCCCTCATAATCTCCACAGGTTAATTACCATCACATTCACATGCACCATCGTACCATTATCATCATATTTTTGCATTGATATTAATTTCTTAAAGGAAATTGTTATTTGATGGCATGCAGTGGCCGGAGCAGCATATTTCATAGTGGCTGACAAGACCGTTTTGGCAACCGCTAGGAGGAACTCCTTCAAGCACAAGCACTCTGACAATGAAGCATAGATGCTAATTCTCAATTATTATTATGTAAACCCATAATCTAAATAAATAAATCTGGGTTTTCTTCCACTTTTAGAGAACGATAGTAGCATGTATTCAGAGATCATCTTATATCAATGCAAATCGTCTTCCACTAAACTGGATGTCATATATATATATATATATATATGATCTTTCGTTCAAGTTACATAATTTACCCATAATAATCTTTACATGAGCAAGAACCATCTCAAGAATGGTGGAAACTGTTCCGATCTCTGGCAATAATTTCCCTATTGAAGATCTTGGATTTCAGCTTCCTAGCTTAGTCTAGCTAAACAGATAATGATGTAGAGAGTCATGCTTCACAATGTCTTTAAATGAAGTTTACAGGTGAAAAGGGTGAGCTTCGCAACATAATTTACCAATAATCTTTACATGAGCAAGAGCCATCTTTAAAATGGTGGAAACGGTTCCGATCTCTGGCGATGATTTCCCTATTGAAGATCTTGGATATCAGCTTCGTAGCCGAATGACAATTTCCACATACACGAAGATTTTTCACAATTCTAATTGTCGTCCCTGGCTTTGTACTGATTAGACCAAAAGCAATGGCCAACTTCTCACTATGATGACTCAAGGCCCCTTCCTTCCACTCTTCATCCATATCATGAAGCACCTCAGATGTATCCGGCACGAACCCGGCCATTTCTAAAAGCCTATCTGTTTCGTCCAACATCTCATAGATATCTTTGCTCAGGGGATGCTCTTTACCACCAACAAGAAACTCATGAACAACACTATCCACCTCAATGGAGGTACATCCAGGAACTTTCTTCATTCCCTTATCTTTTAGCCTGCTTCTCGCCCTAGCTACATCATCCCATCTACATGCTCCTGCATATATATTTGATAAAAGCACATAAGCCCCAGGGTTTTCAGGCTCCAACTCAAAGAGATGCTCGGCGACCTGTTCTGCCAGTTCGACGCGTTTATGAACTTTACAAGCTCCTAGAAGAGAACCCCAGATGGCCCCATCTGGCTCCATTTCCATATTCTTCATCAACGCCTCTGCTTCATCAAACATCCCAGCTCGGCCTAGAAGATCTATCATGCATCCATAGTGTTGCAGTTTTGGCGAAATATTGAAATCATGGATCATTGAACTGAAATATTGGCGTCCAAGTTCTAGCAAACCAGCATGGGTACAAGCAGATAATAAACCAACAAATGTGATATCATCTGGTTTGATTCCTTCATTGACCATTTTTGCAAAAAGCGTAATAGCCTTGTTCGCATGTCCATGCATTCCTAACCCAGATATCATCGCATTCCAGGAAGCCAGGCTTTTAGAACTCATACCGTCAAAGACTTGTTCTGCTGCCTCTATATTTCCACATTTAGCATACATGTCAATTAGACTTGTCCAAAGAGAGCTATTGGTTATATTTTGAAAGTTCTTATCTACATATGCATGAATCCATTTGCCAAGGTCAAGAGCACCTAAGCAAGCACAAGCTGGAAGAACGCCTAAGAGTGTCACATCATTAGGCTCTATATTTGATCTCAGCATTAACCGAAAAAGTGCCAATGCTTCTTTATAGCAGCTCATGTAAGTATAACCGCCGATCATAACATTCCAAGAAATCACATCCCTTTGATGTATACCATCAAACAATCCTCGAGCAGTTTCCAAATCACCGCACTTTGAGTACATATCAATAAGTGCATTAACAAGCCGAAGATTTGAACCAAGTCCATGATGGTTCTCAATCCAAGTCTGCACCCAATTGCCCAATTCAACGGACCCCGACTGAGCACAAGCTGAAAGTACAGTCACCATCGTACTCTCATTGGGCGTTACGTTCATTCTCCGCATCTCCTCAAAGAACACCAATGCCTCTTCAAACCAGCCACATTGAGCATAGCCCGCAATCATAGCATTCCAAGATACCACATCTCTCGCAGGAATTTCATCAAAAAGCCGACGAGCATCGTCCATAAAACCCCTTGAAGCATAACCAGTTATCAAAGCAGTAAATGACACCGCATCTCGAAAAGTACTTTTATCAAACACCAAACGCGCATTGTCCAATTCACCATTTTGGGCATACATGTTGATGAGCGAAGTATGCACAAAGGCATCGCACTCAAGCCCAAGCTTCAAAACATGTGCATGGACCTGTTTCCCTTCACGGGTAGCCCCAACTTTAGCACAAGACTTCAAAACAAACGGAAAAGTATAAGAATTCGGCTCCGTCCCGCATTGAATCATACGGGCATAGAATTCCACGGCTAGTATAGGGTTCGAGCTCAACGCGTGTCCTCGTATAATTGTGTTCCAGATGAACCGGTTGGGTTCTTGGATCGATTCAAAGACTGAGAGCGCGTAAGAGAGGTCGCCAAAGGGCGAGATGGCGCAACACTCGATGAGCTTGCTTAGCGCGAAGTGGGTGTTGTGGAGGCCGGTCTTGATAATCTGAGAGTGGACTTGTTTGAGATCCTGGATGCTTTTGCATTTGGAGAGGAGATGAAGAGATGGGTGGTTTTCGAGGAGTGTGTATGGAGGATCAGATTCTGGGAGGATATGGAGAGTGGAGGATGAAATGGGCAAGGAGAGCGAAGTTGGAGAGAGCACCGCCATTTTTGTGTTATCTCTCTCTGTGAAAGGAAAGCTGAACATGCAGGCACGTGGATAACCATACTGAAAATTTGAGTGGTCAATATTTGATTATGAATTGAAAGCTTCACCTAGAAAGCTAAAAGAAGATTTGGCAGTGAATTAAACGTCTTAATTTGCGTAATTGCCATGTGATTGAGAAATAGTATTGATTTGTTAAGGTGAGCAAATTTGCCTAATTATATGAATTCCTGTGTGTTTTCATTTGTGTGTATGTGAAAATGATATTTATTCCTTTTAATCCAAACATCGTCGTTTTTAACTCAAAATTGTCTAATTTGCTGAAAAACTAAAACCCAACATTAAAAAAATACAAAACGAGTACGAGAATGAGAATGAAAATGAAAGAAGCACGGAAAATGCATCGATTGGTTGTCACAAAAGAGCTCATTCTCTTCTTTCTTTCTTCTTCTTTTTTTTTTTTGTAATTAAGAGCTAATTCTCTTAGATCCTATGATTGTGGTATGATTTCTTTTTATATAATTTTCTAGAATTAATAATTGGTATTCTTTTGTGTCAAACTAAGAGCATTAGCAGCGGCTTCCCTTAAACTCCATTCCCTTCCCTAGTGTAGGGAAAACTGTTAAAAAAACACAAAAAAGTCCCTGCAGCAGCTTCCCTAAGTGTTCCCTAAACTATAAAAACACCACATCAAGGGAACCAAAAATGATTCCTTTAGCATTATTAAAATATAAAAAACTTTCTCTCTCCTCTACCATTTGTTTAAAACAATATTTAAATGATTTCTCTTTCCTCTCTCTTTCTTCTAGCATTTAATTTAAATAGTATTTAATTCATGTAGGGAAAGATGAAGAGAAGCTGCTGTGGAGTACATTTAACTAGGGAACTAAAAAATGGTTTTGTTCCCTACATTAAAAAAAAACTTAAGGGAAGCTGCTGCTAATGCTCTAAGAGAGAACTCCGTGGCACGTACCCCTTTCATTCTCGTACTCTTTGTGTGTGTGTGTGTTTTTTTTAATGTTGTTTTAGTTTCTCAGCAAATTAGACAACTTTGATTAAAAAATGATGACGTTCGTGCTAAAAGGAATTTAAAACAATTTGGGCTCTTCATTAAATTTACAGAAAAATGTGCTGCAGCACAGAAACCGGATCGGTTTGTTTGTTTTTTGGTCCTAAATGCCCTCTCTAAATTGTGAATGTTGTTGCCGAAGCATATATTATCATCCTTAGTTTTTTTTTTTTTTTTAAAAAAAATGAGAATTGCTTGTGTTATTCCAAAAATCTAGATGGAAAAATACGTTTGAAAAAATAGACACTTTATGAAGAAGGCTTATCCGCGTGCCTTTTTTGGTTTTTGTTGGCCAAGTTGTTGGTATAAAGCCCAGTTGCTAAGAAAAAGGTATAACCATAAATAGATAGTATCCGAGATAGTATATTCTTGAAAGCCTGTGAATACTACAGCCAATGAAACCATAGGTAGGGTAGGGAATAAGATCATCTTCATTTTAAATAAAATAGATAATATTAATTTTATAGTTATAATCTAAAATTAGGTTATGATTGTTATGCGGAATGCCTATTCTAAGAAATACTCTTTATTAAAAATAGAAAAAAGTATAATAGATTAGCTTTGGAATAGCCATTTCGATAGCCTTGAGAGAATATTTGTTCTTTCAATTGAATGAATAGTCATTCTTTTTAAATTTTAGAGGAGTGGCTATTTCCTCAATTGAATGAATAGTCATTCCCTCATAGCTATCAGAATAGTTATTTAAAGATTAATCCATTACACTCATTCTATTTTTAATAAAGATTAGTCTATAGAATAGTTATTCCGCATACCAAACATGTCCTTAGTGTATTTAATGGTATATATAAAGTCAATGTTAGCATGTTTTTTAAAAAGTTTAAATAATATGGTATTATATATATTGTTATATGCATTGACTTAAATTATGACCATGAAATGAATACTATCCTTACCACAACATAATAGGCCTATTAACTTGCCGGAAGCTTAAAGCCAATGGGAATAGACTATAGAGAGTTATTAAGTCATCAAACGGCTCCTAGATAGCCTTACTTGTAAAATAATATGGAGTGTTATTACTATTACCTCGACAACAATTACAAGCCATGAAAATCTTTATAAATATCTAATCTTGTCTCTAATTACATCACCATAGCTTTTAAGTACAATATTCATTTAAAGATCAACTTTGTTTCTCAAGTGAACAAAACTAATATCTTTACAAAACTAGTGTCTTTACATCTACATGACATCATCTTACGGCTTCGCAACCTTATAACTACCTCAAGACCTTCTCTCCGAATTCTATCGCCAACTAATCTGTAAAACAATTGTTTTACATTTGGAAAGAAAACACGATAAGTCCACGACTTGGTAATTAAAGCGTTAGTGAAAGATAGTCCATACAATGAGCCCAGTTTTTCTCAAATATATTCATGATTTTGGAAACGGCAATAAATAAAAATGCAACTTGGTTAAGTAGTTGATTAAAATAAAATCTTTACTCTTAAGTATTTTGCAAGTAATTCGCAGTTATTTTTTTAAAAAATATATAATAATCATAAGTCACAACCTTTTTTCATATGGCCTATTAGTACCCTTAACTCTCTTATGGTGAGGTTTGTGCGTCCTATAGAACCTCTAGTGCAACCATGTGGCCAACAGGCAATGCACATAGCACGATATACATTAGTTGATCGACTGGGTTAGACCCTGGGTGACATCACTCAGCCTAGTGATATCTGCAACTAGTGATCCCATCTCGTAGGCTAGGACTGTACAAACGGAACGGTTATAACCGCTAATCATATAACTGTATAACCACTTTTATAAGCGATTATAAAAAACTACCAACCACCTAGAGCAGGGCAGTTAGCGGTTTTAGGGTAGTAGTAGGGAGTAGGCGATTAATAACCGCTAACCACCTACCCTTATACATATAAATTTTTTATATATATATATATATATATTGCCCTAAAAAGATGCCAAAAATACTAAAAACAGTCAAGAACAATATAAAATAAGCTTTAACACGATGTCCAAGGAAGGCCGAAAACACTATATAGGCCCAAATAACCCATATATAAAAAACAGTTATAACTGTGTGGTTTGTGTCTCAAATAACAACTAACTGCCTAAAGCATACCAGTTGCGGTTATGAAAATATGATAACTGTGTAAAGCGGTTGCGGTTATAGGCAATAGCCGCTAATCGTAACTGCTTATACACCCCTACTGTAGGTGGTTGCGCTAGTTACAAATAGCACTCAAATCTAGTGTACAAAGTAACATATCACCAACTGGGCCATGAGATCAAGTCTATATAAACTAGTATGCACCTGTAGTAACAAAAATTATTTTCAATATTTTTATACAAAAATTCAATGGTGGCCAAGTCATACAAATTATATCTCTTTATTTCATTTTACTTTTGTAAATCATGCAGTTGGGCATCATAAAACTTAACACATTTCATTTCAAACTTTAAAGGTCACAAAATATTATCACAAAACAATTAATAGTTGTAAGAATATTCACATTTATCATTTATCAAAAATATTCATTCTTGCAAAAATATCACTTTAAAGTTTTTATGTGAGTTTACTTACCTTGTGCGTAAATTTCCCCAATAAAGTCTCATTTGGTATCTTAGCTCCTTCGCCTGCAAATGTTTCTATATTGTTAGTTAGGTCCCCAAATTATGAATTCAGCCCGAACGCTTAAACCTCTAATTTATGCATTATGACCTAACTCATTTGAACGGTGTCCTCGTTAGAATGCGGTTTGCACACATCTCATTAGAACGCCTATTCCCCACGTTCAAACAATAATAACACGGATTGTCTTAGCCGAAGTTGTCCTCCATCCAAGCTCCCATTTTCATTTCCCAAACACTCAAGAACATCAAAGACGTCCCATTTTTATCTTCCAACACCTCATTACTGTCTAAGTTGTGATATTTACATTTTAAACTTAATGATTTGGCCTTTTTTTTTTTTTTTTTTGCCTTCTTCCAGTTGTTCCAAAACCCATGTTTCACACGACTCACCCATCACATTTTTAGATCATGCAAACCCACTATACACTCACACAACACAAAGGCTTGAGCTTTCCTAAGAAAGCTTTAAGTCTTTCCCATGAAACTCCCTCTAATCTTTCGTCATCCAACCCAAAATTCACAAAGTGTCTACAAACACTCACACACATGAGTCCAAAAAAACATGAGCATATTCCTTATCTAAGCCTCTCTCTCTCTCCTAGGGTTTTTTGAGGAGTGGGGAGTGTTGGATGAAGGGTGGCTAGGATTTTTATGCTTTAAGCCCCATTGTTTCTTAGTTTGGATGTATTTATTTTGCATGCAAGACGTTCTCGCTCGAACAATCAGTGTCCCATTCAAACACTATTTTAAATGTTGCATCGAATGTGGTACGTTTGAACGTTGTTCAAACGGCTTTCATCTTCCTAACAAGCCTTGTTCAAATGTGCCTAAATTATTTTTCATGTTTATTGTTACATTTTTTTCTTTTAAATTCAAGGTTTCTTAAGTATTTGGACGAGGTATTACATATTCACTCTTGAACTACTTAAGAATTAGGTAAAGCATGTTAGAATCCTCTTGTATTTTGTGTAATTTTGACATTAAGATTCTAATTTTTAATTTTTCCAAATTTAAGACCAATGCTTAAAAAATTTTAAATCTAAGATGTCCATCCATTTTTTCTACTCGAAACTGACCAAAAAGTGTTGGAATTATATGTATAAAAACACAATGGAAGAATCCCAGAAAAACATCAATAGAAAATGGCATGGAATCGTGCATAAAAATAAACAAAAAGAATTAAATAAATAAACATACAAGAAAATCATACTCACATAGGGTTTAGCTACTTCAAGAGCAAGGGGGCTGATTTGATTCTTTTCACCAAACTCACACCACATATGTATCTAAGGTTTTGAGACCTTTGAATATTCTCTCCAATATATGATTAAAAGAGAAAGAGTGTGAGCGATCTTAAAAGTTTGCTACCAATGCTTACACAAGCTCCCTTTTTATAGGCACATGTCTCCTAGTATTAAGAGGATTTGAAAAACCTTAGCCACACTAACACATACACGACCAAGGGGTTTAGTGTGCTTGTGTCATTAGGTGAAACTCAAAATGGGTAATAATCAGTTTGAAGAGGGACCTACGTGAAAAATAAAACTAGCTCCAATAAGCATATGACATTTGTCATCTCATAATTAGTTATAGGTTTCTATTAATTATAATTAATTCCATCAAATAATTGTAATTGTAATCTAGTATTTGTTTTGATTTATTCAAACTCTCATTGACTTCTTATAATTGCATTTGACCTCTCCATAAAATAATGCATAGTTGAATTAAAGTCTTATAGACTCACTTTAATTCATTACTATGAAAAATAGCCTATGACATCCTTCCAATGAGAGCAAAGGTTGCAAAGTTATATCATCCAATGACAATGAGGTTTGGTTATACTGTTTATGCAATCTTAAATTAAAACTACTCAGTATCTTTTATTATTATGGATTCGATTTGGTTTTTGAGAAACCAAGTGGTGCATAATTCTATTAATGTGGATGTTATCTCTTTACTAAAGCAAATTAAATTTACAGTTGGAAAAAATACACCTTGCCCCCAATATTTCACATCTTTTTCAATGTCGCCTCTAATATTTAAAAATTTACAATATATCCCAACAAAGTTTTAAAAATCTGCAATCTAACCCATCAATTAGGTCATTTCGTCTTCTTTGACGGAAAAGTCTACACATGCACTGCACATGCCATTTTTATAATATGCTTCCAAATTGCACTCAACTTAACTCGTTATTTTTCAAAATGCTATCATTTTTTATTATATATATATATTTTGGGGGGGGGGGGGGGGCGAGGCTTGGCCACCCCCAGGTTTGGGGTTGTTTAGGCCACTCTCATTTAGACCCTTAAAGGTGGCCGAACCACCCCCCATGGCCTATGAGGGTGGTTCGACTACCCTCAAGGGTCTAAATGGGGGTGGCTGAAACCACCCACAAACCCTTTGGTGGTGTTCCGGCCACCCCCCATTTGGCCAAGGGGGTGGTCAAGCCACCCCCAATTAGCCGGAATGAGGGTGGCTCGTTTACCCCAATTTTTTTCTTTTCTTTTTATATTCTATTTTTCTTTCTTTTTTCTTTTTTTTTTTTAAAAAATGAGGGCATTTTGGAAAATAACGAGTTAAGTTTAAGGTAATTTGGAAAAGTAGACAGCAAAAAAATGGCACGTGCGGACTTTTCCGTCAAAGAAGACAGAATGCCCTAACAGATGAGTTAGATTGCAGATTTTTTTGAAACTTTGTTGGGGTACATTATAAATTTTTAAACACTTGAGGCTATATTAAAAAAGAGGTGAAACATTTGGGGGTAAAATGTATTTTTCCTTTTACGGTTTATTCTCATGACATGGCTTGGGAGAATGTGGTCCTGTAGAAAATATTTAGAAAGCTCTCATTTTTCAAAGCTAATTTTGATGTAACTGTTAGAACTTCGTTCTCAATCATCTTTGCTGTAATGAGTAATAACAAAGGTGAAATTATATCAATCATCTTTGCTGAGAGAAGCAAAAGCAACTCTTTTAGTATGTAAGCATATAACTTCTTTTGGTAAAATTTCACTTATTCTGGAAGGGGACTCCTTATTAGTTATCATGTTAATCAACAACCAATTTCTTTTCACTAATTGGAAAATTGCTCTAGTCATAAGGGATATCAAAGTTGTGTCGTAAAATTATTTGGATGGTACAAAAATTTTTGTTGACATTAAATAATAATAATCTGAAAAAAATAAAAATTAATAATAAGATAAATAAAATGCAATTAAAAATAAAGTAAGAAAAGATCTCACAAAACTATAAAATCACACAAGGGCATTGTTCTTAAAGTTGATTCCATGCCTCCTGGAGTATGTAATTCAGTGTGATTGGATCTCTTGACACACAACCTTCTACGATTAAACTATAGTGTCTACATTCGTAAAGACGCACTTCCAAATACGAAGGTCAAATATTAAATAACCTTATAATCCGCTTGATGAAAAGCCCAAAAATAAAATACTAGGGTTATAAATTGTGAACTTTAAAAAGTTCTATATGGCTGGTATAAACTCACAAAATGTATGGAATCTATACAGCTAATTTTTTTAGAATAAGACAAAGTAGAATAGGACAAAAATAAAATAAGATCTTAGAAAAACTATGTAGAAGTTCTTTTTTTATAGTGTCATTTTGGAAGCTGCGTGAATGAAAAAAATATTCAGCAATTTAATACCAAACGGTCATATGGCTTGTAAATATTCTTAATGGAGACAACGGTCATAAGCGTTAAAATCTAATGACTTTAGATAGTGACCAAACGGTTAGAAACGTAAGTTGATTTTTCTTTTTTCAATAAAAACTCATGAAGATATCAAATGATAAAATCAAAAAACAAACAGCTGAATAATAAACAATGTTTGTAACACTACAACAAGTTGTTGTTCTTTCTTTTCGCAGCCTTGGGAAGCTTGACAGGTGAGAAGGCAAGCTAATTACAGAGCTTGTGATGTTGCTACGAGCACTAGCATGAGCTTCCCTAAACCCATTCTCTTCTCTAAATATAGAGAAAACTATTAAATAAACCTCTGCAACAACTTGTGATACTATTACCACGATTCTTATACCTTGGAATGTGTAGACATAGACGAATAATCAAAGTTTCTAAAACTCTTAAGCATATTTTCAACATAATGTGATTGTGATAATGTAATACAATTGTTATCTCTATGAATTTTGATTCCTAAAATAACATTAGCTTTACCAATGCCTTTTATATCAAACTTAGAGCTAAGAAATCTTTTAGTATTATGCACAACATTAAGGTTAATTCCAAAAATAAGTAAGTCATCAATATATAAACAAATAATGACTCATTTATTATTATTAAATTTACTATAAACACATTTATCCATACCATTAATCAAATATGCAGATAACATGACTTTATCAAATTTTTTATGTTATTGTTTGGGTGCTTGTTTTAAGCCTTACAAAGATTTACCAATTTACAGACTTTGTGTTCTTAACCAAGGACTACATGTCCCTCGGGTTGTTCCATATAAATTTCTTATTCTAATTCACCATTTAGAAAAAAACGATTTTAATATCCATTTGATGTACAATAAGTTTATAAATAAAAGTAATGAAAACAATATTTTACTAGATGCAATTCTAGTAACCAGAGAAGAAGTATTAAAATAATCAACATTTTGCTTTTGCTTGTAACCTTTAGCTACTAAGCGTGAATTATATTTATCTATTGTTCCATCTAGTTTAAGTTTATTCTTAAACACCTACTTACAACCAATTGGTTTAGGGGTGACTCAACGAGTTCCCAAGTATGATTAGACATAATTTAATCTAATTTATTATTTATCATTTCTAACAAAAAAGATTCATCAATAGATATGATCGCTTCATCATAACAAGTTGAGTCATCATCAACAATATAAGCAATAAAATCATTATCGAAATTCTTTTCCTTTCTAGCTCGCTTGCTTCTTCTCAATTCTTGCACATCATCAACAATTTCATTAGAAACAATCGAAGGTACATGCAATATTTTTTCCTTATTTTTCAAAGGATATACATGTTCAAAAAAAATAGCATTTTTCGATTTAATTATAATATTGCAATCTAGAACATCACTTTTAATAACAAGAAATCTATAACATGAGATACTGCAAGTATAACCAATAAAAACATAATCACAAGTTCTAGAACGAAGTTTTATCTTTTTAGGCTCAGGTAATATAACATTTGCCAAACACTTCCATACTTTGAGGTATTCCAAATTAGGCTTACGACTTTCCTAAAGTTCGTAAGTAATTTTACCGGTTTTCTTATTACGTATTTTATTTTGAATGTGACAAGTCGAAAGAATAGCTTCCCCCTACATATTAGTGGGTAGCCTAGAACTAACAAGCATAACATTTATCATTTCTTTCAATGTTCTATTTTTTCTTTCGATTAATCCATTAGATTCTGGTGGATAAGGAGGTATAACCTCATGTATTATGCCATTTTGTTCACAATTCTTTAAATGGATGTTCCTCATATTCACCACCTCTATCCGTTCTTAGTCTTTAAATCATTTATTCTTTTGATTCTTAACTTCAATTTTATATTTTATGAATATTTTCAAGGCCTCATGTTTGGTTCTTAATAAATAAATTTAGTAAATCTAGAGTAGTCATCAACAAATATCACATAATATTTTTTTACCACTACTAGTCATTGTGTGCTTTAAATCACATATATCACTATGTGTTGAACCAAGAAGTTCAAATTTTCTTGTAATAGATTTACATGGCTTCTTAATGATTTTGGTCTCAGCACATACTTCTCATTTATATATATTGGTTTCACTTAATGAATTAATAATTTTCGTTTCTTTCATTTTCTCGATGTAGCCAACCTTTATATGTTCAAGTTTACCATGTCAAACATTAATAGAATCAACGAAGTAAGTACAAGAAGATGAATTTTCGTTAATGACATTAGCTACATTTAATACAAAAAGACTTGGATCTTCATATTCTTCACCAACAAAGACACCATGCTTTGTTAAGGTAACTATACTACCATCAAATAAACCCTTACGTCTGGCCTTACCAAGCAAGTATACCAAAACAAGATTGTATAAAAAATGAGGAATATGTAGAATATCGAAGAGTTAAAGGGTTTTATTCGAAGTTAGCCTTAAGAGAGCTTTCCCTTTACCTACTACTGATATAGACCTATTGTCCCCAACTATCACCTGCTCGATCTTTTCTTCTATTAGTATGTAGGAGGATAAGTCTTATTTATTTTCATAAATGTGCCGAATAGCTGCAGAATCTATCACCCATCCTTTTACTTCTGTGATCATGTGAGCTTTGGATACAATTGCTACAATGATCTCCTCTACTTTCATCACATTTGCCTTGTTTTTTATGTTAATCTTTTGTAGTTGTTGATAGCTCTTTGCCTACATACAATTTCATAATAACCAGATTTGCCACAAACAAATCAATTGACATTTTTCTTTTGTATAAGTGAATGAGTTGTGTTGAATTTTTTCTTATTATTACTCAAAGTTTTTCCTTTAGAGTTATGGTTAGATTTCCTAACTAGATCTCTCTTCCACTAAATTAGTTTTGAAAATAATTTTCCTAGCTTTATTAACCTTCTCAAAAGACCAATTCATTTCTTCTATTTTAATATGCATTATGATGTGTTAAAGACTTATGAAAGTCTTCTTTTGTTTGAATGAAGTTTATACTCCTTCCAAGAGTTTGGCAATTTTTCAACAAGACATTGGGTCACAAAACTTTTGGGTGGACCATTACCGTCTTTGGCCAATTCAGCTACTATGTTATGAAACTCATAAATTTGAGAAATAATACTCTTCTCATTGATCATTTGAAAGTGTAAGAAATTGCTAGCAGCAAATACCTTAGTGCCCGCATCCTTAATCACATATCTACCAACTAATTCATCCCATAAATCTTTAGCAATAATAAAGTTGCAATAGACATCAAATAATTCATTAAACAAAGCATTTAAGATAGTATTCACACAGAGCTTATTAGGCATCTCATAATTTCTAAATTCTTTTGATTGTTCTTTGGATTCCTCATCCGGTCTAGGCTTGGTTAGAGCACTAAAATTTTTTGTAATATCTAAAACTACAAGAACCTTTTGTTGCCAACGTTTAAAATTATTTCCATTAAAATGCTTAATTTTTGTAACATCAAAAAGAACTTTAGCAGCATCAAGAATTTGGATGGTACAAAAATATCTGCTTGATGAAAAGCCGAAAAAGAAAATGCTAGGAATATAAATGGTGAACTTTAAAAAGTTCTATACGGCTCGTATAAAACTCACAAAATGTATGGAATTTTATACGGCTGATTTTTTTTAGAATAAGACAAAGTAGAGTAGGACGAAAATAGAATAAGACCTTAAAAAAAATATGTAGAAGTTCTCTTTTTATAGTGTCATTTTAGAATCTGCGTGAATGAAAAAAATCTTCAGCAATTTAATACAAAACGGTCATATGGCTTTTAAATATTCTTAATGGAGACAACGATCATAAGCGTTAAAAATCTAATGACTTAAGATAGTGACCAAATGGTTAGAAATGTAAGTTGATTTTTTTTTTTTTTCAATAAAAACTCATGAAGATGTCAAACAGTAAAATAAAAAAAATAAAAAAAACGAACATCTAAATAATAGACAATGTTTATATAACACTACAACAAGTTGTTGTTCTTTCTTCTTGCAATCTTGTGAAGCTTGAAAGGTGGGAATGCAAGCTAATTATAGAGCTTGTGATGTTGCTAAGAGCACTAGAATGAGCTTCCCTAAATCCATTCATTTCCCTAGATATAGGGAAAACTATTAAATAAACATTTGCAACAGCTTCCCCTTGGTAAGAAACACTAAGTGAACCAAAAGTTGTACCATAAATCTAGGGAAACAAAAGTTATTTCCTTAACATTATTTTAATTTAAAAAAATTTCTCTTTCCTCTAGCATTTGTTTAAAACAATTTTTAAATGATTTCTCTTTCTTCTCTCTCTTTCCTCTAGGGCACTAGCAATAATTTCTCTTAAACCTCATTATTTTCCCTAATGTAGAGAAAACTGTTAAAAAATCCTCTGCAACAGTTTCCCTTAATGTTCCACAAAAGGTGTTTCTATAGTTTAAGGAACATTAAGGGAACCTTAATATTATTTTAATATAAAATGCTATTTCTTTCCTCTTTCTTTCCTCTATCATTTATTTTAAACAATTTTTAAATGATTTTCTCTTTCTTCTCTCTTTCTCTAACATTTAATTTTAAGAATATTTAAATGGTATAGAGAAATGATAATGGAAGCTGCTGTGAGCTTATTTAAATAAGGAAGCCAAAAGTAGTTTGATTATCTACATTGAGAAAAAAATCTAAGGGAAGCTGTTGCTAGTACTCTTATCATTTAATTTAAAAAATATTTAAATGGTATAGAGAAAAAATAAGTGAAGCTATTGTGAAGTTTATTTGAATAGATAAGTAAAAAAGAAAACCTTCAATCCAGATGGTCTGTAAAACACCATTTTACAGCCTCCAATTAGAATTTGACACATAAGCTAAAAGCATTAACTGCACTAAAACTACACTAGACACTAAAACACCATATCACCCCTCCAGCCACCCACAAACCCGCCGACCCACCTCTCCAACCACTGTCAAAAGTTGCCGAAATCTCCACTGTCATCTCCAACAGCTAGCCACAGGCCAGACCTTCGGAATCTCCACCGTCATCACCTCTTCAACTTGGTCTGGCTTGGTGAGGCCGCGTGACCAACAGCTTGGTTTGGCTGCGTGGCCAGCGGCCTCACCAGGCTGGAGAGGTGTTGGAGATTCTGGTGGTTTGGCCTGTGGGTGGCTGTTGGAGACGACGATGGAGATTCTGGCGGCGATCGCCGATGGTTGGAGAGGTGGGTCGACGGATCTGTGGGTGGTTGGAGGGGCGATATGGTGTTTTAGTGTTTAATGTAGTTTTAGTGTAGTTAATGCTTTAAGCTTATGTGTTAAATTTTGGTTGGAAGTTGTAAAAGTAGTGGTTTACAGATCATCCGGATGGAAGAGTCTCTTTAAGTAAAAAAGAGTTTGATTCCCTACATTTAGAAAAAATCTAAGAATAATTGCTGCTAATTCTTTAAGAGCATTAGCACTAGCAGCAGCAGTAGCTTCCCTTATATTTTTTTTTAATGTGAGGAACTTAATTACTTTTTGCTTCTATATTTAAATAAACTCTACAATAGCTTCCTTTATCTTTTCCTTATACCATTTAAATATTATTTAAATTATATGTTATGAGAAAGAGAGAAAAAAGAAAAACTATTTAAATATTGTTTTAAGCAAATGATAGTTAAAATATAGAGGAGAGAAAAGTTTTTTATATTAAAATAATGTTATAGAAACCACTTGTGGTTCCTAAATTAAGGTACAATTTTTGTTCCTTTTGTGTTTCTTTAGTTTATGCAATGGCGGATCTAGGGGGGCTGCGTAGGGGCACGCGCCCCCCTTCAAGTCTTAAATTTTTTTTTTTTAAAGATAGTAAGTAAAAAAAAAAAAAGTAAAAGAAAAAAAAAATTTACGACCACGCCCCCCCCTTCTCACACACCCACGCCCTGACGCCCCCCTTTTTCCCTTCTCTGTTACGCCCCCCCCCCCCCTCCCCTGTTACAGGCCCCCTCCCCCTTTCCTTCCTCTAATCCCTAATCTCACATTCTCACCCCTCCAATCCCTAATCCTCACATTCTCACCTAAACTCTCACTCTCCCTCACTCTTTCTCTGACTCTCTGAGTCACACCCAGACCCAGTGACCCACTTTTAGACACTTTTTAAACATTTTGTATTTTGTATTTTTAGTGAATCTATTGTCTTTTGTATTAATGTCTACATGTGAACTGATATATTAATTTGGCATAATATTATAAGTTTGATAGTAATGTTTTTCTTTATACATATATTATGTTATAATTTATTTTAAATTGTAATTTATAATTTCATATATTATAATAAAAAAAAATAGTATATAAAAAAAAATTATCATTATATTATATTATTTTAGTTCCGCTTCCGCCCCACCTTGATAGCATTCCTGGCTCCGCCACTGAGTTTATGGACACTAAGGAAGGTGTTGTATGAATTTTTTTAACAATTTTTCTTACATTTAGAGAAGAGAATGAATTTTAAGAAAGTTATTGCTAGTACTCTAAATGGGCAACTACTCATAATTTTTTTTTGGGTTATTCCTTGTAATTCTACTTTTCTTTCATCCTTATAATTTCTGTTCTATCCCTTCCTCTTTCCTTGTAATGTATTGAAAATAAAAAAATAATAATAATAATTAAAAAAAAAAAACGACTCTAAACCCAATCGCCACCACAGCAATTGAATCATTCCCAATGAGGTCAGCATTTTTAAATTATGACATCATTGTGCCATGATATTCTTAAAATCCTTTTGTGAAATGTTGAAATAAATATAGGAATAATACTTTTTTTTTAAAAAAAAATTACTGTCAGAGTATACATCACAGATTCCGATAAGAGGCCTACTGAAACTGTCATTTTCCGGAAAGCCAATTAAATCGGAATCAAACATTCAGCAATAAATCGAGGATAAATAACCAAAGCACATAGGAATATCAATTTGTTGAAGATCAATCAAAACTGACAACCGAATCCTTAATGGCGATAGATGCTTTACATTTTTGGTCCAATTAGATCTTACCAGTCATTTTCCCCCTTTTTTGATTTGTTATTATTATTATTATTATTTTTGTTTTTCTTTTTGGATGAAACTTTTGTGAAGGAAAAAATCTTGTAATCCGCAAGTGACTCACCTACCAATCATATCCCATCTTTGGAAAGTGACCTGATCATGAAATCGTGTTTGCCTTTCTCTAAAGTTGTATTTAAATTTTTGTAGCAATCATATCATTAATTAAGGCTTCCACTTTTCAGTGGAGGCTGAAAATATCGGATCATGATTTCTTATAATGTTTATTTTTTTTAAAAAAAAAACGTTTAAATTTTCAAATTATGAAATTTTGACAATTTTTTTTTTATATTAAAACGTTTTAAAAAATATTAATTATTAAAAATGTGACATATTACACTTGAAAATTAAATATATTTTTAATTTTTATGTTGTAAAAAAAGTTTTTGAGTAAAAAACATCTCATTAAAAATAAAGACGTCTTTTGAAAAAGAAATTATTTTTAAATGTCTCATGATATATGTTACAATTTTAATAAATAAGCTATGTAAAAAAAGGGCATAAATTTCATAATTTCAAAAAGTGCACATGCGCAAAAAGGGAACATTCAATCATTCAAAAGCAACGGCTATTTAATTTTTTCGGTGTAATGGCGTACGTTAGGATCGTGGAATATTCTCAAGAGTATTATTGAAAGGAAATGGGTCTCTTTAAAAATTAGACACATAAGGAGAATAGGGATATATTGTCGTCTAAGGTTTTTCATATCGATCGAATATTCATTATGTCTGGTTTTGGCGATTACGATATATTCCTCCTTATCGAACCCTCGGTCAAGAAGCATGCGCGCAATGCAAAGCAAAGCAAAGCAATATGTATGTGCTCATCTGTGCTAATGTGGAGTTGAATTTGTTTGCCATGTCAGCACATGCCGACCTCTCAGACCATGCTCAGAGAGCTTTCCTATCAAAACATGTCTTCATAAACCCTTTTCATCAAGTATATTCTCAGACAGTTGTGCCTCTAGCAAATATGCTCCGAGAAAATTGTTAAGATTGGTCCTCCTTTCCAGGTTTTTGACAAATAGTTTTTAATAGTTTAAAATGTGATTTAAACACTATGAGGTAAGTTAAAAAGAAAAAAAAGAAAAAAGGAAATACTATATTTTCTTCTTTTATTCTTTTATTTTTTAAAATTACCATAAATTTGTGATTTTCATGTGTGGACATACATGGAGATCACAGATCCAATATTGATTTTGAGAAATAAAATGATATCGGTAGATGCTGTAGCATTTTTCAAAAAAAGAAAAAGAAAAATGTTGACATAATCAGTTAATGTGTCATATCAGAATCAATTATATTATGACATGTGTCACTTACAATAACCAAATATATATATAGTAGAGGGTTTCTACCCTCTTTAAGCATATTTCAGGGTGGCCAGGCCATGGGATGGTTTGGCTACTCCCAAATGACTTTTTTTTTTTTTGAGAGGGTAGTTGAGTTACTCCCTTTTGCCAAATGGAAAGTGGCTAAATTATCCCCGAGGCCATGGGGTGGTTTGTTCACCCTCAAATGACCAAAAAAAAAAAAAAAAACTTGAGGGGTTTTCAAACCACCCCAAATGGTCATGGGGTGGCACGTATATTTGATTTTTTTAATATTTTTTTTATTATAAGTGACACGTATCACAATATGATTGCTACTGATAAATTACCACCTCCCTTAAATTGCCCCTCCCTCGCATAGCAACCTTCCAACAACTTCTCCCCTCATCCCCTCCCCCATTAAAGAAAAAAAAAAAAAAAAAAAAAAATCTTCCCTTGCACCCTCTTTAATAGGGTTTTGCAATTGTAGGGTGTTTTTTTTTTGTTTTTTGTTTGCTTTTTTTTTTTTTTTTTTTTTTGAATGTTGCAATGTAATATATTGTTAAGTAAATTTGAATGGTTCTCAAATGGTTTCCAATTATAATGGGGAATTTTATTTTATTTTATTTTTTGTGTCAACTAAATAACGGAAAACATTTTCAGGGTCTCAACTAAACAATTAATAGGAAATTAGTGATCTTTCCTAAAAATATTTTCAAAAGATATTTTTCCATTAGAATCGAAACAAATGCAGCCTAGGGGTGGTTCGTATATATGTATATTTTTTTTTTCTTTCGTTTTTTTAGAATTAAAATATATTTTTTTATTCATTTTTAATTATATTTTTTTCAAATATATTTACCAATTCAAATATTTTTTTCTAAACCATCAAAACATAATTTTTTTTTTTTCAATTTTCCGTAAAGTTAACAAAGAATCGAAAAAAATGAAATTGAATCGGACATCCAAATGAGCCCTCATGATTTATATTTTATATGTCTTATTGGCACGTGTAACTCATGCTTATAATATCTCTATATCATTCTAAATTTATTTGATGCCGATGGAGGGATTAAAAAAAGAAGAAGGGCTAATATACGTTTCAAAGATCCGATTAAAAAAAATTAGATCATGCATGATCAGTCCTGTTTTATAATCAAAGGAAATAAAACTCTCGCAAGCAAAACTTGTTTATAATTCGTATTAAAAAAAGAAAAAAAGGAAAAAAAACAACCTTTGTTTATAAGTTAAACGTTGAAAAGTCAGATGTAAATCAGAATCTTACTTCCAACGTTGAACTTTTCTGCTCGCGTCGGCCCGCCGCGATTCTTATTCTAGCGAAGTTGTTTAAGACATTCGCTTTAAAAAAAAAAAACTTCTAAAGAAAAAAAAGGGAGCTTTACTAGGAAGACCAGATTGTGTGTTTTTTTTTCAATATCGATGGTCTAACACGTGGCAGGCTGCCAGGCAGGAGGAACCATGAAAAGCATATTATACTAGGTAAGGTTACTAAGGTATGTGCACATGTGAAACAGTGAAAGCCTTCCCAAGTTCTAAAAGCCTTAGGTGGGCATGTCACAGTAGAATTTGGACATGCATATGCAACTAAAGGAAGCAAAGAATCCAATGGATATGAATCTTCATGGAATCGAATTTCAATTATTGCCAAAAAGGAATGCGAGGATGGATGACAGAATTTTGTGTTGGACGGGCATTAACAAGAGAATTTATTCCCATTGAAAGAAATTTTCCCCTTAGTTCCTATTATATAATTAACCTGATTCACGTGATTTTTTTTTTTAAAAAAAATTTATATAACAACGAAATTAATTAAATGCCGTACTGTGTTAATGTATAGGTAAATCTTAGAACATTCTTAGTGAAAAGCTATTTTGGTGAGTTAATTTGTTGAAATGGTTCAAACTGAGTCCTTAGCAGCCTCACTAATTTGGTGAATGAATAATACTCACCAACAATAGTGAGTGCAGTTCACTTACCAAAAGAATAAAAAACATTAAATTTTAATTTTTCTGTCTCATTTTTCTATTTTCTTTTCGGTCCTCTCCCATCATGCACGCAGACTCCTCTCTCTTCGGTCCTCTCCCATTTGCTCATCTCTTCATTCACACACAAGCACGATTGCATCGAGTCTCGTGCCATTGTCTGTTGAGTCTTAGTTGGTACTGCTCTCTTTTCTCTAGGGTTTGGCTGATAAATGGGGGAGGATGGTGATCTTGTAATTGGAGTTTTTTTTTTTTTTTTTAATTAATTAATTTATTTATTTATTTATTTATTTTTTATATATATGATTTGGGTGTGGGCAAATTAATCGTTAACCGCCTACCAACTGTCACCGAACTGCCTACCAACCGTAACCAATTGTTGTCAGTTCGGTAGTCGGTATAAATTTTTATACTGAAATTCGGTTAAATCAGTTAATCGATATAAATTTTATTTATTCAGTTAATCGATTTAACTGATATATTTTTTTTAAAAAAAATTTTAATCAAAATGACGTTTTTTTGAAAGTTTAGGGATTTTTTTTTTTTTTTTTAACAAAAAGGCCACCGTTTTGGTTTAATTCAGTTTTTTTTTAAACCCTAATCCTAAGTTACACAACTTACACGTTACACCCACGCAGCCGCCCACCCCTAATCGTTTCTCATTTCTCAATCTCCTCTCACTCTCAGCCTCTCACTGTGCCGCACCAACTCCACAGCCTCCACGGATCAGCAGCGCCGCACTGCACTAGCTCTACAAACCAGCTACGCTGCACCGCTCCAGCACCACGGACGGACCAGTTACACCTTTTGTTCACTCACTCTCCATCTCCAACCTTGCTTGATTGGACGGATCATCGCACAGATGGGACAACGAAGACGACGGCAAAGGCTGGGCGCATGATCTCGCAGGAGGCATTTGATGATCTGGTAAAGGAAAACATGGACAATCTTGGGATGGATCCCATCGAGGCTCTCCAAGACACCATCCAAACCCTAACCCTCCAAGGCGTTGATCTCTTCGGTCCAATCTCTCAAAATCCCCATTTTCACGGTCACCAAACTCCCTCTCTACCCCTTTCTCTAGTCTCTGCCGCTCAACCTAGCCACGGTAACTCCTTTCACAGTTAACCGGTTAACAGACCGATAATTAACCGATTAACCGCTAATTTTGAAAATTTATCTTCTCGGTATGAAATCGGCGAATTAATCGAATTAACCGACAATTTTGGTTCAATAGTCGAAATAGGCTCTACCGACATCAAATTAACCGATACCCAGGCCTAATTTGGATTGTCTTGAATGATGGGTTAGATTCTGCATTTATGAGAATGATGATTTTGTGCAAGGATTTCATTAAATGTTAATTATGGGTTTAAGTTTAGATGCTAATGGTTGTTGTATATTTTTCTATTTTTGAGATTTTTTTTTTAGATGGGTTTTAAATGAGTTTTTGATTTCTTAAATGGATTAGACTTAAGTGTTTGAAATCAAATCCACACCATTAAAATAAGTACAGCATTAGGTGTTGTTAGCCATATCCTTCTTAAATAGGTTTTTGAGATAGGTTTCGAATGAATGAGACAAATGTTGTGAGCAACTTGTGAGCGTTGTGTTTCACATTGAGAAATCATAAAGGAAAATAGTTAAAATATCTAAGTAGACCCAAGCCCATTAGCTTAGACTTTTGGACTAGAGTAGTGGCTAAATATGTATATTAATGTACTATTGGTAAAAATTACTGACCAATTATCTTCCTAGCAAAAAACGTTAGGATAAGACAAATATTTAAAAATATGACTGTTAGAAAAAGACAAATATTTAAAAATATAAATATTAGAGAAATAATAAAGAAATCTTTGAAAAATAATATTTAAATTGAATAGAAAAAGTCGGTAGCTAAAATGGTGAGGTTGCTGAGAGTGCTTTAAAAAGTGGATAGTTAAAATAGAGAAAAATAATTTTTAACTATTTTGGCTAGTAAAATCTAGTGAGTTTACTAAGAATGCTTTTAGGTGCTTTAATTGTTACTTGCAACAACATCGAGTATGTTGTTATTTGAACATACATCGACGAACAATATATTATGATCTTAAGTGTCTTACATGGTCTAAGTACAATTTTAACTATGTGTATATAAGTTCTTGAATACCTTTTGGATGATCTACCTAAGATTTATATTATTTGATATCAGAGTCAGCCGCCATATATATCGAGTATGAAATCGAATGAGTTATGACTTTGTAGTTGAGTCACCGAGGGAATAATATTCTACAGGTTAAATTAAAATGTCTTGGTACTATACACGAGCATAATGTAAAGTCATTAAATACTGATAAATGAGTTAAGGTAACATAAGAAAAATGGTTGTCATCAAGTAAATATCGATAAAGTGGGCCATCGTAAACGTTCGCTGCGGAGCATGATTGTATGTTACGATCTTACCTATCATACATGGTTTTAAGTGTAACTTTAATTATGTGCATACAAACTTTTAAGCACCTGGCCTGTTCAAGCCGACCCTAACCAAAGTCTGTATCACAATATAGAGAGAGCATATCCATTTGTCAATTGCTCAGATGGTCCCGTGGCCGTGAGACACGTGAAACTTATTAAAGCACAGTAAGAATTAACTTTCTGATCGAGCATATATAGGGAAGGTTTATATGCGGGTCGATCAGTGGTTATCAAAAAAAATAAAAATAGACGTGCAAGTTGGGTAATTAATACACCTATGCATATGACGTGTAAAAATATATGTAGTCCATGTCAGCTCGGCGAGTGGAAACCATGCATGTGAAATAGCCATACGGGTGGAATGGAGTAGCCACGAACCTTTCAAATAAGAGCTCCCCCTCATAGCACCTGACAAGAATGGATTGATATGGAGAAGAGAATAATGTGATTTCTTTTGCAATAATGCATGAAGAATCAAAGTAAAGAGGCCAGCCATGGCTTGCGTGGAATTTTTAGTTACAGGAAAATGTAGTGCATGCACTTGGCAGTGTCAACCTTTGTAACCCCTAGCTCCTCCTCCGAAGAATAATTCTAGTATAGCAGAAGTTTTATCTAAACCCGTCAGAAATATTTTTTACTTTTGGGAACCCCACCTAAGGGAACCATCGAAAAAGATTGATTGAAAAAGGAACACTCAGGGCCCCCCACATGAAACCTACCGGCCGGGTGCTATATAAAGCCTCCAAACCTAAACACCAAAATCATCACCACCTGCATTTGATCATCATTCCTTTTACTGCGCCTAGTACAAACGAGTGCCTGAAGGCTCTTTCTACTAATTCTGTAACAGTTGCATTTTCCTTAAGGTGAGCTTCTTCATTCAGTACATATATGTGGTCTACCACTTGAATGAAGTAACAGTAAAAATCAGTCTTTAGGTCAACAATAGTTGATTTTTATTGTTACTTCATCCTGATTTTTATTTAGTAAGTGCTATGTTAGGAGTTAATGATGTTGCTTCTTATCGCTTGTTTAATTGGTATGTCGAGAATAGATCGAGAAGAATGAGCTGGTCAGGAGGAGATTGGATGTGCGGCGCTTGCCAGCACACGAATTTCAAAAGGAGGGATTCTTGCCAACATTGTGGATACCCAAAGTATGGAGGCCCTGACCCATCAACCTATGTCTTGACAAGACCAGGGGACTGGCACTGCACTGCCATGAATTGTGGTGCTCACAACTATGCCAGTCGATCAAACTGCTATCTTTGTGGTGCATATAAAACTGATTATTCTGGTGTGACAGATGCCAGTGTCCCACCTGGATGGAAATCTGGTGACTGGATTTGCAATAGGTGAGTTCACATTAATTACTACTTGTTTTCAACAGATTATAATTACAAATTGTACCCAAATTTCCAAAGCATTGTCTGCTAATCATTGTACAACATGTTCTCCAACACTTTTAATTAACCAGCATTGTTGCACCATGAAGAAATGTCGCATGTGCAGTACTAATATATGTGCACTTTGATCAATGGGACAGATCGGGGTGTGGAGTGCATAATTATGCTAGCAGGGAGGAATGCTTCAAATGCAAGAAACCAAGGGATTATGGTAATTGATCAGAAATATATTCAGCCGTCATTTCAGTGTATCTTTTTTCTTGCCACTTGATTTCAGTTGTGTAATTAATTAATTAATTAATACAGCTTATCCTTCTATGTTCAGGTGGTGCAGTTTAATCAACAAGAATTTTTTATGGTTCCTGTGTGACATCACAGATTTCTCTTCGCATCTGATCCCTCCCCAGCCTAGACACCACTTTTTCTTTTTTTCTTTTCCTTCTCAAGATAATTAAGCATATTGAAGGCTCTTTTAGGAAGAGTTTATTTCTAGCTTTATTATATATATGCTGCATGTTATGCTTACATGAAGCTTAAAGAAATTTCTTCTCCTTTCGAATTTCTCTCTCTCTCTCTCTCTGTGTCTGCGGTTCATGTGGGGAACGTTAAAAATTCAGCACTACAACATGTGGGGGTGGTCCAAAAAATGTGTGGCAGTGGTAGCTATGACCAGCAGAGAATTCAAGTCCTGATCATGGACCATTAGAGCTTTAGATTCAGCCAATGCAAAAATGGATAAAAAGAGATATTAAACGAATAAAAAAGATTCAAGGAACCTCAATGAGAGTTGTTCACTCTTTCTTTTGGAGCAATAATTTTTTATCCCTGGCCTTTAAGCATCAAAATCTCCAAGAAATAAACACTTATGCAGATAAGAACCGGATGCCCTGCTTTACAAAGTATAGACGAGACGACACAAAATCCAAGTTCAAAGCGATCGAGTCAAATCCAACCTCCCCTGCTTCTGCCTTTCATTTTAATGATCATCACTGAAATAGACCCACAAAATTCAGATTGATATTTATACCCTCCTGCTAAGCTTAGAACGTCAATTAATTTGCATATTATAGATTCCCCTAATTGACTTAATAGACAAATTGGAAAAAAAATTAAAAAAAAAAAAAAATGCATGCGTATAATATTGGTCAAAAAGCAACTCTATATATGTTAATTAATGTCTTTTTCCGTCGATACTCCATCAATTAGCTTTTTGGAGATTCTAGTCTTCCTCTAAACTACTTTTATATATGTTTGCATGCTTTGTGGATGTTAAGCAAAGGGCCCAAGTTTTTAAATGCACTAGTTCCCCGGCAGAGACAGCAGCATGCATGGGGAAAAAAATGCAGGACCAGTTGCAACTTTCTAACGCCTTGCTTATTAAGTTTTTTCCTTTTTTGGTATCTTTGTCAAGGAAAAGGTGTCAAATTAAGGAACATGTTTTTATAGTTAACGTTAGTCCAAGATTCGAGTACGTACGTACAGTATCTCTGTCCAGGTTCCTCTACTCATATGCATACGAAATGCAGAAAATAATAATTAAAAAAAAAAGATCGAAAGTAAACACGAGTATATATATATATATACTAACAAGAAGATGCACGCATGTTACTTTGAAGTCGTTGAATTTTAAAAGCATCATTATACCCGATACGCTGATTGGATGAATGAAGTAAATTTAGGAATTCTTGTATCTGGTTCCATAAAAAATTGTATGAAATTTTGGTTGGAGCAGACACAAAAAGTATAAAGAAAGGCTAACCTAGGAGGCAAAAGAATAAAAAAGAATAATGCAATTTTATGTAGTTGGATCCAATGCCAGATCCAACACTTTACAGAAGCACGATTGGTGCCTTGCAATACCTCTCTATCACTTGCCCTGATATTTGCTGTGAATAAAGTCTATCAATACCAGATGATCATCGCTCTACAAATGGGTTCTTTATTTTTCTCGGTCCTAATCTCATATCATGGAGCTCCTGCAAACAATCTGCAGTGTCTAGATCAAGCACAGAGGCGGAATACAAAGCAGTGGCAAATACCACTGTGGAACTAACGGACTTCAATCTCTATTTCAAGAACTTGGAGTTCCAATTAAATCTCCTCCTATTTTCTATTGTGATAATATTGGAGTTATGAGTTACCTAGCTAGTTAACTTTGAATCCGATATTTCATGCTCACACAAAGCACATAGAAATCGATTATCACTCTGTCTAAGACAAAGTTTCTTCTCGCAGACATTCTTACTAAGCCCTTGGTGTCGACAAGATTTACTAGACTTAGCTCAAACCTCAACATTCGTAACCTATTGTTGGGTTTGCGGGACCATATATATATGTTGGAACAAATTAGTCTCACACAACAAGGAAACTCCTCAACAGTCCAGCCATTATCAAGTTGATCAAGATAAGAAGATATGCAGCACTCTGAGAAACACAAGACCTGATGAATATCAACACTTGATGTATAGTTATCGTTAACCTTGTACATAATGTTTTGATAATATTGTTAAGTGTTATTAATGTAAGTAATCTCACCCTGTGGAATTCACTGGATCGGAGTCGGCCAAATTCTCTCTAGCTAGCGTGTTTACATTCTATTAGGCCATTGACTTTTATATTTATAAAAGTAGTGATCTAGTAGTGATAGGATTAGCAGTGATCTAGTAGTGATAGCCTACTTCTAGTGAATAAAACTTCATACTATATAATTAATAAACAATCATTGACTTCTAGCACAATAACATTCTTTCCAGCATCCACATTTTCAGGAATATATATAATGCCAAAAATCTGAATTCTAAAGAATATGACTAAACCCATGTTTGTAAATGAGTATAAATCATGATGCCAAAAATCTGAATTCTAAAGAATGCGACTAAACCCATGTTTGTAAATGAGTATAAATCTTATACGATTCTCGGAAATATGAGGTTCTCATGTTTGGTTTACTTATAGGCATCATGTAGGAATTATTAATTAGTGGTGACGTTGACCATTATGATTTTTTATTTCTGCTTTTCTAAGATCAATGAATTGAAGCAAGTCTATATATGGCCTAAAGTTTGGAACGTGGAGCCAGGAGTTTTGTGCATATGAAACTTTATCACGACCTTATAAGTCCCCTTTTTTTCCGTGATTGTTCAATAAATGGTACATTTTTTTACTTGGTGGTGAAAATCATGGAACCTTCAATTCATATTTGCATATTAACCTGTGTAAAATTAAGCATATTAAAAAATGGAGAATACATCGAGTTGGAGAGAATAGTAAAATAATTCAAAGGAAAAATAAGTTGTGTCATAATATATTCTCTTTCTGTTTCTATATTTTCACAATATACTCATATAAACCCTTCATTGGGCTTGTTATAATATATCAAGTTACATTAATTTCAATAAAATTGTATTTATTTTTATTGCTGGGACATGTAATTCTTTTTTATTTTTTTCTACGCAATACATAAGGAAGCAAGCTAGAGGGTAGAATCGTTCCCACTTTTAAAACGGATTGAGAGAGTAGGAGGAAAGTTACTTGAAATGCTTCCAAAGATTTAGGAGAAGCGGTCCACTTATTTAATTGATGTGCTCTTTTTTTTTTCCTTTTTTTTTTTTTTTTTTTCTAATTGATGTGCTCTTGAGTTGGCACACCTTGGTATTTTCTTAGCCTCCCATGAAGGAAGGAAAGACAACTGCCTATAGATGTCTTTGATGATGGAAGAGATGTTCAAATCCTTAGTTAAATGGGAGAATTTGATGGCCAAAGATAACATGAGAGAATCTCCTTCAAGCTGGAGGAAAAGACACCCATGTGACACTGCCAAAGAAACTGCCATAAGAGTTGTATTGGCTTCTCATTGATTGAAATCTAAAGACTTCAGGCATTTTGTTTTTGCATCTACTATGTTCCCTTTGTCATCACCAGGGTTGGAACCAAGGATTTTTTCTTGGAGAGTCCGTACGTTTTATATATAGTCTTTATATATATGTGTGCGTGTATTTATGTAAAAGAAAAGCAAGCAAGTGTTAACTTAATTTCATACTAAATTCTAAGTCATAATTGTATACAAAAATTACATATATATAAAATCATCTTTAAAAAGTTCCATTCCGAATACAAAAGTATTCTAGTTTGCTATAAAAATGTACAAAAAAAAAATTCAAAAAAGAACTTCGCATCTCTTTCAAATAATGCTTGACAATGATCTTTTATGAAATAAAATTTATCTATTATCATTTCTGTGATGAAATTCTTATCAATTTATTTCTCAATATAAACTACCAAACGATCTGCTAGGAACTCATCTTCCATTCTACTATATATAGTTTTTACTAATTTCATGGCCAAAACAACTCATTCAGTAGTGGCGGTAGAAATAGGAAGAGTTAACACTAGACAAATAGATTTGTCAATCATAGATATTTGATTTTTCCAAAATTGCTAATCCTTTGCATAACTCAAATAAAGTTGACATATTTTAAAAATCCGAATGTTTTGGCACATTAAGCTCATAATGACGCAATTGAAATCTCAAAATAATTTTTTCTTGTTCTTGAGAATAAAATTTCTCAATTAAGTTGCATATATATATCATCAATCTTAAAATGATTTGTATGCATATTTAGGGCTTAAAGCAGCGCTAAGAATTTGAATTTTTACTGCATGCTTACTAAATTTATTATTCAATTCTTACAGTTGGAAGTCTATCACAGCAATAAATATATCAATTCTAAAATGATGCTCTATTGTCATCGATCTTGGCGACAAGACCTACCTTGAGCTCCAGTGCAACTAATATTCGTATCAGGAACATCAATTTCATTTTATTTTTTTTACAAAATGATTAAACAATATCAAAGAAAGGCTCACACTCTTCATTTTTCAACTTCTAAATAAGTAATTTTGTAATTGAAACTGCACTTATAACATTTAAAATGCCTTATTATGTGAATATATAATTAGAAATTGCCTGATTCATATTGGCGGAAATATGTTATCTGCCAATTTGATCTTGTTCGATATGCATGACTTCGATGTAATTGTCGGGATGGACTGATAAGCTGTCAATCACACTAGCATTGATTGCTTTCGCAAGGAAATATTTTCAAACCACCAGAAGACATTGAGTTTAAATTTAATGGGTTGACGACATGAACTCTACCAAAGCTAATTGCAACTGTTCAAGCAAAAAGGTTGCAAAGAAGCTCCTATGTTCATATTTTTTGCTTACTCATTTTATCAATTATGAACTACCACATCAGTTTGTAAACGGCTTTCGTGAAGCTCAATCAATTGCTTGTTTGTTAGTGTGTTATTAGCGTATTAGTATTAGCCCAACAAAATGCTTTTGCTGTTGGTGTTCTTTTCAATCTCTACACATTTCACCACTCCATCGAAAATTTCTTCTGCCCCTATTGTATTCCAGTTTGGTAGTTTTTACCACTTGTCACAAACCTAGAAAGAATGTTTTCTTCAAGTTATCTCGAGGCTTTCAAACGCATCTAAGCAATTGGTATCTGATTGAAAGATTGAAAGCATAGATTTGCTCACAAATGATTAGCCAAGATTTTCAATAAAATTTTATTGATCACATTACATAATGCAATAGGTCATAAATCATCAAACTTCACAGAGTCATCGATTTGGGGAATATGTTCCATTTGCGGTTCTAAGTTGGGCCATGAATAAAAAGACGATGTCCTAACACCATACTAAAGGGACATAACACTTCTGCCTATCTCTTGACTCAAACAAGCAAGTGATTGGAGACCAAAAAGTAGTATTTCTAAGAATTCTCAAACCTAAAACTAGGCCTTAACTTTCTTATGAAAATATGTTTTTTTATTTTTTATTTTACTCTTGGCACTCTAATAAATTTTTGTTAGGCCTATTATCATTTAGGGGTGATCCACATATCTCGGGCAAAGACTGCTAAAGGCCCATGTAAAATTTGGACATGGGTTTGAGATCCTCTAGGCCCATCTGACTTAACATGGTTGACTCACCACCAAAGTTCCCCATCAGGTGACCTCCGATTAATAAGCAAAACTAACTCCGATTAATTAGACGGTACCCGTAATCTTAGGGTTTTGGGATGCGTTTAGGGGTTTTAGCCGTTTAGGGCTTTAGCTTTCCAACTGCTTCTTGGCTTTGAAACTTTATAGAATTTTCCTTGTCAATTAGGGCTTGTATTAAGGCGGCTAGGGTTTTGACTCCCACTAAACTCCCTGCTGCCTTTGCATATAGTATACTATTACTTCCGCTTCCACAATGGTGTGTCCCTAGGGTTTCTCATATTATGAGATATAAATGTGAATGTTCTGAAACTTTGGTCATTTCCTTCAGCATTCCAAAGTTCAATCTTAGTTTCTCATTTTTCTTCTGCCAAATTTATTTTTATCTATGATTCTTTAAACGCCGTTGATTTCTCGGTTACTCTTCCTCGCAAAGTTTGAATTCGATTCTGGGTTTTCCTGATTTTCTTCAATACAATCTTTTTTTGGCCCAAAGAGTAATCTGGTTTTTCTTTCTCGATCTCTGAAATTTGACTTTTCTTGTCGTTGAATTCAATCTTGGTTTCTTAATTTCGTTCAAAGGGTTTCGAATTGAGCATTTTTGATTCGTGTCTGCATGTTCTTTGATCATTGTCTGGTTCTGGCTTTCTGATTTTTCATTTCGATTCTACGTCAAATCTTTGCGGGGTTTTGGGTGTCTTTATTGATTCCTATATTCTTTTTCCCCAAAATTTTCATCTTGATCTGTTTGATTGCAAAGAAAAGTTTCTACTAGATTGGGTTTGATTTCAGGCCTTAAAAAGTTTTGTTAATATGAGTTTTCCCGATCCTCGCCTTCCGTTTATGTCGCAGTCCCAGCGTTTTGCTGCAGGCAGTGATGCCATTGCCATTGGTGTCTGGCCTCAAGTCCCGATGAACGATGAACAAGTCGACCTTCATTCACAACCATTCAAGAGGCCCAGAATTTCTGAGGACAACCAATCAAATGCTTTACCCTGCCCACCCATGAGTTCTAGGATGAACCCACAAAATCCTCCAGTCAATAGAGGCACGAGCAACATTTTCTACAAGACTAAGATGTGCACCACTTTTATGGCGGGTATGTGTAGCAAAGGTGCGGATTGCAAGTATGCTCATGGTGTTGAAGATATGCGGCAACCTCCACCCAATTGGCAAGAACTTGCTGGTTTGCGTGGGGGGGAAGATAGATTATCTGGAAATTGGGATGATGACCAGAAAATAATCCACAGGTTGAAGCTATGTAAGAAGTATTATAATGGGGAGGAGTGCCCTTATGGGGACAGGTGTAATTTTCTTCATGAAGATCCGGCAAAGTTTAGGGATGATTCAGGGAGGTTTAGGGAGAGCTCGGCAATAAGCATTGGAACTACTGGATCATCTATGGTGCATGGAAGTGGCTCTAATCTGCCCGATTGTAATAGGCCTTTGAACAATGGTTCGGATGCTTCCCGAGTACAAATGAAGCCGTATTTGAAGACAAAGATATGTAACAGTTGGGAGAGAGGCCAATGTCACTATGGTGATAAATGTCACTTCGCTCACGGGCAAGCAGGTATATGGTTATGCTTAGCTTATCATTTTAACTCTGTTATTATGCTTCTTTCTCGCAAACTTATTTTCTGTATTCTGATTTGAAAGTGTGATTGATCAGAAGCAATTGTTCTACTTATCTTAGTAGGCCATGAAAATGGCGATAAAGAAGATAGTGGGTAGCATCAACTTTTCATTTATAATCATGAATTATGATCTTTTTATTTAGGTTGTGAATTTTTAGGAACCTCATTATCTTTTGAAGTGCACAGATTGCAAGTTCATTGGTGTCTCTGATGTAAAATGCAAATCTGACCCTTCTAAACACTTTATATCTGCAGTTCTTAATTGGAGAAGAAAAACATCTATGTTTTTCCAAGGGCCCTGATTAATTATACTCTGCAAAGAATTGTGAGAACCAAACTTCCAATGTAGACCTTATTTTAAGGTTTAGTACTGATTTTTTCTTAGTTGCGAAAGAGTTGACTATTATCTGCATGACTGCATGGTTCAGCTCTTGATTTTGTTGTATTATTCCCTAAGAAGCAGAGCAAACCTCCTCATTTCCATCTCTAGGAAGTAATAATTTGTAAATGTACTGCTCTTCCCTTCCGAACCAAAATTCCAAGTTTACAAGTTCCACCGCCTGAATCCATACCAACCTGTTGGAGTTGGTTTTCAAATATAATTGCACTTCCCAAGTAGTTCTCTAGAAAATGTTCCACCACCCTAATCGAGTTGTTTATGAGTTGGTCAGAGTTGTTTATGGTTGACAGAAGGCTATTATTGCTGATATATTGTCCTCTATTGTCTGGTTTTATGTTTAGTTATCTATTGATTATCCTTGAACATTTCTCTCGAAGAAGGTTTGCACTTTGCGGTTTTAATGATAATTTGCTTACTTATCAAAAAAAAAAAAAAACATTCCTTTCAAAGAAGGTAGGTGACACTGAGACAGTTCTATTAAGATAATATCCATTGCTTTTACAGATTGAGTTTTGGCAGATCAGCTTTGTGGTTCTGATTTATCATTTGTTCATGCGATAGGTGCACTAGCATTTTGTTGCAAAATTGGAATTATAAATATTATACTGAGTACTACTGTATGTGTTGAAATTCTTGTTATCATTCTTATTGGCATTTTATCGAAATTTCTGACATCGTTATTGTCGATAAATGGTGCTCTATGTTAAAACACAACCTTTTTTTAATGGAAATCTACCAATTGAAAGGGACAGGGTGCCTTTGTAATTACTAATTAGCCGTCCCATGAAGGCCATTTGAATTTTGAAACAAATGGATGATTGGCATGTCATTAGCAGAGGAAATTCCTGTGTGTCAGTTGAATTTGTATTTGATCTTTTCACTTGTATTTCCAGTGTCCTAATTGAAGTGACCCTTAATATGAATAAAGTTACCATTGAAAAGGCAACTACTTGAAAGCCCTAACTAACTAATTGGGTTGCAATATTGAATTAAATTTTTTAGGAATTATTTCCCAATTTCAGTTAAATGACCTGAGTAACAGATGGTAGGCCAACACAATCTGAGATATCCACTTTATAGATATCACATTGTTGAGAGAGTGCAGCTGAGTATACAAAGATGCATGCAGTGCTCCATTCTTTCAGTTTTTCCCTTGACTGTGTTGGTTTCAGTATAGGTATATTTTTTATTAAGTTGCTACATGAGCACCAACAGCTTGTATTATATGAAAAATGCTAGAAGTTGTTTACTTAAGTGAATTATTTTTTTGGCTAATGTTTTATTTTCTGATGTCTTGTTTTCCTTCAAATCAGAGTTACGAGCACCATGTGCAAGTTTTGAAGGGGAAGCATCGAGTATGGGCTCCATTCCCATTTCGGCAAAACCTCAATCATTTCCTGCTAATGATGCATCTCCACCTCAAACAGCAGGTCTGCCTACTTTAACTGAAGAAGGAAATGGTAAGAAGTGTTTGCTGAAGTGGAAAGGATCCAAGAAAATCGATCGCATATATGCCGATTGGCTTGATGATGTGCCGCTACTGCAACACCTGCCGAGCAAAGTGGAGAGCTGATTTCAAGTTCTTGTGTAGCAACAAGTTTTCAGTTGGATCAAGAAATTTTAAAGAGTCATACTTCCAAGTTTCAAGAGTTTGGTCTTTTAGGATATTGGGAGTTGTTTCAAAGGCCTGGAAAGCAAGAGAATTCTTTATTCTCTTTTAGGTATTTGATCATCTGTGGTTTTGATCAGGTTAATAGGTATGCTTGTCATTACATTTCCTTTTTCCTTTTTAGCTTATTTTCTCCTCTTCAATTATATATGAAATATAGTTTTGCAATTAGAAGTCTTTATTGTGATTAGAACATCAAATAAGTGTCCATGGTTCAAATGTAATTCTATTTGATTAAAGCAAGATCTTGGCTTGAAATTTTCCATTCAAAGTTGGCTTGCTTTCATATCGACATCTTTAGTAACATTTTCCAAGTTCCAACCAGTTTTCTTCTGTTTCATTGAAAGTGATTCTACTAGCACTAACTTCGTCTACGTTTTCGTCTCCTATTGACTAAGCTTGATCCCGCGACCACATGATTATCTTACAATTATCACATAATTTATGTGTGGATGTTACGGTTTCAACTAACTTTAAAGTTTTTTTTTTTTTTGAGAAAAAAAAATGTAGGTTTTAGTATTACTCATTAATTAATGCGATTGTTACAGAAAATGCTATTCTTAATCCCATGTAGATGGGGATATCAGGATATGCCATTAAAATTATTGGTTTATTATACAGACATGGGATCTAACACAAGGGCGGAACCATCCTATGGCTTAGGGCTGAATCTCATGCAAATTTTTTTTGAGAAAAAAAAAAAAAAGTTGTAAATTCTTAAATTATGTAAATTTATATCTTTTTTTTACATCAAATGGCATGAAATAAAAATTAAGTATATTTTCATAATGTTCTTACATTCAACTTTAAGCCAAAAGCTATTTTTTGGTTTATTAAAAAAATTTTTTTTTTTTTTTTATCCCAATAATATGTCACATTTATAATAAATAACATTTCAAACCCTTCGTAATAAGGATCAACTAAATTCACGTAATTTTAGAAATTACAATTTCAAAGGATTCTGATCGAATTTTAGATTGGATCTCTCAAATTATTTATTGGAAGGACCATACTAGTAATTTCAACTAATAATTACCGTAAATTCAAATCCGAGGATTGAGCTTAGACTTCCCATCTAAATCAGGACAAATGTCATAACTCCAACGCTATGAGTCATCGCTTACCTCAGCTCCTTAATTTCCTCGCTTTCTTGAAATGCAGCCACAACCCAATGGACCAAGATAGTCATGCTCTCCTTCATTTCTTCCTCAACCACCTCTCCCCTTCTTTATCTCTCTAGAAAACTTTCTCTTCAAACGCTAACCAGAAATCTCTCACAAACCACCATGGCAATAAGCTTGCAGTCCCATGCCTTCGCTGGCAATCCTTTGAAATCCAAGACCCCAAAACCGGAAGACCCATTTTCACCAATCTCAGCCCTTGAAACCCTCAAGACCCAGCTCTTAGATTCCACCCACCGCCTCTCTTCCCCTGCTTTCAAGGTCCTGCCTTTCAGGAAAGGCCGGCCCTTGGCATCGTCCAGTGGTGGGCTCGGTGACTCGGCTCCAAATTGGCAGCTGGGTTGGATTGGTTTGGCTGATTACAAGGGTTACTTGGACAATTCTGGGGTCGAACTGAGTGCGGACTCGTTGGTGTACCTGGGTTCGAGGCCTGAGGACGATGTCGTCTATTGGGGAATTGATGTTTCAGGTGAGGGTGGTCTGGTGCCTGAGTTTGGGAGCAAGCAGCTCAGCTTTGTGGAGTTGAGGACGTTAATGGTGGCAACCGATTGGGCCGATGAGCAAGCTATGGGGGAATTGGCTATTGCTGGTCATGTAAGTGCTTATGGTTATTTGATGAGGATTGTGATTCATTTGGATATAGGTGATAATATGCAGTTTTGCTCGTTTTGTTGAATGATGACATGTAGGTGATAGTTGTTGGAGTGTCCCATGTTGGTTGGGTATAGACTTTGGTCGGATGCTCTAACAATAATAATTTTTTATGGGCTTAATAGGTGAATCGATTGAAACTTTGGTTTGGTAGCCTACAAAAAATTCTCATGTGCATGAATTCTAGGGAGTTGTATGGCTGCTTGCTCGTTTTTTCAAGTTTTATGAATGTTAACCAAGCAAAGATCTGTATGGGATTTAGGGTGCGTGTGGGATTGCGATTTCGTAGACAATAAGTGCGATTTTAAACCAAATCGCAAAAACTGAATTGTTTGGGAACTGCGATTTTAAAAAATTAGGATATAAAAATGCAAAAAATCTGAGATTTCAAATCACAGGTAATGAAGTGTTCTTTTGAAAACACAGAATTTTAAAAGTTAAACTGCGATTTTAAATGCCGAACTGCGATTTTACCAAACGCTTAACTGCGTTTTCAAAAATTACGTTTTTAAATCGCACTTTTTAAAATCGCTATTTTTAAAATCGCAATCCCAAATAAACCCTTACTAAAAAACTTCTGTTTGGGAATCAATCTAAAAGTAAGTGCATATGTTATTTCAAATATTTTGGGGAAAGAAATGTATCCCAAGTGACCTCAGCAAGAGTTCAAGGAACCCAACGGTACTTGACTAGTTGACTTGTTAAGCCGCTGTTTGTGCATGATAAATACAAGAAATACAAGTTTTCTTCATCTTTTGTTACTGCAAAGCCATGATAAACAGCCGCTGTTTGCTGTATTTTGATTATGTGCAATTTTTTCTGTATTTCTATTTCATACATATTTTTTTTTAAAAAAAAAAGAAAAATCATTCAGGGATTTCGAATGACTAGTTCCTGCTAGATTTCTATAAATGATGTCTGACTGTAGTTTCAGTCTCTGCAAAAGAAGTTCTATAAATGATGTCTGAATGTAAAGGTTTTATACACCATGACTTTAGACATGAATGTGTGCTTATTCATGCTTCTCATGACCATTTTGTGAATGACATATTCCTTTTGTATTTTGCTTGCACTTGCTTTTATTACCTGTTATCTCCCTGAATTATTGCATAGTTAAGGTTGCTGAGAGCTGCACGTATTTTCCTTGGTCTTGGGGTTTGATTAGGCCAGGGCATTGCTAGAATGGCATAGCATATCACGATTTTGTGGACATTGTGGAGAGAAAACAGTCCCCATGGAAGCTGGGAGGCGGAAGCAATGTTCAAATGAGTTATGCAAAAAGAGGATTTACCCTCGTGTTGATCCGGTATGATTATGCTTAATATCTTCTGCTTCATGTGGACATTAAAGAGCCCTATAAAATGAATGTTTTAGGTGTCACATTGGTTTCTTTGGCTTATACTTATTACAGGTTGTCATCATGTTGGTCATTGATAGAGAGAATGACCGTGCACTCTTAAGCCGACAATCAAGATTTGTACCCCGAATGTGGAGTTGCTTAGCTGGTTTTATAGAGGTATGTGCTTGGTCAACTTCTAAGTGTTGCATGTTTATAGAGGTGTGTCTTCTATGGTGTCTTTGGAGATAAAGGAATGACAGATGTTTTGAGGACCGTGAGAGGTCCTTGAAGGAGTTGTTTTCTTGTTTTCTCAACACCTTGTATCTTTGGATAGCTGCACTTTTTTTTTTTTTTTTCCTTTAGTGATTAGTTTTTATGATTTTCTTGTTCTTTTTATCCCTTCTACCTAGGTAGCTTTTCTTGTATAGTATCTATGTACTGGGGGCACCTTACGCTTTTAATGATATTTTGATTAAAGGAAAATTACACCTTACTCCCCAATGTTTGAGAGGTTTTTCAATTTTGCCTCAAATATTAAAAAATTTGTAATGTCCCCCCTAATGTTGCAAAAAATTTTCAATTCAAGCAATCTGTTAGCATATGCTGTCTCATCTGACGGAAATTGGATTTTTTACTATTCACTTTCCCAAATTACCCTCGACTAAACTCGTTATTTCTTAAAATATCATTTTTTTTATTATTATTTAGAAAAAAAAAAGGAAAGAAAGAAGAAGAAGAAGAAGAAGAAAGGGGTGGCAGTGTAATTTTCCCTTTGATTAATTATCAAAAAAAAGTGTTGCATGTTTTTCTGTCATCATTAAATTGACATGGCCCAGCCCTCCAAGAAAAGTAAAAAGAAAAAAGATTGATTTATGAAGAAAAAGATCATTTTGCTTGAACTGGGAAAATTCTGTGTCTTTATGATCCAATTGTAGCCAAGAGCCTCTAGAATCTCTATGTTTTAAATTCCATTATATGCAGCAATAGTTTGATAAATTATTGTAGTCTTTTCTTTAATCTTGTTTCAATAAATTAGTAAAAATATAATTGATTTAAGGCTTTTGATTCTCTGTAGCCAGGAGAAACTTTGGAAGAGGCAGTGAGAAGAGAAACATGGGAAGAGACTGGTATTGAAGTAGGAGAAGTTGTATATCATAGTTCTCAACCATGGCCTGGTATAAGTTATTCAAAATGCATTTTCCTCTTATGTTCCTAGTTGACACTATTTTTAACACTCTATGAATGCATTACTTTAAACTTTATGGTTCTGTGTCTTGTCCATTCATTTGCCTTTGTTAAATACATTACTTCCATTTTTAAGGCTTTTTTTTTCTTTGTAACAAAAAGTCACAAACATAAAGAACACCTGGTGTTTTGGCTGTCTTATGAAAATTTGAGCCTTTTAGTTTATTAAGTCCTAAAAATTTAATTTGGGTGGGAGATCAATATATGTGAAACTTAAGATCTTGTTTTAAATTCCATCCTCCTCTCTCTTTTCTTTCTTGCTTTCTTCTTCTTCATTTTTTTTTTTAAAAAAAAAAGTTTTTTGATCTTCTGAATACAAACTCACAGAAGGATGGATTCTCAGAGGTTTTTGCAATCTTGCCCCATTGGTTTTGTAAAGAAAATCTTAGTTACCTTCCTCATAAGAAGCCTTCTGGCTCATAAACTTTCGGAATCATTTGCATAAACCATCTCAAAGTATATTCATTGATTTTCTTGGTTTTTAATCATAAATGTTTTAAGTATTACCAACCAAGGTATAATGTTTTGTTCTCCTATCTCTAGGGGATTAGGGGTCCAAAATTTTATTCAGTTCAACCAATCTTTCTTGGGGAAATGATTATAGTGCTATGTGTATGAGATAGGGGCTTTGTGGAGGGTGGTAGTGGATTTTAAATACAGTAGCTTGTAGGGTAGGTCGTGCTCTAATAAGGTTCATGGGTCATATGGGCTGGGCGTTTTGAAATATATCAGGAGGGGTTGGGAGGAGTTTTCTAATCATATTAGATTTAAGGTAGGTGATGGCTCTAAGTTTAAAATTTGTCACGATGTGTAGTATAGTAATCACCCCCAAAACGCAGCTTTCCCTATGCTACTCAGTATTGCACGTTGTAAGGATGTTTCCATAATAGATCATTTGGACTTTTCTAGTGACTCCCCATGATAGCACTCTTTTCCCTTGGAAGGGTATATGGTGGAATAAGGTTTCATTGAGAGTGACTTCTTCACTTAGTAGACTGCGTTAGGGAAGATTCTTACTATGGATAATTTGAAGCGGCGTATCATAGTAGATTGATGTTGTATGTGTAAGAAGAGTGGGAATCCGCTGATCGCTTGTTAGTCCATTGTGAGGTTGCTAGTACCTTATGAAATTCTATCTTTAGTCGTTTTGAGTTATTAACCTAGGTTGAGTTGTAGATCTATTTTCCAGTTGGAGAAGTCAGTTTAATAGTTCTCATAGTGCAACTTTGTAGAAGAAGATTTTGTCATATATAACATGATGTATGTGGAGAGAACGAAATGACTGTAGCTTTGAAGATTGCAAGAATAAAGGCTTTTTGCCTCAATACCTTGTATCACTGGATGGTTGCCTATGATTATTTTCATATTTCAAGCTTTCACGATTTTCTTGCTCTTTTTTCTTTTTTTGGATAAGTGTTTCTCTTGTATACATCTTGTATACTCGGGTAGCGCCCTTGCACTTATTAATGATTTTCGATTACTTATATATCAAAAAAATGTATTACCAAAATACATGATCGTGAACACTCTTTGTATCTTCAGCTTCGCTGCCTGGTTGCCGCCGCAGATAAGTAGTGTTTCCATAGGCTTGTCCTGACACCATCATTAATTGAGACACTTTTAGTGATTGTTTATTCTGCGCTATTTGTATCTTTTGGAATTTTTAGTTAATTTTTCAGCTCTATGCTTTTCTATATCAACTAATGAGATTGATGGTTACTATTTCCCCCTGGTGATGCACATATAATCAGTTTATACAATTCTTCACATAGTTTTCAATTATTGTTTGTTGATTTATTTTTTCTTGATTTTATTTTTCCCAGTGGGACCAAGTAGTATGCCATGCCAGTTGATGGTTGGCTTTCATGCATATGCAAAATCACTTGAGATAACCGTAGACAAGGAGGAGTTGGAAGGTACTTTGATCATTTACCAATGTTTAATTTACCCTTTTTCCTTTTGATTCTTTTGCCTTGTCTCTTCTCCATGATAAACTGCTCCTCCTGAAGCTATTGTCTACAACTTATACTACAAATGATGTGGCAGTCTATAATTGGTGAAATAATTAAGAGAAATCCATAAGCTAGATTTTTTCCTTAATTATGAACTACCACATTAGTTTATAAATGACTTTGTTGTAAAAGTTAGTACCTTTAGCACCACTCTTTTACTTTTCCTTGAAAAAGGCAAATTCCATTTCAAGTACATGTGAAGGATAATTTGTGCTTGACTTCATCAAATGAATCAGCTTAGCAAAGGCCAGAAGCATCACATACACAAGCATAAGGTTGCGTTGAGAATGAACCTACTTTAAGATGCAGGGATTTAGTTTATCTGGATGGGGGCTTGTTTAACATGTGAATGATCTGTATCATTTGTATAAAATATGCCTTTTGCAGCAAAATCATGTCTTGTGAAAGTTTTTGGAGATCAACGAGAATTAGTGTTTATTTTGACTGCATAATTTTCCTAAGTTTTTTTACTTGTACAGTTTCATGGGTTCACAAGATGCCCTGATTTTTTTTTTTTTTACATAATGTTTCTATTTTTCTTTGCGTAGATGCTCAGTGGCACAGTCGAGAAGATGTGAAAAAAGCTTTGACATTTGCCGAATACAAAAAAGCTCAAAAAACTGCGGCAGTCAAGGTAGAACAGATGTGCAAGGGGGTTGAGAAAGGACAGAACTTGGGTGCAGATTTCAACGTGGAAAGTGGTGAACTTGCTACCATGTTTATCCCTGGACCATTTGCTATTGCCCATCACCTCATCTCTTCCTGGGTCTACCAAGATTCACTCAATGGTGTTGAAGCTCGTTTAAAACAACCTAGTGGTTCTATGTCGAGTTTGTAGTAGCTGCTCAATTCATTCTTAAGATAGCATGAAATCCAGAATCCCACATTCATGGAAAATTTTCTTTTGATCATCAAAGGTCAGCCACCTATATTGTTCCCAAGATTGTAAAGGGTAGTTGTTATCCAAATGCCGTGGAAATTCCTTATAATTTCCTCTTGTCATTGTTGTAAAAGATTGTACAGCCTCTGAAATGAGAGAGAGCTGTTCATCTTATTTTAATTATTTTATTTTATTTTGCAGTCGTGATTTCCATTCTTTTTACTCATATAAATATTAACACTCATGAGTATGTCTTCTTATTGTAATGACTAATGTAACCTATTCGACCATTTGATCACATAAGGAGGCAATCGGTTTTGAAATTTCAAGCAACACTCCGAAGTTCACCCTGGAGTCACTTATATTAAAATCAATGCTTAGATAATCAAAATGAAATTAATTATTTAAGGGGAAAAAAAAAACTTTAATGTAAAGTGATTTAATCATGGATTAATCTCAATCAGTATCTCTTTATGAAATTTCAACAAAAAGAAAAAGAAAATAATTTTATATATGCACTTTGCTAATGCTGTGCAAGGCGTCTCAAATTTGTGTATTAAGACGAACTTTAGCTCTTTAACGGCAAAGCCTGATAATTAGAAAAAAAAAAAAAAAAAAAAAAAAACGGCAAAGCCTGTTGCTTCCACAAGTCTTCAAATAATTTTGCGCCACTTTTTGCTTTTTGTCCATTTGAAGCATTTCACATCACTTGGCAAGATCTATGCTATTGTCGGAGTCATATCAGAAAGCACATGAATGTATATAACGGGGACAAATATTCATTTATCCTTCAACCAACAAGATGGGAAAGATGTGGGGTTTAAATGACCCACAAATTATATACCTTCAAATCTTACATTGACGTTTTGTTTGGTAAATTTGTCTCATTTTCTTGTTTAACTTGATATAGGCTGCAGGAATTAGGGTTTAGTCGCCACCACCTGTAGAAAGGCTATGACCCAGGATACTATTTTTGCCTCTCTTTGTCAGGACAGTACCTTTTTACAAAAACTTAAAACAGGTTTTTCTATTATTGATAAGAACTCAACTCGAATTTTCTTCTTCTTTTTCTCATTTTTTGTTTCCTTTCCTTATTTCACTGCTATCTTGTTATTCTGATGCTGAAATTTGTTAGCAGTGGCATAACTTTTACACCTAGCAATACAGAACGCACTTTTGGATAGGAGGAGTATATGCCATATAGAGGGTGCATATCACCCAAATCGCGGTAGATTATTCAGAAGATCTTTACGGTGATTCAAACTAGTAGACCTCATTTCCCAATTATATCAAACTAATCAGCTCCAGGTATTGATCTTTCACATTGAGAATATGAATAACTCACATAAAGTGGATAAATTAAAAAGACGCTAATGGGTGCTAAATTTTATATTGATTTCTTAGTAAGTAAAACTAAATGATGTGAAATGATAAGCGCAAATGTAGCTAGCGCTTTCTTGGGCCATTACAAATAGTATCAGAGCAATCTAGTAGTATCATGTGGTACTGACAATGACACTAAGAATTTAAGAAAGGAGATTGTAACACTTCAGTTCTATATTGAAAAAATGAATAACTCATGTAGAGCAGGACTCAACAATACACAACAAGCATGGGTAGTGCTTTTTGATACACCAGTATATTCTAACCGTGATGACTCAAAGAACTTGTACATATTTTCAGTGATGATGCAAGCTAGGTTTTCTAATGTACCTTTCTATGTAGATTTAGCCCAATTTATAGTTGATCTGGCCAAAGCATCCATGGGGTCAATACATTTCTTAAGAAGAGGATCATCGTGAGGCAGAAGACCATGCATTTCATCAGAAGCAAGGATGACAGTGTTCACAGCCCTCACCAAGAGAAGTTGGATAGCAATTCTTAAGAGATTCCTCGCCCCTTCAGTGTCTCTTCTTTTCAATGCTTCAATTGCAGGAATTACAATGTGCTGCATGGCTGCTTGGTCTGGCAACACAACCTCAAAGCCCTGCAGATTCAAGGTTGTCGTTTCAAGCACAAAAGAAAATCCAACTTATTGAATCTAGGCTTAATGACCCACATTCTTTTTCTTCATATAAGATTCCAGTATATCATGTTGGTATTGTTATCCTTAAAGACTGGCCATTAGTGTCAACTAGTGGATCATAAACACAAATATGCAAACATAAGCTTAGATGACATCTGTGGTTACTCACTAATGATCTGAGTTCGATTAAGCAATTTATAATTCAGACAAATGTAAGTCAGTCACAAATTACTAGTGTAGAACTTGAAAGTGGATCTAGGTACTAAGTATCCATTCTAAAAATAATGATTTGAAAATGCAGTAATGTATATGGTAAATTACAGTTAGTTTGGTTTTTAAAATAGCGTGTTTTTAAAAAGCACTCCTTACTTCAAATCACAATTTTTATAAAACGCACTCTGAATCGATACATTTTCTGCAATTAAGTTACCTGACTTTGTAGTTTCTCCTGATAAAAACCAGCGATTGAATCTGCATGTGTAGCAAGCACACCAATTCGCACATCACTCCCAGCTTCAAGTGGCCTGAGCTTTGCTTTGGTGAGCTCCATGGCAACACAGTCACCTACATGAAGGAAAGGTAAAGAACATCCCTCAGAAATCTCACTGTGCCACGCATGTGAGAGATGGCATGGCATGACTATGCAACGAGCTCCAGACTGCTCAAGAAACACCCTTTTGCGCTGCAGATTCCCTACTATTGGGACATGATTGAATTGGATTTTAGAATTTTGACTGTTGAATGAATGAAATGAGCCAAGAACAGGAAGCTCTTTACTTATATCTGGGTCGCTGCAGACAACAAAAGGTACACATTCTTGTCCATCTTTAGAACTCCACAGGACAAGCTTTTCCATGAAAATCAGAGTAGAAAAAACAGATACCCCTCCGATGATTCCGACTGTATTTCGTTGGCTGAGCAGGGTATTTGGGGCCTGACATCTTTTTAGAGCCATTTCTGTGCCCAAATTCCTCTTCGATTCAAGTAAGTTTCCACTTTCATCAAAGTGTATAGGCACTGAAGATATTTGTGCAGCAACAGATGGATTTCTGAACTGGGTTTTATTCTTATTTACACTACCTAGAAGCACTGTCGGCAAATTTAATGTGTGGAAAGACATTGTCATGGCCAACAGAAATCTGATATATTCTATGAACTTCACCTCTGAAGCTAAAAATCTATCAGCGACTTAATATCTCTCACTTGTGAACAAAACCCAGCTCTTGAAAACTTTGAGACTCTCCAACTCCATGGAAATTTGACGCTAGAACACTAGTATTTACATCTCTAACAGCCAATCCACTTCAACGAATATTCTTGTTGTCATGGCTTTCAATATACAGAACCTTCCTAAAACCCCAAATATACCAAAGAAGCCTGATGATCTGATAAGACCAAAAGAATTAAAACCCAAAAAGACATGGTTGGGTTATAGACAGATTTCAGAATCAAAAACCCAAAAACACAGCAGAATCAGAATCCCTCTACAGAAGGCAATTAATTAAGCACATGATCCTCCAACTTTGGAAGGCTTTTACACATGCATACATATATATTTTTCACTTTGAATGCACCCAGCCATCAGAAATTAGGAGGAATCTACATAATTGTAATGGCGTCAGCATTTGCCAATGCATCATTGTCGGTCTTTCAAAGCATAAAGATATTTAAGATCTAAATTTGTAAATATCCATAATAAGACAAATATTAATGCATCACTTTTTTTTGTTGTCTGATATATACGATAAGGATCGTACTGTGGAAAGACTAAGAAGAGCACTCTCCAACTGCTGTAAAACATACTTAATCGGCCAAATAGGGAAAAGAGGCAAAAATATAATAATAAAATAATAATAATAATAGAGTAACTTTTTATTTTTTATTCAATAATAGAGCATACATCTAACCCTTTGAGATTTAATCTCCTACCATTGTGGTGATCAACCTAACTCTTCTGCAAAAGAAAATCATCGTTCCTACTTGCTAGAGATGACCAACCAGTCATCCCCATGACCAGTCAAACTGACAGTCTCATAAAGCTTGAAATCATGAGGTATAACATGATTGGTTTGATTGGGATAACTGATATTGGTTTTTTTTTTTTTTTTTTTGGTTAAGTTGTTGAGATGGTTTGATATATGCCATGTGAAAAGGGAAGAAAAGGTTAACTGACTTTACATCAAGTTCATTATTAAGTAAACAGTTTTTCTGCAGTGTTTTTATAGTTTAAAAAGCATTAAGAAAAGCCATTGTATAAATTTTTTTGAGTTTTTTTTTTTTATAGTTTTTCTTATATTAAGGAAGAAAATTAAGTTTAAAAAAAATTGTTCCTAATACTCTAATTGAATGATAGAACAACACTAACTCTTAAAAATTAAATAAAATGTTAATAACCTAATTAATTAATACAAACTAAATAAAACTAAAAATCCTAATTAGTTTTGTCTCATCCAGCACCATCCTCTTCCTCTGGGTACGTATTAGTCTTGGAATCTTCTAATGGGTATTTTCTTCTTGAAAATAATGTCTCATTGGATTAACGAAGTGGAGATATCCTTGTCTGACAAGCAATCATGCTCCCAGAGAAATATGTTATATTGAATCATTGATGTGGCATAGCGTTAAAGATAAACACTAGGGATTAACATATATATATATACCATTAATACCGATTACTTACCTTGTGTTTGGTACGCATATTGGCTATTCTATTAAAAAAATAAATAGTATTTATTAAAAATAGAATATAGTGAAATGAAACAGACTTGAAATAGTCATTCTCAGTATCCCTGAAAAAATATTTATTCTTATCAAATTTTATAAATAATCATTCTCATAAATCCCATCGCCTTTGAAGAAATGCGTATTTTTTAAATTAAATAATATATGTTCTTCTCAAATTTAAGGTGTATGCATTCTTTTATGGGCAATAAAAATAATAATTCAAAGTGTTAGAGCATTATCATATACTCTAATACCAATGTGATTATATTCAATTTTTTACATTCTTAATAAAAGCTATTATTCGTTCACATATATATGTGTATGTGTCTGTGTATATTGACTCCATAGTTTATCTCTTATTTTAATTAAATATTTTACGTATTGGACTTTGTTTATTAAGGGGGAGTAGCCCACACTTAAATAGTGGCATTAAAGTATTAATTAAATTATTAAATTTATTATTTTTTACTAGTTTAAGTTTTAATAGAATTTGATTCTTTTCTTTTTAATAGTCAAGATTTAAAATTGATACATCTAACAATGTACATGCCGTCAATATAGACACGTATTTTAAAATAAATTAAATAATGTGAAATGAAGAGATTTAACAGCATTAATTCCCTTAATGCCATATTAAAGCAACTTTGCTACACGACATCCCACATGTTAAAAAATTATTTTTTAATTATATTAAAAAACCAAATGTCTCTTTCCCCATTACTCTCACAGATCCTGCTGTCACAAAGAAAGGTGAGCTCGCATCGTATTCGTATCGGCGCTTGAGATAAGTAGAAGAACTTTTTTCTTTTTTTTCTTTTTTTTTTTTAAGTCACTGTTTTTTATTTTTTTATTATTTTTTTACATGTTCCCACAAAAAAAAAATTAAAAAAAAAAAAAAGAGAGAGAGAAATTCGAATTAACGACCTCTAATTTATGAAACGTAGCCTCTAACCAATTGAGCCATCTTGGGGACCGCTGTTATTTTATTTATTAAAGTAGGATTGTGAATGCAAAAGAATATCTCTGGAGACAATGCACTCGCCTACAAAGTCCTGCTGATATGTCTTTATCAGCCAACAGCTCTCCTTGCTTTTACTCAAGTCCAACATGTGCATTAAATTTTTACAAATTCACCTATAAAAGTGACATGTGTTTTTAATATGTGAAAAATACATATTTTTTTTTTAATAATATGTGTTTTTCATATGTTTTTTTAATAATATTAATAAGAAAGTATGTGTTTTTTACATACTTAAAGGACACATGTCACTTTTAAAAGCTGATTTATAAGAGTTTCCTACAAACGCGTTTGTAGGAAATTTCTGTCCAAATTTAAATATTAATTATATAATTTAATTTAGAAAAAATTACACATACCTCTCTTAAACTACTATTTTATTATTAATGTGCTTCTAAAAGTACCAATTGTATCAATGTTTCTCCTAAATTACTAAAAAATGTTAATGTACCCCTCAATGCCAGCAAAAAGATAAAAATGACTCAAAAAAAATTAATAAGACAAAAATATATTATAAATTTGAAAAATTAAATAAAATAAAACTA
>FXXK01000489.1:325842-376603 GCA_900184695.1 Betula pendula
GAGAGAAAGAGAGATAGACATGGAGATCTAGAAGNGTAAAAAAAAAAGCCAATTGTATTTTATATGTTTACATAATGTGTCAACCTCTTATCATAGGCTGTAAAAATAAGGTTTATAACTCATCCACATTGATATATACATTCATAGTAATATTATTATATATCAAAGTATTATATAGTAGAGGTTTATATTAGGGGTGTACAACTGATTGCGGTTGCGGTCATTAGGCAATAATTGCAACTGCAACCAGAATTTTCGATTATTCGATTTTTAGCAACCACAATAAAACCCCGATTGCGGTTTCAATACCGGTAACCGATTTTAATGTTATGAATCACAAAATATATATATATTTTTAATCACTTTTCATTAAAAATTTATTTTTGAATGAAGGGAGTGAGAAAAGTTTGGTTAAATTCAATGTGGGACAAATTCATATTTTTTTTTTTCCTTCTCTCTCTCTCTCTCAAGAAGAAGCTCCCTGTGTAGTAGGGAGCTTCTTCTTGAGAGAGAAAAAGAGAGATAAGAGAAGAAAATAAAGAAATGATAGAAGAAAAAAAGAAGTGTATATGACCTTGTCTAAAATTAATAATTTTATATATACAAAATCGGTTATCCGGTTACCTGATTAATAACCAGTTTTCTAAAATTAATAACCACAACTGCAACCGGTTATCTGGTTGGTATTTTCGTTTTTCGTTTTTCAGTTTGTCTGGTTATTTTTTGTTATCTAGGGTGTACAACCGATTGCGGTTGCGGTTATTAGGCAATAATTGCAACTGCAATCGAGTTTTCGGTTATTTGATTTTTAGCAACTGCAATGGGACCCCCATTTGCGGTTTCAATACCGGTAACCGATTTTAATGTTATAAATCACAAATATATATATATATATATATATATATATATTTTTAATCACTTCTCATTACAAATTTATTTTGAAGGAAGAGAGTGAGAAAAGTTTGGTTAAATTCAATGTGGGACAAATTCATATTCTTTTTTTTTTTTTTTCTTTATTTCTATTTTTTCTTTCTTCTCCTCTCTCCCTTTTCTCTTCAACATGGAGCTCCCTGCTACAGGGGAGCTTCTTCTTGAGAGAGAGAGATAAGAGAAGAAAATAAAGAAATGAGAGAAGAAAAAAAGAAGTGTATATAACTTGTCTAAAATTAATAATTTTATATATACAAAACCAGTTATCCGATTATCCGATTAATAACCAATTTTCTAAAATTAATAACCGTAATTGCAACCGGTCTAACCGATTATCCCGTTGCGGTTATTTCCGGTTTTTTTATTTTTTCAGTTTGTCTGGTTATTTCCGGTTTATTCAGTTATAAGCGGTTAATAACCGCCCTCGTTTGTACACTTCTAAATTATATACAAACCGGTTCGCCCGACTCGTTTAAAGCTTGCAAGCTAAGTTGATAAATATATACTAATTAACTTAATATTACTAAGAAACTAATTAACTATATAAGTATAGTAAGTAGTTACTTAATATATACGCCACTTTGAGTATATATTATATATTATATATAATATATTATATATATATATATATATATATATATATATATGTTTATAGTAAATTTAGTATTACGTATTAATTATAATGCTTTGATACATAATAGTATTACTAATGAATGCATGTATCGATGTGGGGTGTGTATATTATACTATTAAATACTAACTAATTAGTTCATTAACTAGTATATTAAGTTATTAATAAGTTTTTTTTTTTTTTTTTTGAAGTGGAATTGTCTCATCTCATTAACGAATCAAAAATCTGCTTGTTCAGCAGTAACAATTGGAAGAATAATGGAAGGACCCGTCCCCTGCCATACTCTGTGTAAAGAGTGGTGGACGGCTAACTTGGCAAGCCCATGTGCTGCCTTATTGCCTTCTCGGTGTACATGAGAAATTTTCCAGGAAACCAACCCATTCAAAAAATTTCGTGCTTCCTCTATCAAATGCCCATACCTTTGCCAGGATGGACCTCCCTGCATAAGACCTTCCACCACCATTAGAGCGTCCCCTTCCATGATTATGTGTTGAAAATCTTGCTCCCTACAGAACTGGGCAGCTTTACACGCAGCAATGGCTTCAGCGGTCGTGGGCTCCGTAAAGCAGGGCACGGTGGTGCAGAAGGATGCCACAATCCAGCCCATTTCGTCTCTGGCTATAACGCCCACCCCAATCGAGTTAGAGGATTGATCCAATGCCGCATCCCAATTCACCTTGATGATTCCTACAGGAGGCTTGTGCCAACGAGACAGACTAGGGTGACAGGGCAGCTTCATCTTCAAAGCAGAGGAGGCCTGCGTGTATTCTGCCAAGGAGGAGATTGTACACTGAACAAGTAAAGCTGGTGGAGGCAGATGACCACCAAAGACGATCGCATTCCTACGCATCCAAATACGTCGGGCTAGGCAGGAGACAAAGCACAAATCATCCTCATCCAGTGAAATCATCCATTGCTCCACTAAGTGCAGACCATCTTCTTCTGAGATAGATAATTTTTGAATTTTTCGGTGACATTCCATCCATATTGCTTTAGCCGAATTACATCCCCAGATGATATGGCCAGAGGATTCAGACATGAGGCCACACATAGGACATAAGGGATCTTGAACCACCTTTTTCTTGAAGAGGTTGGCCTTAGTAGGGAGAGAATTTGTACACAGACGCCACAAGAAAGTGCGTACTACTCCAGGAACTCCAAGCTTCCAAATTTTGCCCCATACCCCACTTGCTGTAGAGGAACGTGAACAGTCCCCCTTTTCACTGGCACGTCTAGACTTCTCCATATGGTAAGCGCTACGAACTGAGAAAAAACTAGTCGGAGTACCTTGCCAAATGAGTTTGTCTGGCTGACCTCCAGAACTGAGTGGTATGTTACATATACTCCGAGCTTCTTCAGTATTAAAAATACTCTGAATCAGCCTTATGTTCCACCAACCAGTTTCTTCATCAATGAGAGTGGCCACTTTTGAGTTGGGTGGCAAAATGCTGATGGGTGATTGGACCTGGTGCGTGATTGGAGTAGGGAGCCACTTATCAGCCCAGATATTAATTGAATTGCCATCCCCAACACGCCATATAAGACCCTCTTTAAGAAGGGAACGTGATGCACAAATACTCCTCCACACAAAGGATGGGTGTGAACCCATATTGGCTTCCAAAAAGGATGAATGGGAAAAGTATTTTTCTTTAAAAATGCGAGCCACCAGGGAATCTGGAAATTGGAGAAGGCGCCATCCTTGTTTAGCTAGCATGGCCAAGTTAAAACACTCAAGATCCCGGAATCCTAGTCCTCCTTTGAGTTTTGAATTGCCCATATTTGCCCAACTCCTCCATACCATAGAAGATGCCTTATCCTGCTGCCTCCAGTAGAATTGACACATCAAAGAGTTCAATTCTTTACACAAAGCTTTGGGAAGCTGAAATAGACTCATGCAATATGTAGGAATGGCTTGAATTACTGCTTTAATAAGAAGTTCCCTCCCTGTTTGCGACAAAAATTTCTCCTTCCATCCATTGAGCTTTGCCCGTACACGCCCTAGAATACCAGCAAATGATCGTCTTTTGTTCCTGCCAACCATCACCGGTAAACCGAGGTATTTCTCAAAAGAATGCGGAGAAGAGCCACCAATTATAGAATGGATGTGTGCACGAAAGTCACTGCGAGTATTGTTACTAAAAAATATTGAAGTCTTCCCTGGATTGATCGTTTGACCAGATGCTCTTTCATAACGTTCCAAAACCTCATGGATATGACACCATTCAAAAAATGTAGCACGACAAAACAACAGGCTATCATCAGCGAATAAAAGATGACTCACCTTGGTACCCCCCCGAGCAATAGGAAGCCCCGAGATTTTTCCTTCTATTTCAGCTTTTTGTAGGAGAGAACTTAGGCCTTCAGCACAAAGAAGGAAGAGATAAGGGGATAAGGGGTCACCCTGGCGAAGCCCTCTCGTAGGTACGATATGTCCTTGAGGAGATCCATTGATAAGAATGGAGTAGGTCACAGACCGCACACACGACATGATCAGGGAGATCCAATGTTCAGCAAAGCCGAGTTTTCTCATCACAGCTTCGAGGAAGTTCCATTCCACCCGATCATAAGCTTTACTCATGTCGAGTTTGATCGCCATATATCATTTTTTACCACGTAGCTTGGTTGCCATTGTGTGGAGCGCCTCATAGGCCACCAAAACATTATCAGTTATGAGTCTTCCAGGTAAAAATGCGCTTTGGGTGGAGGAAATGATCTCAGGCAGAATAGGTTTCATACGATTGACCAAAACCTTTGAAATGAGCTTATATAAAACGTTACATAAACTAATGGGCCGAAACTCCGTTACCTTCATAGCTGGGGATGTTTTCGGTATGAGGGCAATGAAGGTGGAATTCAAGTCGGCTGCCATGATACCAGTGTTCAAGAAGCTTAAAACTGCCCTCCGCACCTCCTGCCCCACTATATGCCAGTATTTTTGATAAAAGCTTGCCGCATAACCATCCGGACCTGGAGACTTGGTGGGATGCATTTGGGAGAGTGCAAGATCAACTTCCTCAGGCTGGAAAGGACGAAGGAGCTGTGAATTCATCTCTGAGGACACTTTGTGGGGGACTGCTTCGACACATTCATCTATCCCATCCGGTTTGTCTGTAATAAACAGCTGCTGGAAATACTGTTCGAAGGCTCTATGGATCTCTTCCGGCTTTGTCCAGACATTTCCGTTCGTGTCTTGTATTTGCCCAATATGATTAATTTTGCGTCTATGATTTGCCCACGAATGGAAGTAATGAGTATTGCGATCCCCTTCCCGGAACCAGTTGCGTTTTGCTCTTTGTTTCCACTGGACATCCTCCATTTCCAGCAACTGATCAATCTCCTTTTGAAGAGTTTTAATGGCTTCCCAATCACCTGGATCCTCCTGCCGTTGTAAGGCAGTGAGATGTTTCGTTTTTTCCTTTAAAAGCCTCTGGGTGTTGCCATATTTGGATGAATTCCAATTCTTCAAAGCTTGTTGACACTGCAATAATTTGGTCTGTACATCCTGCATAGAGGTGGCTTCAACCCCAGGGACTCTCCAAACCGATTGAATAACATGCCCACATTCTTCATCCAGCTCCCATTTGGCTTCATACTTCCATGACCTTTTGGAGAACCGTGATTCCACTTGAGAAGAAAAACGTACCAGCAATGGTGTGTGATCCGAAGTTCTTGCCGCAAGAATAACAACCTCCGAATCTTTGAACAGGGTACACCACTCAGCCGTAGCCAGGGCTCGGTCTAATCGTTCTTTTGTAAACTGTGATGTTCCCCTTCCATTAGTCCAAGTATACTTAGTTCCCCGAAAGCCCAAATCACCAAGATTACAGTGTTCCAGAGCCATCCTAAAGGACTCCATTTGGCGTTCACTACGCAAAGCTCCTCCCACTTTCTCCGATTGGTCCACAAGCTCGTTAAAGTCACCTACACACAGCCACGGGATAGGCTGGAATTGAGAAAGATATGTGAGCAGCTTCCAAGACTCCTCCCTGTGAGCCCGATCTGGATGGCCATAAAATCCCACTAATCTCCATGGAGTTGACGCATTAGGTAGAGTGACAATGGCTGAGATGTGACGAAAGGAGTAATTCTGGATTTCCAAATCATTCTCTTCCCTCCATAAGAGTGCCAAACCACCACCAGTTCCGATAGGATCCACTGCTAATAGACCTGCAAAGCCAATTTTATTACGGATCAATTGCATCCGTTGTTGTATTATTCTTGTTTCCATGAGAAACAGGAAACGGGGTTGCTTCTCCTCTACCATTTGGCAAAGGTCACGAACTGTCCGAGGGTTCCCAAGCCCCCGGCAGTTCCAGCTGATTAGACTCATGGCAACTGGCGGGGCTGTGCCACAGCCGCCGCCAGTGTGGGAGAAAGTGAACCATTCCTCTCCCCTTTACCTTTCTTCTCTTTGTGCTCTGCTTGTGTATCCAATTCACAGGGTATCAGACTCCTTTTATTTGAAGTAGATACTACTGATGGAGGCTTAAGCTTGCCACCATGTACTTCACGAGCTCGACGCTTTCAACTTTTCTGCTTAGTACTAGCAATCCCAGAGAAAGCCCCCGGTGCAAAAGACAGATTACCCACAGAGATAGATTTTGAAAGTGAATTACCTGCTGGTGGGTCTGAGCTAACATTATGAAGTGCAACCTCCGAGACTGGTGGGCTTTCAGGAGTCTTGGACGCAGGTTGAGACACATGGGTTGTGTGCACATGGGAAGGCCCAAACTTAGTCAGCCCACTAATTGGAGAAGGCCCAGTCCCATTCTGGATGGACGTAGACCCCGAATCTGGACCATTATCCGTTACCAAAGAAGTATTCAATTGCCGCGCCGAAGCTTTCCCCCCCAATGCTGGAGACTCAAAAAGGAAAGTCCCAGAAGTAGAGCCACTGAAATTCCCTGGATCCGTCGAATTAATGCCATGAGTAACCGATGGACCATTATTGGAATTATGCGTAACCTTCGTAACCCTCCTCGTAGGCACAGGAACCGTTTTTGTAACGGACGGGGAATCCCGTGATTGACGTGCCTGAAAGAGGAAAGGAGTAGGACTGGCCATAGGTGGTACATTCAATTCCGACCTCCTGTCTCCGGTATCTGATAATGGCGGTGACGGCCTTGTCTGCTCCTTAGAAGTCTGGCCAGAGAAGCGACCCCGTGAAGAATCGCCAAGAACTTTCCTCGGAACGTCAGCCCGTAACCAAGTCCCCCATTGACTATTTTCTGGCTTCACTAACGAATTCAATCGGGGGTTGGGACAACCTTGAGACCCACGGATAACTCTCCCACAATTAAAACAAAATAATGGAAGTTTCTCATATTTGAAAGAAATCCATACCGATTTTCCTTCCAGAATAAGAGCACGACCCCGATCGAGTGGCTTGGTGATATCAAGAAGAACTTTTAGTCGCAGGCTTCGTCCCCAACCTGCATCTTCACCGGGAACCTCAACCTCTAGGACTTTTCCCAGCGACTCCCCAATTTTCCTTCCCACCCCTCTGGTCAAACAGATAAGGGGCAAATCATGGATTTGGACCCAGAACGGGGAATGAGAGAAAACGAGTTGTGCCGGTGAAATGGATCCGTCAAACTCATGGATAATGACGAGATGGCGATCAAATAACCACGGTCTGCCCAATAGGACTTTGTCTTTATCCCTTTCATGAGAAAACTCAAAAAGCCAGAGATGTTCCTGGATTTCTTTGAATTCCACCGAACCCATTGGCTTCCACAGACGCATCATCAGAGTTCGAAAGGCCTCACGATTGATCCTCTTGGTTGATCCAATACGACCCACCAGACTTCTAGCCATTTGCGCTCGCCCTTCACTAAGCTCCTCATCAAGAATCTGGATACCTTCCTGTTCTCCCCCGGAGAGAGAAAGCCGTCCGCACAAAGACTCAATTTCAGCCGCCATTGCTGTAACTTACTCCTTACCCAAGACGAGAGGAGACGTTTACCCTCGATACCAGTGAATTTTCAAAGAGAAAAGACCCTAGAAGGATATTATGGATATAAGATATTAATAGTTAGTATATAACAATATAACTACATTTAATAATTAATATATAACTATATAATTATATATATGACACATCGTACATGGTTAATAATAGTTATATATTATACTTATAATATATTTAATTAATTATATATAGTATACTAGACTTATTACTTATTCACATTATACATATAATATAGTTTATATTATATGGTTATATATAACAATATTATGTTAATTTATTACTTATAAAATATAGTCATATACATTGTATAATATGCTTTATATAGTTACATATTATATATTTATATTTTAGATAAATGTATAGAGGTTGTTCACAAACTTGAACTTAAATTTCGCTCGAATCATATATTAAAAAATTTAACGGTCTACCTCGAGTTTGGCTTAAATGACATTATCAATGAACTCAAATTTCGAACAACTCGAGTTTGAACACATCTTTCATAACACAATTCGAGTTCGAGTTCGAGTTCAACTCAAATATATATCCTCATATACAAGTTAGCTTTAAAATTCTAAAACTCAGTTCGATTTGGCTTAATTACATCCAAATTGCACCCTTGCCATCATTAATCTTTAGACATTATGCAGCACTTTTGACAATAAATGTTACCTAACTTTTTTTTTTTTTATATTTTATCTTAGGTAGAAATGTCAACAATCTAAATGAATAATTTTGAATATGATCAATGCAACGTCATCGTAACCATCACCACAGTCACGTCACTCTTCTTTGTGCATTGATTTGTTAAAATTTTCCGTTGCCTTATCATGAAGAATTTGTTTGTTAGATGTCATTATCGAAGTACCAAAAATATTATAATACAAAGTTGATTATTTCATATCCTCAAGATCTTCCAATGATTTCGAGAACATGTAATTTGATGATGGCTCCTATTAGCCCATTTTTAACTAGTATGACGGTGAAAATTACTATTAACACTACTTACTTTTATTTATTATTTCATTGAATGACAATTTTTATTATTATATTAAAAAATAATATTTCAAAGTGAATTATAGCTCCTCTTTATTAAAGAAGATCTTTTAGTCAAATTAAAAATAATTTTTGTTGATTATTATTTTTCATCACACTAAATACTAAATTATACGAAAAAAAATTTTAAGTAATTATTTTACGTCGAAATAAACAGTGCATAAATTAAGAAAAACAAAAAAAATGTATATTAAGCAAAATGTGCTTTTGGGTCCATTTGATTGACTCAGCGAATGAATGGTGAGGCCTAGAGGGCCCAAGTTTAGGAAACCATTAGAAGCCCAATTTAACTTTGTCATGCTAGCCCATTCTTTCAAAATGAACACGAGCGTAGGCCCGCTTTAAAACTTTAAGACACCTGGCAGAATTTCATTCGTTTACATTAGGCCTTTCACTACACTCTATCATTTCCCTCTTTCTCTCTCTGATTCTCTCCAAAGGCACCGAGCTGGTGTCAAAAACGAAAGCGCTAAAACCTTCCTTTATTTGAGCGTTATTCCTTTGCTGTTCATTGAAAATGGCTACTTTCTTCAGGAGGCTCGCCAGAGCTACTCCGATCGCATTCACCAATGCATTTGGCGGCCAAACCAAGTCTAGCTCCAGTGCTTTTCGGATACCCATTGGAGCAGTCGCAGCAGTTTCGGGTGGAATCTCGTACTACTACTACTCTTGCTCGTCGAATTTGGTAATGTACCTTTATAATTCCATCTGGGTTTTCTTCTGATTGGTCGTTGGTGATGTAAATATGCGGTGGTTGATTATCGTTTCTGTGGTTGAATGGTGGGGTAAAATTCAGTTGGGTTTTTAAACTTCAAATGCTTAGGGAGGAATTTGGATATTTTACAAAGAAAGAGAGAGGATGTCAGATATTTGGAGTGATGTGCTGATTTAATCTGATGTGTATAGTACTTGGTCAAATCGGTTGATTATTAATGTTTTTTAGTTTCTGTGAGCTTTGGAAGTGCTGTGGCAATGCTGTGAAATTGCTCAAGTGTTTATCTGTATTCGAACAAATAAAGATATAAATATTCGTATTTAACGTTACAAGAACTGAACGAAATAGACATAGGAATTTCATTTCTAGGTAAGTATCAAACAAACTCATAAGATTTCTGTGAAGAGGAATGACAATTTTCATACAAGGATCTTTAAATGTATGCACAATTCGTTCCCCAACACATGAGCTTGCACTCCACGTATCTGTCATGGGCTTTATATATTTACGTCCTCTTTTGTTTGGGGAATAGACCCCTGGAATGAAATAATTATCCATTTGGAATAACTATTCTTTTATTTGGTAAGGATGTATTTATCGGAATAGCTATTTCATGGGAATAACTATTCCTCTATGAAAAGGAATATCTATTCTTTCAAAAAATGAGAGAAATAGCTATTCCTGAAGGAATAGACATCCTTTTAAAAGAAAAAAAACCATTTTTGTTTTCTATCAAACTTAAAATAAAAAAGAATATTGTTTTTGTTGAAATGCATTGGGTGGCCAGACACCTACTAAAGAAACCGGGGGCGGTTGCACCACCCCCGGTGCCATCGAGGGTGGTCAAGACCAACCACCCCCGATTTCTTTAGTGGGTGTCTGGCCACCCCAATGGGTGGCCAGACACCCACTGAATTTCAAGAAAATAATTATTTTTTTTTTTTACTTTAAAAACAATAAGAAATAAAGTAGGAGTTTTTAGTAATTTTGGTTTAATTCCAATTAGATCATATGTGTTGTTACTAACTTAAGAATAAGAATAACTATTCCATTCCACCCTCATCCATTCTCAGTAATAACTATTCATTTTCCTGATGGAATACTTATTCCGTGTACCAAATGAGATAGTTTATATGGTGCAATTTATAGGGAATCCGTTTGAATTCCCTAACGGTATAGCATAATGTGAAATCTTTCTGCCTCTAAACAAAATTCACTGCTGATAAATGTAAAAGCTGATTTTTTGTAGCTATTTCAAGTTCAGTGTTCTTATGAAGTGTTTTTTCATGCTCATTATGGGGCTTTAACATGAAATAGTTGTTAGATTTCTGATTACCATATTTGACCCATATATGCTAGTTATCTATAATGGCTCTGCTTTTTATTTACAGGTTTATCTGGATCAAATCAATGAAGAGGCAGGTCCAAAAGTTGGTGAGTCTTTTATCAAACTTTAACAATGTTTAGGAAGGACTGGCTTGGACTTTCTCAACATTTATTTTTTGATAAGTAATTTTTGTCTCCAAGGGGAGAGAGAAGAAGATATTCGAATTAGTGACCTCTGCTTCATGAGATGTGGTTCCCTGCCGATTGAGTTACTCCTTAGGACACTTTCTCAACATTAATAATCAATTTATGCAGATGCTGTGAATTTCATACACTAATGAAGCTTTTTAACATTTGGAAATTGCTTCATATGGCTAGAAATTCCTTAAAGTGCCTGATATGTGAGTTTTCACCCTTTATCGTATTGTGTAAGTTCAATGGATATTTTTGTTCATTTTCAGCGCTCATACCAGACAAGTGGATTGAATTTAAGTTGCAAGACACAGCAAGGGTCAGTCACAATACTCAACTCTTCAGGTATATAGTCTAGGCTCAACCCTTTTTCTGTTTTATTGAAGATCAGCTAATGGGTAATCACCTTGATGGGTGAAAAGTGTTTTGTCAGAAATCCATGATCAGTTTCGACAGTACTCAACTGATTAGAGGCAATGTAGAAAAACTTAAAAACAAAGAATATGAAGGAGAATAAAGAGAGTCAAACTAGGAATAATTTACAAGTAGTTGTTGGAGCCGATGAAAACAAAATATCTAAATGAGGGTTGTTGTTGATGGCATAGTAGTAGTAACTACAGTGAAGTCTATATCAAATTTATGGAACCTTTTGTGACATGTACACCCCTTACTGGAATGTCATTTCTCAACATTTACATGTTTTAAAGCTCACAAAGGCACCAAGTTTCTCATGGAGGTTTATTTTAACTGTTGGATGTCATTCACCGTTAAAAGTGTATGAAAACCTATAATATGCTTATATCTGCTAGTCAATTTATGTTTATTTCAATGTTGCCACTAGATGTACAATCGACCCCCAGTTAAATTCTAAAGTACATTTGATCAGCCTTATATATTGTGCCCCTAAATCCATTTTTTGGATATTTTTCAACTTACGGTTTTAGCCTTTTGGGGTGATATGGCTATGGTTTTCATTTGAAGGAGCATATTTAAGCATAATGGATTTCGGTAGTGCCTTCAACGTCTTGATTGCATCAATCTGTGACTTAATTGCTGGTTTATTTATCCTCTATATTTCCATAAATGATCTTAGCGCTCGGTGGCCATATCACACCACTTATGAATTAATAGTTAATCTAGCTATTTCCCAAGTATTCACCACTTAAAGTTGTTATCAGGTAGCATTTTCACTATAATATATGTTACATCCGTTGTATGTTTCATAGTATCTAGAACTCTGGTTAGTTAATTTGGCAGCATCATCACATTTTGAAAATACAATTATAAATGAGGTCACTTGGAGGAACATCAGAATTCTCTAGTTTATGTGATGAACTGAAAAAAGCAGAAAGAAACAGAAAACTCATTGGAATGCTATCAAAAACATAGTACGCATTTAACTTTCGGATAGTGTAGGTTTTTTAAGTTGTCAGTGTGGCTTCCACATGCCTTGTTTGTATAGTTTGGAAAGAGTGTTCAATGTAACTTATTTTTTGATTTTTCACCTTGCAAATGGTAGGTTTTCATTTGATCCTACAGCCAAGTTGGGTCTGGATGTTGCTTCATGCCTTATTACAAGGTATGTTGTGCTATTTGTGACGAGTGAACTTTACTGTAAAAAAGTGTTGGATCTGGAAGAAATCCGCCTCTGAATTCATTGTCTTGATGCATTATTGTCACTGTAGGGCTCCTATTGGACAAGATGCTGAAGGGAAACCAAAATATGTCATACGCCCGTAAGTCTTCCACTCTTCCTGTTTAAATGATAAGATGCTTGATCTGAACTTTTCTTTTCCAGTCTATTGTACCTGATTGTGTAAATTTGAAGTTTATTTTTTTACTAATTGTATCTATTTATGATGAAGTTTATACTCCTTAAATTGCATATAAGTCTGCAAATACACACATTGCCATGCCCTTTATATATTGGTAAGCTCAATATCATCCAATTTTTAGTTCTCAGTTCTTACATTACCTGAACCTAAAAGGTAAGGTCTGTGGTAGGCTTGGCAACACTGAGGGATGAATTTAAATTATAAGTTACCAATTTAGAACGTTCAGTTTACTTCATGTTTATTTATTTATTTTTCCTTAAAGTCTTTAGATGTTTGCAACTTACTAACCAGAGAACAAATTGTGAGTTAGAGAAGACTGTATACTAGATACAGAGGCTCTGATCCTTATCTCTAAAAAATAGATTTCCTTGGTCTTAAAATTTAAATAAGCACCTCTCCCTCCCAATAAAAAAAAAAATATATTAATTCAAAAAAGCATATGCCTCATGCAATTTGGCGAAGAAAAAACTATTTGAAGAAAGAGCAGAATTAAAGAAAGAAGCTAGGAGAAAGTGGGAAGAGAAAGAAAGAAGAAGCTAAAAGGGGGAGAAGAAGAAGCTAAGAGAAGAGAAAGCTGGACAAAAGAGAGAAGAGAGAAGCTAGGGGGAAGAGAGAAAGAAGAGGGGGAGAGAAGGAGAGAGAATCAAGTTCTCATAATTTATTTCATCAGAGTCTTGCCTGCATTGAAGTATAAAAGACACTTAAATAGACTAACGACTAAAGCGTAGGGCAACACTCATTTATTGATTGACCTAATATAATTTAGGGTAATGCTCATTTATTGAATTACCTAAAATAATTTAGGGCAATCACCTATTTGTTGAATTACCAAAAACAACACCATTGACTCTTAAAACATAAAACTAAATATTAATAACCTAATTAATTAATAAGATGTAAATTAAAATAAAATTTGTGCCTTTCTATCTGCATCATAGGGAAAGTTTGTTACAAGCTCTAAATGCGTTGTTTTTTGTATGAGATCTCTAACCCTTTCAAATTTAAGTTTTTAACCACGTTGTATCTCTTTTTTTTTCTTTATTCTCTCTTTTACTTGTTATATCACAAATCCTGATGTTTTTGTATGTTTGGATGTCTTGATTACCTGGATTAGTTGTACTGTATTAGTTTGTTTGATCCTAGATTAGTTGGACTTGGATGTATTTAGACAGTATGATCACCATAATTTGAGAGATTGGGTATCTTTTATATTATTTCAGCAAAAATCACCTATGAAAAAGGCACATAGTTCCGTGTTAAGGTTCATGTCTTGATAGACAATGTCTTAATATTGGAATGACCAAATGTTGATCATTTACTTGCCATGTTGGCTACTTTTGTAACACCCTGGTCCTATATTGGGAATATGAGTAGCTCGCATAGAGTAGGTGATTTATAAAGACATTCATGGGTCCTAAGTCTCATATTACTTACTTACTAGGTGAAATTGGGCTTAAGTGATTCTAGGAAAGCTTTAAATTGATTAGCCCTTTCAGGGTGCTAGTGTAGATGTGGCTGATGTTTCTTCTAGGTCATTACAAATAGTATCAGAGGCACCTAATAACACCATATGGTTCTGGAGCACTATATAACGTGACTTTGATGAAACGTCAGGGGTTTATGGGGAGAGATTGTAACACCCTAATCCTACGTTGAGAAAATTAGAAGCTCATGAAGAGTAGGTAGTTTATAAAGACACTTATGGGTGCTAAATTTTACATTACTTACTTACTAGGTGAAATTAGGCTTAATAAATGATTGTAAGGAAGCTCTAAATTGATTAGTCCTTTTTAGGTGATAGAGTAGATGTAGCCAGCGCTTTTTCTAGGTCGTTCCAACTTTTGGTTTCATTTATAGGCTGTGGAGCTAACTTGATATGTTCTGTTTTCAGCTATACTCCCATATCAGATCCAGATTCTAAGGGATACTTCGACTTACTAATTAAGGTTTGCTGTCAATTATCGATTACTCAATTTTCCTCTGTTTTTTTTTTCTTCTGCTTTCACTTTTGAAAATGTCCTGCATCATAGATGTAGTGCTCTTCATATGAAATGTTTTTTCATTTCTTTTAAAATTATTCCAGGTGTATCCAGAAGGAAAAATGAGTCAGCATTTCGCAAGCTTAAAACCTGGCGATGTAGTTGAAGTCAAAGGGTAAATTATAAGTGTCCAAAAGTGTTAGCAGATGATGTGCTGTATATTATCTTCATGGTAAGCTTTAATTTCTTGCAGGCCCATTGAGAAGCTAAGATACACTCCCAATATGAAGAAACACATTGGCATGGTAAGAGAAGTTATCTAGAAATTAGATTTAATTTGACACCGGTGTCCTCAACTTATGGTGTGCCTTTTATTTACAATTTAATTTATAGTAAAATGATAGCGCTAGGCTGGGACTCTTATTGTATCAATGGCATCTTATCTGTTTGTGATTGGAACTGTCTCTTAATTCTTAGTATTACATTCAGTTTCTAGTTCTCGTTGCTGTCTTTTTATAATGACAAGAATGATTACTTTATCTGCAAATTAGTCATTGTAACATGGAGTTTTTTTGACGTTCAATGAATATGTGTGATCACCTTTATCTGAAGTTAATTATATTTTGTTCATTCAGATTGCTGGTGGCACAGGCATAACTCCAATGCTTCAGGTTATTGAGGCTATACTGAAAAATCCTGATGACAAAACTCAGGTGAGGGTTGTGCCTCTCATATTGTTATTTTTGTAACCCTAAATAACATTTTTCTCTTGATGTGCAGATTGCCTGTGCTACATGTGTGTGTATTACAATTATGGTTTTAAAGGCATTAGGATTAGGTAGGGGTGGCAATTCGGGTTTGTGTCGTGTCGAGTCGTGGATATACAACTATATGCGTTGACCTAAACACAACCCATTTAATTAATCGTGTCAAACTTTTCAATTCTAACATGACCCATTTAACTAAATAGGTAACACGACAAGACTTGAATAACTCATTTAATAAATAGATTGTGTTGGGTTCACACAAACATGACCTATTTCAACTTGTTTCATATAATGGAATTTTTTTTCCCCCTAAGTAATGCTATATTTTACTGATAAAAGAATATTACAAAGGGGAGGGGAATAGGGCCCAAACAATCATACAACAAAACCCAAAAGAACTAGCATGTGGGATGGGCATTAAGCCCATTAACAGTAAGTCAAAGGTGGACCAATGGCCTAAAGCCAAATAACCCTAGTGTTCCTGGCGGCGGGACCCACCACACCCGCTAGGGTGCCTTTGGCAACAACTGTTGTGGCGGCTGCATGTTCTCCCCCACCATGATCTGGCACTGAAGATCAACATGAACCTCAAGCGCTACACTGTCATTTTGACCATCGCTGCCTCCACCATCCCCACACTTGCTCTTGTCCACGATCACCATATCGAGTCTGTCCCTGAACTTACCCTTGTGATCAGCGACTCCGTCAAGAGCTTCGAGAAAACCTTTGTGGCTCTCAAGTTCCTCAAACATATCAGTGCCTATCCTGACATTGAAAGGCCAAGGATAGGCACGCAACCCTTCCCAGTAAGTGTAGGATGCGTAACCGCCGCTACATCAATGGGAAGGGTCCACTGATTGTGTAGGGAACCAAGGGCGCCAAGCTTGTGGAGGCCTTCCAAAACATTCCTATTGTTGATATCATGAATGTTGAGAGGTTGAACCTGCTGAAGCTGGTTCCTGGTGGTCACCTCGGGTGGTTCGTGATCTTGATCAAGTTGGCCTTCAAGAAGCTGGATTCGATCTATTGGATCGTTCGAGAAGCCCTCAGAGAAGGACTGGATCTTCGTATCATACAACTCAGTGCGCACTTGGAACACCTGCTGCAAAAGGGGCCATAGATCTGCCATATGGGTGGAAAATGAGCAGGTGGATAGGTGTTTGCCCTGCATGCCGATGTGGAGGCATGTAAGTTACACACACAGTGGATAAAGGGTGCAGGGGGCAGAGGAGATTCTGAAGAGACTAGAGGGTCGTGTGGGTGGCAATAGAGGGCGGAGAGGAGCAGATCTGGATTTTAAACAAAAGAAAACAAAAGGAAGCAGGGAAGGAGGGGGAGAGGGGAGGGGCAGGGGGAGAAGCTGAGGAGGAGGAGCCCTCCTCCTCCTGCCTGGAGCTCTCCCTGTGGAGAGGGGGAGTGCCCTCACTAGGAGATGGAGAACTCTCACAGTGGAGATGGAGACCCACATGGGAGATGGGAAACTTCTTTTCCAATGAAAATGCGGTTATATACTTGGGGTTTTTAAGGGTAAAAATGCAATTTAATTATAGGAGTTATACAAGTTAAGTGGGTTGACACGAATTTGACCCGTTTATTAATCATGTCTAACCAAGTCGACCTGTTTTGACCCAAACCTTATTATACTAAATATCTTAACCCTCTAATTTTGTGTCGTGTTAGTCTCGGGTTTATTGGTCGTGTCAAACACGAGTCCTAGGATTAGGTGCATGCACATGCATAAGTGGCAAGGCATTTTTTTCTGTAGATTTAAGTATGCTTTCTCTTTTATACCACCCTCAACAGATATTTGTAAAATTTTCTTGATGATGGCTTTGTGTTCTCGCAGGTATCACTGCTTTATGCCAATGTCTCACCAGATGACATACTGCTTAAACAGAAGCTTGACATACTTGCAACTAGCCATCCAAACTTAAAGGTACAGTTGTTTCAGTATTTTAAGGCTATTGCTGTTTTGTCCAAATTGCATGGTGTTTTTAAACAATTATGGCTTATATGTTATGACAAAAAAACCCAGGTATTCTACACCGTCGATAATCCAACAAAGAATTGGAGAGGAGGTACAGGTTACATATCAAAGGATATGGCTGTCAAAGGTTTACCTGATCCTAGTGATGATACTCTAATCCTTGTAAGTGTTACTTTGTTACTCCAACATCTCAACTTTCACATGCTTATCTACTTAATCATGATATAGCATCAGGTCAAGTGTATGTATGTATATGTATGTGTATATATATATATATAAAAGTGGGAAAAAGAAATACAAAAAGTCAACTCCAATTAGTTTAGAAAGGATCCATGGAGCTGACCCAATTAGTTGGGATTAAAGCCTTGCAGTCTTTTGACATTTTTTGAGCAATTGACGATGACCATTATACCCCATTTGAATAACAAGCCAATCTGCACATGAGTTGGATTGGCTTTGCTGTGAACATGCAATTTATCAAGTTCGTGCATCCATCAACCAGAGCTTTGTACCTGTCAAATTTTGAAGGGCAATTTTTCAAATTGTCCACTGCTGCTTGAGAGTCAAGACTGTTATAGTAGAAGCATATGAGGTTTCATGTGACAATATCTTAGTATAGTAGAAAGCACCATAAAATTTGAAAGTATTCACTTCGAATGGATTATGTAATGATCAGTGTTACCAGACAAGCGTTGTTTGTTCAAGTTCATGTTCATATTATCTAGCTTGATTTTAGTGTTGTTCCCTTAGAATTGGGATAAACTTTTCGAACGTATTTTCAACTCCCTGAATGACTTTATTCCGCTTGTTCAGGTATGTGGCCCCCCTGGAATGATGAAACATATATCTGGTGACAAGGCTAAAGACCGCTCACAAGGAGAGGTATGTGAGAGGATTTTCTGCTCTTCAGTTGGTGTGACCACTTGCTAAAATGTTTTTTTAACTTGAGTTTGTTCCTTATCTTCTTCATTGCAGCTTACTGGTATACTCAAAGAACTTGGATATTCTGAGCAAATGGTTTACAAATTTTGACTGAAGCTTGCGTAAATTTGCTTCAATTTTTGAGTGCTCCCTAAAGAAACGTAGGCAGCTTGAACTCAATAGCAAAACATTGAAATTTGCAAATGATATTCAATATAAAATAACGCGCTGTGAGAGCTCGCGCCAAGTAGGGTTTTGATTTTGAAGAAAGAGGGCTGTTTATATTTTCTATACCAAATATGCCAGTCAAGAGGAAAACTTTATTCAATAATCATCTGCTACTTTTCTGGGATGTATTTATGGGTTTTTATGACGACAAATTCCTCGTGGGCCGGGAGCCTCGTACGCCCGAAAGTGTCTCAGGCATCTTCTCTCTTGCTTCAAAAGGTCTGTAGTTACTGAGCCATGAACTAGATTTTATGCAATAATCTGGCTAGTAGATGAATAATTTAAATGAGGTTGTTGATAAAAGTTCGCATGGTTAGAAGACAAAATATGGTGTGTGTGTGTGTGTTTTTTTTTTTCCTAAATTGAGAACACAAAATGTTTTGAGGAACATCACTTTGTTTCTTAGAAAACACTCTTTTTAACAATTTTTTTTTTTTTTTGAAAAAAATGTAAAATCAGTCCATATGATTTATCTGATTTGCAATTAACTCTTTATAATATCCAAATGAACTTAGAGATCCCTGAGGTATGCCAAAAAAATAATTTACTCTATATAGTCAAATTTCGTCCGTCAACTTAATAATTATGTTAATGTAACAAGTCAGAGTCAGTAAAATTGTGACATATATCCTATTTAAATTAGCGTCACACTAACGGAATATGTTAAATCAATGGACGAAATTTGACTGTAGAAAGTAAATTATTATTTTAGCATACCTAAGTAGGAGTGTACAAGCAGAGTAGTTAGTAACCGTTAATAATCGCAGCGGGATAACTTCATTGGCTAGTTGCAGTTACTTGTTTTAGGAATTGAGAAAATCGGTTAATAACCGGTAACCAGTTCATAATATATATGTATATATATATATATATATATTAAAAAGAATTTTTAAAAAAATAATAATTTAAAGCCTAAAAAGTATACTAGGGTTTCTTTCTAAATATTAACTGCCACTTATCCTTATTCCTCTTAACAAATCTAACCTTCGGTTTATAAACTCACATACATGAGAGGCTCTTCTAATTCTTCTCTTCTCATTCACCACCTTGCATAATTTCAGGGACTTCTTAGTTCTTTTTGATACTATAAGAAACTAATTATAAATCAGGTAAATTAATGACTGATTTTATATATTTTTTCTTTTTTTCTTTTTTTCTTTAAAAAAGCACGTGTTGTAATATATTGTTACACAAATTTCTTTCAGAAAAAGAAAAAGAAATACTACTGTTCTTAGAAAATAGTTCCAAACTTCCAAACAAGCCCTCAATGTATAAGGTCGATGATGGGATAATGGAATATATTTTATTAGTACTTGTTTGTGCTTCCAGGTATTAGCAAGTAAAACGTGAGAGGAATATCTTATCCAAAAAAAAAAAAAGAAAAAAAAAAGAGAAAAGTAAAGAGACGAGTATTGGCGGGTTGGAGGATGATGACAGCTGTCCAAAGTTGACCACGTTGTAAGCCGTAAATCTCAGTAATCTTAAATAATGATTTATTTTACCTTTGTTAGATTAATTTTATTTTATTCTCTTAATATTTATAAAGTTACATTAAATATTCTAACATACAGTCAAATTAAGGGAAATTATGTGACCATTTCCTCGTTCTTTCGCTTTTTATGACGTAAAAACCCCAATTTCTAATTATGAATAACATTAACTCCTTTGCACTAGTGGAGAGCTGTCCCTAACGAAAATGAATGTCCACAAGCAATCGAAGCAACCCCATTAAACGATACCCTTCACCTTCCCCATTCAAGAGACACAATGACCACTTTCAATCACCACCGCCAACCACCACCTTCAACCACCACCAGAAGAAGTGGATCGTTGAAATTGTTCATTACTTAATACCAAAAAAACAGAGAATATTTACTATTTTTTTTTTCTTTTTTTGAGTAAGTAAAATATTCACACCTTGCGATTTGTTTGTCTTGTAATGAATTTTTCGCCAAAAAAGTAGACAAATGGGTGTTTTTTTTTTTTTTTCTTTGAGAACAACTTCTATAGAAACTTCGCACAAATCAAATTCTTTGTGCCTTCCATTAGGAGAATGACACATTAGCATAGAACACTATACATGATAAACTAAAAAACATGATATTTTTTGCTATTATCCCCAATTCATTGATAAAATCCCTAATTCTCTCTTCAAGACCATCAAACGCCACCACTATCTGTCCGTTGAATGCCAATGCCCCCCATTCCTTTGTCGGATGCCACCGAAAACAACCCCTTTCCTCCCTATCCATGCATCACCACTAATAACCTGGTCATCAATATGTGACAAAATTTCCAAGCATTGTCTGATGAACATTGTCAAGGTCAAAAATAAATTGTTACCAATGTTGTAACAGGAAAAAGAAATATAAATTCCATTTATACGATGTTCAAAAACACATAACTGATCTTGTGTACCCCATTGCATGGAATACTACTTTTCACTGTAGCACCTTTTTTTTGCGTGATCCCTATGTAAGAAAATCTATTATATAGTATGACCAATATACCACATATGTATATAGTTTATTATTTTTATTAATAAAAATTACGGTGTATAATAATTTATTTCATAATATGTTAATTAAGGTTATGAAATCAACTGTAATTACAAATTAATCTAATTGTAATTAAATTAATTTTATATTAAATCAATTTATTCTTTGATGGAAGGAATATTAAAGTCTATAATTAATTGATGGTCCCTCACCTAGCCTATAAATACATAGCATGTATATTTCATCAATACGGCTTAAGGTTAAGAATAGGTCAAAAGATACTTCTCTTTCTATATTATATTATTGTTGTCAGAGTTTTGTTTCAAAGGTTATTTGGTTCGTTTGAGCAAACATGGTTGGAGGTAATCCTAAAACCATTTTATTTTTTCTCTACGTATTTAGCATATTATATTGTGTATATGCTAACAACCTAAACCATGATTTTCAAGAACAAATGTAGAGTTTGTTTGCCTACTGTTGAACAAAACACACCAGAAGAAGGGCCCTTTATGGATCCCAACCATGCCCACTCCCACTTCGGTATGAGATTTATTCCTCACAAGAGATAACTATTTCTTGTCTTTAACGAGGACATTGGAAAAGGCTAACAATGGTTCAAGATACTTTGATTGACAACCCACAATGTGTCTGGTTATGGTGTCGAAAGTAGGCAGCTCTACCCCTCATAACATATTGACTACCAGGTTATGAGTGTTGATGCACAGGGAAACGGGTTGTTGTTTGCGATGGGATCTGGCAAAGGAACAGGAGGCAATGGCGTTCAGCAAAAGAGAGGGCAGTGGCTTTCGATAGTCTTGAAGAGGGATTAGGGATTTTGTAGATGAATTGGAGATAATAGCGAAAAATCTGATGTTTTTGAGTTTATCATATTTGGTGTTCTAGGTTAATGTGTCATTCTTTTATTAGAGGGCACAAAGTACTTCGTTTGTGCAAATTCTTTAGAGAAGTTATTATTATTCTTTTTTTTTAAAGTATAATGCATTGTAGGATTTTAGTTGTTTTGTTTTGCTGTCAAAGTGTTTGACCAAATGCTAGTTCAAGGTCTATCTATGCATTCCAGCATTCACTGGGGCTTTGCAAACTTCAAGTGTTTTTTTCCTTAAATACATACAAAATAATTCCACAGGCTGAAAACTTATTTAAGTTAGCACAAACATAAACTTGCTTACGCTTACCTCAATTGCTTAATTCCCTTTATACCTCCACCGCAGTGTACCGTTCCTTCGCTCGTGATCACTTCTGTATCCAATGCCTCTCTTGGAGTGCTTACCTCAAACGTACACTCATGTTACATGATCTTCTTTAGTTAGAAAGCCCAACTTGATTCCTAATTCTCAAGGACACTCTTATCCTGTTGCTCTGTTAACTAACTCTCTCTCTCTCCCCTGCCCCAACAATTCTCACTTTTATCCTCGTGTAACATTTTTCATTTATTTTAAAGCTAGAGTTAGGCTTCAAAACGAAACCTTTATTACTTACTTATTATCCTCGAACCTCAAAATAATTTATGCTTTAATTACTTGAACCTAATTTCTTAAATCCAAATGTTCTTGTCCTTCTTCTTCTGAATCCATCTTGCTTCAAACCCTAAAATGTTTTCTCTCCTCATAAAACCTTATTTGTCAATTATAGATTGTCCCGTTTGAACGAACTACAATTGCAATATCGAATGGGGCATTGTGTGGTTGCCTCGTTCGAACAAAAGCTCTCTACTCCTAACTTCTCCATGTGAAAACTAAATCAAATCCAAATTTTCTTTCTACCAATCTCTTCCTCTACACTACACAACCATTTACCAACCAAACACTCTTCCCAAAACATCAACTACATCACTAAATCCCACATTTTTATTCAAACCCTAACCCTTCCATTACTTACTTTTCTCCAAACCACAAAAACAATACAATCTACATCAACACAACCAACTTCAACTTTCAACATTTAAATAATACTACAAACCTCAAATATTTACAACAAAAAACAGTTAACATTATCTCTTTAAAAGCATCAAACTAACCTTCCACCACCAAGGGTGGTAGTCTAGTGGTTATCAACACAAACCATGGACCTCAGGTCCCCGGTTCAAATTCCGAAATGGGAATCACTTGGGGACCTACCATGGGAGTTGATGCTGCTAGTGCCCTGGTGGGGCGGGATTAAGCTATGGCTCGATCGGTCTTGAGGGTGCGCCTGCGGTTCCCACCGTCTAGGTCCCTCCTGAGCGGCGCCCCGCGGATTGGTGCAACTATGGTCACGCCCAGGTAGAACAGCTACGTGGTCTCCCCCGCCAATCCTTTTTAATTAGAAAAAAAAAAAAACTAACCTTCCAAAACACAAAATAGCTCCATACAAACTCCCACAACACTCGAAAATCATGATTTAAATAAGCACTAACGTAGTAACTTAACTATAAACGGAGAGAAAATCAAATAGAACTTTACCTCTCTAAATTTTCTTCAAGCTTCTCTTCAAATTTTTATCCCGCTCAAGCCTTTCTCTCTCTCTCTCCTTACTCAAGTCTCCCTCTCACACTCTCTCAAACCCTCTCTCTCGCCTCTCTTCCTTGTTGGAACGAATGAATTTTCCCCATCGTTTGGATGTTTAAAAGCTTCACTTTCACGCGTATTTTGCGATCTCGTTTGAACGAGACTGTGTTAATTGCATTTATTACACGTAATGTCTCACTTAATCCACACGTGCGACAATATGGACCGTTGATTTTCACCTATCACTCACGCACATGTTGACACATGGATATGCCAATTTTGTTTGAACGTGATTATAACGACCTAAGAAAAAGCGCTAGCAACATCTGCGCTATCACCTCAAAAAGACTAATCAATTTGAAATTTTCTTAAAATATTTTATAAAGTTCAGTGTTACTTAGTAATTATGCAATGTGAGACTTAACACTCATGATTATCTTTATAAACCATACTTTATGTGGGCTATTCCTTATCTTCTAAATATATAATCGGAGTGTTACAAACTCCTCCTCTTAAACTCTTAATGTTCTCGTTAAGGTCATGTCATACGTGCTCAAGTATTAAATGGGTTGGCGTTACTAGATGACTGATACCATTTATAACAACCCAAAAAAAAAAAACACTAGCCATATATGCGCTATTACCTCAAAAAGATTAGTCAATTTGAAATTTTTTTAAATTTTCTTATAAAACATAATTTTATCTAGTAACTGGGTAATGTGAAATTTAGCAATGTTGATTTAATCCCAGCTGTTTGTTTTCCCATGTGCAAAATTCTGGTAAGATGTGGAGATTCTGTTTTAGTTCAAATGTGAATAATCTCGTTCAAATGAGACGCTATAGTTTGGAATTCAAGCCTAGAATTAGCCCCTTTCGAATTAACACCTATTAGCCTCAGTATGCATATGCAAACAGATAGTGTTACTTGTAACGATGTGATAATTAAAATGGATCAAGTATCATTTGTTTTTAAATTTGATGGTCCAAATGCCAACGAAGTGGCAGTTTAGGGGCTAAGTATGAATTCATTATATATAACAAAAAATAAAAAATAAAAAATCTCCAAAATGATTAACAACAAATGTGCTCTAGTTTAAATGACACCGTATAATAAAGATCTACTACTAATAAAATAATTTATAACATTTTATTACATTTCTTTTTATGTTCATTTTTTTTTTTAGAGAAATTGGCGCTTCCTATTGAATAAATATGTTCATATAAATTTAAGGCTATGTTTGCTAGTGTACTTGTATTAGTGTCTTTTTTTTTTTATTATTATTATCTTTATTTTAAAGTCACGTAAAGGTGGAAAGTGCTTTTAAAAGTATTTTTTAGTCGGATTCATATTAAGAAAATGTTTGTCCTAGGTTACACTTGCTTATTTTAAGAAAATACAAATAAATGACAACTTATAAATAAGTAAAAATAAAAAAAAAAGTATAAACAATTAAAAAAAAAGAGGCCCGTGTAACCACACTCGATGGAAGAGAATAATAGCTGCGTGCGGCCGTCTCGACTATCCAACCATAATAGGGTTGGCTGCACAATCACCCTCTCATATATTGAGGGTGGCCAATGGCCACATGATTTAAGAATTAATTTTTACTATCAAATTATTAAATATTGTATGAATATTGTATAAAAGATTATTAAATAGTATTTTTTATTTTGAAAACGAGGTTGTAGCACACATTGGCAAAGCAAACATAACCTAAAGTACCTCAAACCCCTTTAACAAAACACCAAAATAAAACCCAATCACACACACACACACACACTCTCCTCTCTCTCGTTTACGATCTCTCGGCCATGTGAATCAAAATTCCAAGGCTCATGGCCTTTTCTTGATCTCTCTTCCCACATTTCGCTTTTCAAATACTCTCATTCTCTTCGGAAATGGACGAAGAATTGCAAAAAAGGAACACCGACTGCGTGTATTTTCTAGCCTCACCCCTCACTTGTAAGAAGGTCCGTGAAAAAGCAATGCGGCTGTTTCGTTTGTTTCTATGAAATATTTCTTGCTTACATGAGGTTTTTGATGCGCCTGTTTATGGTTTTATGCTGCGAAATCTGTTTGTGTTTGTTTTTTACGATTCATATTCTATGGTCTATTGGATTGGACCTACATTTGAAATGCTCATATGCTATGTTAGGGTTTGTTGAAACGAAGGATGACTTAGGGTTTTGGTTTCGACCTCAATCAAATTAGTCTTAATTTTCATGTTATTTTACTTGGAGATAATCTGGCATTTAGATTTTTATGTCGTGTTTGCTATTTTGACGATTTTGAGTTTATGTTTCATGCATTGGACTTGTTAGGGTTTATGGAATTATGGAGATTTGGATTTTTCTGTTTTCCATTTTTCGTTAAGTGTACTATTTCTGTATCGTGATTATTGAAATGAAAACATCCAAGTTTTTCATAATACGAGACTCAGATTACTCAACATATATATGTTTCAATGCAACAAAAAGATATCATTTGCAACGAGTAGTTTTGTTGGTTGGTTAGTTGGTCAAATTCTATTCATGAAATGGGCATGTTTAACCCAGACGTGACTTGCTTCTTTTTGGGTGTGAAGCAGTGAGTCCTTATGCGGATGATAGGGGAGTTATTATTTGTGATTTCTTGGTGTTTGGAATATTGCACCAATTATTGGTAGTAATGAATGTTGTTTGTCTAAACCTGGGTTCTAGTGTCGATTGTATTGAATCATATGTGTTTCCATTTCTTGTAAGGAGGGTCTAGTTTCAGGGGTTTATGAAGTCAGGTTTTGTCGTTAGTATGCCATAATCTTTGTTTCTGTTTCATAGTGAGATTGATCTTTCTTTCATTTTTTTTTAAAAAAAAATTTGTTTCTCTCTTTTCCAGGGGATTGAATGTGAGTATCGGCACAGCGAGATTGCGAGGCTCAATCCCACAGATTGCTGGTACTGGTTGTCTGGCAACTGCCTTAATCCTACATGTGCTTTTAGACACCCTGTAAGCTCGCATTCTTTTTCTCTTTTTCCTTTTCTTTTGGGTTAAATTGTCTCCATATATTTGGTTAGGAACCTTGATTTATTTCTGAATATCATCTGCACATTCAATAACCTAAACATGGGTATTGGTTAGGCACTCTTTTCCACCAGTTTTGCTATCTTGTGTGTGTTAGATGAGTTTTCCTTGTTAGGTGGTTGCATAAGTTATATTGGTTGGTATATCTTTAAGATAAGGCAGTTGCACCTTGAGAAACATATCTTTTATATGATTTAATTAATAATTATTATTTTGGTAAATACCTTGAGAAACCTTTATTCACATATTTAGTTTCCATCATGATAGATACATGGGTTCCATTAAAAGGGTCAAACCTTTGCATTACTCCATGTTGCTAAAGCCAGGTTTTAAATTATTTAGTAATGAAAAGGAGGTGTACTATGAGAAACCCACCATTATGAAGTAGATGAATTTGTTGTTACTAATATGACCTAGATTTTGTAATTGACTTATTACCCTCTTTCACACCGGCTAGTTTTCTGTGCTTTTTATGTGGGGAGTTAGTAGTTGATTGATGTGGTTGGATGAGGATTAAGTGAGGAGATTTTGATGAGTTTTACAGTGACACCCTTGAACACTCACAAACTAGGCAGCTAATGTGGGTTGTTTAAATTCATAGGCTGATAGGCAGGAAATTGGTGCTTTGAAGTATTTGCATGTGCAGTCTGTAGTCTTGTAGCAATGTCTTTGTTCCAGTGGCATGCATCACGAATGATGTAGTCTAAGTGGATCCAGTGAGGGTGGATAAGATTTTTTAGTGCAAGGATCATGGATGATTAGTGTAGTGCCACATTCAAATGTATAATATTTAACTGTGGGAGTTATTACTTGCTGGATCATTTCCAGAAGGGAAAAGGATCATTTTACTTTTCCATTTAGACAAAGGGGATGGAGGTTGGGTCTTTTCATTAACATGTTGCTTCTGTAAAGACTGGATTCTATGTATTGATTGCAGAGAAAATGAGTGTAAGTGATAAATGAGACTGAAAACGTATGGAACACAGATACTGTAGCACTTATGCCCAGGACTACACCTGTTTTATTCTCAATCTGTGTTAGTATCTTACTTTTATGGTATATTTTTAACTTGTTCCATCATCTTTTACTGTATCAGAGCTTTTCTTTTGCATTCCTTTTTCTTTCTTTCTTCTTCTTTTTTTTTTTTGAATTATATGCCAGTGGACTGCTGTGTTTACTATTCCCATCATCTCTTGGTATCTGGTAATGTCATTTGAACTAAACTTTGTTATTTTCGTAGCCCCTGGATGGGCATGCTGGAGCGGCACCTGAATCTGCCAACTGTTCGACACCTGTGAACAAGACCAATGCTCCCTGTTACTTTTACTTCAACGGGTTCTGCAATAAAGGTGACAGATGCTCTTTTATGCATGGTCCTGATGGTAATGCACCTGCTGGCAAATCGACAAAGACTGCCTCTACAAGCAGTGATGCACCTGCCTTAGAAAACAAGACATCTGCCGGAAGTGAGACAGGGTCAGCACCAGCAGAAACACATCTGAATCCATCTGAAAGTGCTTCTAAGTTACCAATCAATTTGAATTTTCTTCCCAAGGAAGAACTTCAGCAAGCAGTACCCAAAATTCTCTTCCTGCAAAGTGCCTCTCCACAGATTGCTGTTTGTGAGTATGATGATGCGGTGATTAGGTCAGAGTCCTTGATTCCAGCAGAAGGTTTTATTCAAGGAAGATCTCATGTATGCACAGATCAGAGTTCAGAGGAGCAAGTGGAAGACGATATTGAGCCAGAGGAGCGGTGGGAATCATCCCCAGGCTTTGATGTTCTTGTGGATGATAAATCAGAGAATTTGGGTTATCAGGACGATCCAGAGTATTTGCTAGACCTTGATAGGGAACACAGAGAGCTGAATAGCCACTTCTTGGTGTATGATTTTGAAGATTCCGTTGAGTATAATCCCATGTACCCTGATGCAGAACTTCTTTGTGAACGTGACATATGTGATGGGTTTGAACATCTGGATGATGAGCATCTTTTCACTAATGTTGAAAGAGTTCCTGGTTATTCAAGAGGCAAAATGTTGGGTTCTATATTGTCTAGGAAAAGGAAACTCGTGCCAATGGAACTGGCAGTTGGTGACTGTAATGACATGGATCTTCGAAACCATCTGAGAAGACGCAGGGTGATTGATGATTGTCGAATTTCTGGCTCATCAAGAAGGCATGGGTCATCCCATCTAATTGATCGTAGCCAGAAAAGGCCTCAAAGGCATGGTATGGGTCCACGGCTACACAGAAGATTGGCATCGGAAGTGGGAAAGTATACTATTGAATCACTTGGAGAGAATGGCACCTTTTTAAATGGTGCCAACCAACATGGTTTGCTGAGGCGCTCACAGCAAGATAGGTCAAAGAAGCATTTCAGGAAAAGAAGGCTACCTAAGCGGCACTTCTCAAGTGAAGTTTCAAGGAAACCAATTGAAAGAGAGAGGAGATCGACTCAGGAGTCTAATACGTTTACCGGACCCAAGACCCTTGACCAGATTAAAGAGGAGAAGAAAAAAGCTGAAGACAATGGGGATTACATTTGGAAATTTGGGAATTCAAGCAGAACTACATTGGCTAACTTCCAAGGTCCCAAACCCTTGAGTGAAATCCTCAAGGGCAAAAGGAGGCTGGATTCTGTTAGGGACAGTGATACTAGTGGCCGCTAAAAAAATGACCCATTGAGGCTGAGTCATGGTCTCTTAGTGATAACTAGTAGTTTTACAGAGCAATCATCAGCATTTAGTAACAAGTAGTAAGTTTACAGAAGATGATGATGATGGCGAAGAAAATTGGCCTAAGGAGACCTCTAGCATAATTTTGTGCAGGACTCTGTAATTTACATTCTAGTGAAGGTAATGGGCCTTGAGGAGAAGCTTACCTGAACTTGTTATCATACCTCCTCAAGATCTCTTCTGCAGGCCCCAACTATTCCTAATCTCTGAAAGTTTTTAACGCTCAGCAGGCTCTTGGCCGGCTTCTGCTTGTACACCTTATACAAAAATCTTAGATCAGTGTTATCAAGCTTCTCTTGATTTCTGTACAGAGGTGCTGATGAATACTCACGCAGTGATTGTTGCATTGTATTAGAAAAGTTAATGTGCATAAATGCTCTTAACTGTGTCCATTTTTGGCTGCATGACACTGAGGGAGTTGTCTCTTTGGATTTGTTTGATGTGCTTTATATGGGTTTTTCGTCAGTCATTTGTGACTAGTGATTTGCCACTTGCTTATATTCTCATCCATCTATTTTGTTGATTTGTCGGCCTAGAAATGCTGAAACGCTGGATGGAGGCCTATGAAGCCAGACATAAGCTCTGTGTTCATATACTTCCTCATGTGATTTGATGTGATTATGACATACGATTTGTTAAACCATTACCTAAAACATTAAGATTGAGGAAGGGTAATTACTAGATATAGAATAAGACTATATATCATGAATTTGTTTGGGGGCCATAAAAAAATTACAGCATGTGTAATGTAATTTTTTTAATGGTCCAAATTTAATTTCAAATTTTTTCAATGGTCTAAGTTTAATTTTACTAGCTCTTTGTTATGAAAAAGAATTAAATCTGGACCGTTAGAAAAATTATAATAGATATGTTGTAGTTCTATATATATATATATATATACATATGTCCTAAACTTACTCCTTCAGTCTTTTACATTAATGGCGTGCCAAAAGAGTCATAGCTACATGAACCAGTACGGAATTTCGACTAAATTGAGAACTAGGCTGTTCAAAATTCAAGCTTGGTTTGGCTAGATTTAGCCATTTTTATTACCTTAACAAATAAGACTATATAGCTTCAGATTTGGATATCTGCGCTTGGCCATAAACCAAATCTCTAGACTAGTTATCTCCAATTTCACCATAAATAGCCAGAAAATCTCCAAGTCATTCGATATTATTGCTACTTATTGTGAAACTCACTAGTCAAATGTAATTTGACATTATCTACAAATCAAAAAAGCAATATTATTCAAATCCTAGGGGAAGTTCTAAGATTTTGTAAATCTTAAAGGAGGATTCTCTAATTTGTCATCATACCTCATAATCATATATATATATATATATACCACCTTACGTCTCTTCCCTTTTATTCTTCATTTGTCATTTTCCCTTCTCCCTTGACAGGAAAAAAGTCTAAACACCATTAATATATAGCTAGCTACTTGCAATTCATATTTCCTCCCAACAAAGAACCCTCTAGACAAGGGTCTGAGAGTGAGAGACACAGGAAGATGGCTGGTTTGCAAAGGTCTACAACATCCTTCAGGAGACAAGGCTCGTCAGGTTTGGTATGGGATGACAGGTTTCTATCAGGGGATTTGAGCAAAATGAGGAACCCAGAAGACAAAGAGAATGCGGAATTCAGAGACCTAAGGCCATCCCGGAGCGTTGGATCACTTGGTATGTTGGAGCGTAGCCGATCCGTTGGAGGCAGAGGACACGTGGCGTATCGGTCGACCGTCAAGGTTGAGCCGCCGACCCTGGACCCGCCTTCTCCTAAGCTTGCCGGCTGCGGCTTCTGTGGCCTATTTGGAAAGCCAGTGATGATCCATCAACCCAAATCAAATAAGCGTAGGTCAAAGTGACTTTGTTGCAGGATAAACATATATATTGCATGGCTGATTTTCCAATTTATTTTTCTAATTCCCTACACCTGTTTTTGTTTAATTTCCTCCTTTTGATGGTCTATTTGGTTTTGGGTTGTTCTAATGTTTGTGTATGTAGCAGACTAGCTAGCAGTAGTTGAATTACATTAATCACAACAAAAACTGGGGTCTAACGATACCAAAGAGCACAAACCGATCGAACGTGTACGTTTGGTTTTTAGTTAATTTCTTGGAATTTTTATGGAAAGTTTCCCTATATTTAGTTTATCTGTTGATCATCCAAAAAGAAAAAGAGTGCGAATTTCTATTCAATGTTTACTATGAACCTCCGGAGACAGTAGTAAAAAATTGCAAATGATGGCAAGGGATTTGTCTCACGTGCTGTACAGCAAGTAATTTTTTTAAACGTCTAAATTTAATTTTACTCTTTTTTATGGAAAATTTGGAATTAAATTGATCCCTTATACCTCAAATCGCATAATTGGCAATCCTCCGGTGCTATTCTGAACAATTCCATCTACCTTTCACTTCTAGGCGCAACTCAAAATTTTTCCGACTGCTCTGCAATTTCATTGAAATCCTCTCAATATACGTCCAAGGTTGAGGAGAGAAATATTTTGAGTGAGATACGAGCTTCTGTGATTCTTTTCTTTTGCGCACTTTAGATGACGATAGAAACCAGTAAATTTTCAACGCACCGTACAAATCTTTGTCGATAGAGCCATATTTGTTAGATCGGGCCTTTGACTATCTCATTTGAATTGTTGTCTAGTGAGAAAAGTCAAAAACTTTTATGGCATTCAAAATCGAACTTCGTACCTCATATTTTAAGAGTCGTCCACATGAACAAAACGATACTATTACATCCCAACAATATTGAAACAAATCTTTTCGTCCTTTGTTATTGGATGAACACGATCACTGTTAATTGGCGTTCCAAAACAAATTCATGAATAATAAAATTGTGACAACTTTTGTTGCGATGCAACCAATTTTATCTCTTTTTTATTTTTTATTTTTTTTAAAAAAACAAATTATTTAATATATTCTTTATTTTTTTATCGCCTAAACTTGCAAGAAGATGAGTTGCGGCACATATATAATACAAGAAATATTTTACACCAAAGATTATTTGTATATTAATATCAGTCATTATCTGGGTCCATTTCTATCCTACTCTTTTGGCGTTTGATGTCTGCCCTTGTTGTGTGATAATTATAAAACCATTATTCTATGTCTCAATTCTCATAAACAGAACTATTGGGGTAAAAAATACAATTAATCAAAGATTTGCAGTGTGGTATGTGTATACAGGTGCCCTTAGTACCAATCATAATTAAATAAACCACGCAACAAAAATAAATAAACCACAATGTCGATTTTCTTATGTTCTTATATTATTCGTAGTTTACCAATTACATTCACGACGAATTAATGGGGTAAAAGTTCAAATTACATTGATTTTTATTTCCTGATAATTAAAATGCTTATAGATTGATTTTCATTAATATTGCTTTTGGATGCCCTCATACATATTAGGAACTAGTAAATTAATAAAAGGGGAAAATACTTTTTACTCCCCTGAAATATTTAGCCATTGACAGTTTAGCTCTCAATGTTAAAAAATTAACGATCAACCCCCCAAAGTATCTCACGTTGGCGAAGAATACCATTTTTTTTTTTTTTTTTGTTATTTTGGACGAAATCAAGACATGTGACTTTTTTCACCTACATGTTCGAAAATGCCCTCTGAGGGGGTAAAGTGTCACTGTGTCACCAAAAAAAAAAAAAAGGTAAAGAAAACTTTTTTTTTTTAAAAAAACAAGTACAAAAAATTAAATACAAAATAAAAAAGAAATAAAAACAAAAAACAAAAAAAAATAAAAAAATACAAAATCAGTCTATGTGGTTGGCCTAAATTACAAATCACTCTCTGTGGTATATATAAAAAAAAAAAAATCAGAGATCCTTGGGGTAGGCCAAAATAACAATTTAGTCCTTGGAGTTAAATTCCATCAAAACACTTAACGAATTTCGTTAGGGTACCACGTCCTCACCAATGAAATGTTGATACGTGTCACTTCTATTTACAAGGAAAAAATACAAAATCAATTCCTGTGATTGACCTAAATTACAAATCAATCTCTGTGGTATAAAAAATAATTTAGAGGTCCTTGAAGGCGGTCTTTGACAGAATTAGATTGTAAGGACTAAATTCTTATTTTAGCCTACTCCGAGAACTTTTGAATTATTTTTTATGCTATAAAGAGTGATTTGTAATTTAGGCTAGCCACAATGACTAATTTTGCATTTTTTTCCTATTAAAAAAATATAAAACTAAAAAATCAATTCATAAGTCCTCAGAGTAGGCTAAAATAACAATTTAGTTCATACAATTAAATTCTGTCAAAGGCGGCCTTTGAGGACCTCTAAATTATTTTTATACCATAGAGAGTGATTTATAATTTAAGCCAATCACATAGACTGATTTTATATTTTTCTATTTTTAATAGAAGTGACATGTATCAGCATTTTATTGGTGATGACGTGACACCCTAACCAAATTCGTTAAGTGTTTTGACGGAATTTGACTATAAGGACTAAATTGTTATTTTGGCCTACCCTAAGGACCTCTGATTTTTTTTTTTTTTTTTTTTATACCACAAGAGTGATTTGTAATTTAGGCCAATCACATAAACTGATTTTATATTTTTTTATTTTTTGTTTTGGTTTGTTTTTATTTCTTTTTTATTTTGTATTTAATTTTTTGTACTTTTTTTTTTTTTAAGTTTTCTTTACTTTTGTTTTTTTTTTTTGTGACACTTTACCCCAGAGAGTATTTTGGAACATTTAGGTAAAAAAAAAGTCATGTGCCTTACACGTGACTTGATTTCCGTCCAAAATAATAGAAAAAATGGATGTAGAATTTTCTTTGCCAATGTGAGATACTTCGGTGGGTCAATCGACACTTTTTGAATATTTGGGACTAAAATGTTAATGACTTGATACTTTAGATGTGTAAAAGGTATTTTTCTCTAAATAAAATAAAGTAAGACCTTTTTAAACACTATAATCTTTCATGACAAAAATAAAGATAGTAGAAATAAATTTAGATAGTTGAAAAAACTACAAAAACTACAAAAAATTTGTTGTAGTTTTTTTTTTTAAAAAAAAAAAAAAAAAAAAAAAAAATTACGGTACCTAAGCTAAATTTATTTTATAGATATTCGAGCAAGATATCGGCATGTACATGCCAAGTGAGCCAATAATAAAGGGGGAGGGGGCGCCTTGCATTGGTTTGGAGTTGCCCTTTAAAAATGTGTACATGAAGTAGTCCTATTTTGAGAGTTTCTCGTCATTAAAAAGAAGAAAAAATAAATAAAAAATAAAAAACTTAATTTGACAATTATAAGTTGCTCTGCTCATCCCACACGTAATTCCAGTTAGGTCTAGTCAAGTTGAGGGCCTCTGTTAAGTCGCCTTCCATCAATCTAATTAATTCCGTATCACTAGAGGAAATTATGAATTACTTCTTTATTCTTTTTAACTAAACCCTTTTATGATTTGGAGTAATTAAAATGAAATCATCCTATTTTCTATTTCAATGGACGGATTTTTTCCATGTGACATGTCGCATAAAACAGGAAATTTAGCTCTCAAATGGAACTTAAGGTTTCATAGAAGAACCGATCGATAGAACAATGTTATTTTTGGATTTAGACAGAACAATTTTATCCCCACTCATTTTGAAGGTTGAGTTTTATATTTCATTCAGTGTCATGTGAGAAAATATGTAAATATGATGATTTTAATTTACTTTAAATTATAAAGAATTTTCATGCTATTCTTTTTCTTTCTTTTTTAAAGGTATTTCAGTATTAACATCTTATATTTTTACGAACAATACGATGATCACACTTCTGCTGAAGTTGACATCTCGAGAATTATTTCCTGGAATTTTTTAATGGAAAGTTTCCCTATATTTAGTTTATCTGTTGATCATCCAAAGAGAAAAAGAGTGCGAATTGATCAACTCTCATTTATTCCTAAAAGATGGGCGTTTCTCAAATTTGACTCCTTTCCATCCATGAACTCAATGGGCACCCCATTATCAAGAGTCAAAACACCCCACCACCACAAAAACAAAAAAACCAAAAAAAACCAAAAAAACCAAAAAAAAAAAAAAAAAAAGAAAAAGGAAAAAGAAAAGAAACTCTTGGTAAGTAGTAAAAAAAATTGCAAATGATGATAAGAGATTTGGCTCATATGCACAAAGTATTTTTAACAGTCTAAATTTAATTTCATTATTTTTATGAAAAATTTGGAATTAATATGACCCCTTATACCCCAAATCGCATAATTGGCAATCCTCACTATTCTAAACAATTCCATCTGCCCTTCACTTCTAGGCACCCAAATTTTTCTAATTGCTCTACAATTTTCATTGAAATCTCTAACACACATCTAGGGTTGAGGAGAGAAATATTTTAAGTGAGATACGAGCTTCCATGATTCTTTTCTTTTGCCCACTTTGGATGACCATAGAAATCAGTAATTTTTCAACTGACAATATAAATTTTTGCTAATAGAGCCATATTTGTTGGATCAGGATTTAACCATCTTATTTGAAAATTAATTAATGTCTAGTCAGAGAAGCCAAAAGTTTTTATGACATTTGAAATCGCACTTTGCATAACATATTCTAAGAATTGTCCACGTGAACAAAACAGCACTATTAAAACCCAATAATATTGAAACAAATCTTTTCATCCTTTGTTATTGGATGAACTCGATCACTGTTAATTGCCGTTCCAAATCAAATTCATGAATAATAAAATTGTGACAACTTTTGTTGCGATGCAACCAATTTATCTCTTTTTTATTTTTTATTTTTTTTTAAAAAACAAATTATTTTATATATTCTTTATTTTTTTATCGCCTAAAACTTGCAAGAAGATGAGTTGCGGCACATATATAATACAAGAAATATTTTACACCAAAGATTATTTGTCTATTAATATCAGTCATTATCTGGGTCCATTTCTATCCTACTCTTTTGGCTTTTGATATCTGCCCTTGTTGTGTGATAATTATAAAACCATTATTCTATGTCTCAATTCTCATAAACAGAACTATTGGGGTAAAAAATACAATTAATCAAAGATTTGCAATGTGGTATGTGTATACAGGTGTCCTTAGTACCAATCACAATTAAATTAAAAAAAAAAAAAAAATCCACAATGTCGATTTTCTTCTATGTCTCAATTCTCATACAGGTGTCTGTACCAATCATAATCTTGTACTTATTGAGAAATTTTTACTGTGTATTATCAATATTGTCTTTTTTGAGTGTTGTACTTAAATTGGTTTCTATCAATGGAATCTGCCCATTTTCTTGCAATATATATATTTCCTAATAATTAAAATGCTTATAGATTGATTTTCATTAATTTTGTTTTTGGATGCCCTCATACATAATAGGAACTAGTAAATTAATAAAATAAAGTAAGACCTTTTTAAACACTATAATCTTTCATGAAAAAGAGAAATACAGTAGAAATAAATTTAGACTGTTGAAAATATTACAACAAATATTTTATAGGTTTTTGTTTTTACGGCATCTAAGCTAAATCTATTCTATAGATATTCGAGCAAGATATCGAGATATATATGCCAAGTGAGCCAATAAAAAAGGGGGAAGGGACGCCTTGCATTGATTTGGAGTTTGCCATTTAAAAATGTAAACACGAAGTGGTTCTATCTTTAGAGTTTCTCATCATTTAAATAAAAAAAAAAAAAACTTAATTCTACAATTATAAGTTGCTCTACTCATTGATATGCGAATGCGTACGACTTTAGAATTTATAATAAACCGCTTGCGTTAGATCGTACCCTTGTAGGATAGCTTTAAAAAGATGGTATCGTCCGCAGAGATTGTGCTTGGTTGTGTGATAATGAAATTTCTAAAATTGCATCTAACCTAACTCATAAACAAGAATTGTTGTGTTTTAAAACTAAGAAACTAAATGACAAAAAGCTTTAAATTAAGTTACACAAATTGACTAAAAATGAGTAGGGGAAGTATAGAGAATTTATTTCACTCAACCCTCATACTACAAGCGAACTAATTCTAGCATGGATCTCAAATAAAGGTATGGTTTTGAGCGTGTAAAGGTTGTCAACCCTCACAACAACTCATCAAGAAAATATTATCAATAGAAAATGATAAAGCATCATAGTTTCGCACAAGCCACTCACCTAACATTCTACATGTGATTAAACCCGTGTTCTCTAGCATGCGATATAAATTCTCTCAATAGCCTACATAAACTCATAAAATAAGTATAAAATATCATAGGTTTTCACTCCTCTTTCCATCTATTCTAAGTTAATCTAAACATGGATTGAGTCGTGGTCCCTACCATACCCTATCAAATTCACATGAAATCATGTCACAAGCATCATTACATAGTTTATACCTTCTCAATCAAATACATTAAAAGTATTGAAATCATTCAAAACTCAAACATATTCCTCATAGACAAAAAATAATTTTCATTTCAAATGGTATAATCGTTAAGAACAAACCTTATGCATATACAATCACCATACCATTTGTACAAAATCTAGCTAAAAACAATCAACCCATAGCACTTTGGATCAAGCTACATCAAAACCGTACAATGGGTTTGGTTCCTCATAAAAGAATTGAATTTTTTCATTATGTTGAAGAAAACCATTTCTCTAAAGAATGTAGTGACATGCGCTGGTTCTACCTACTGACTATAACAAGAAATGAAAGCAAAATAAGTGAAAAAAACTAAGAAAAACTAAAACTGAACCAAGCTACTCCCTACTCTCGGACAGCAAATACATATATATGAAAAAAAATGAAGCTTTGAAAGATCAAGCTAAAAATCTATCATTCAGCTATTAGGAGTCCTCTGGGGAGTGATTTTGGCGCCTACAACTCGCTGGCAAGCCACAATTTTAGACTAAAAAATATCCCCACCGTCGTTAGCTGTCAAAAAATATCTTCCAGTTCTGGAAGCTACAACGGCGCTCGAGCACCAGGATTGGGTGCTCGAACACCAAGATTGGGTGCTCGAGCGTCAAACTGTGCTGACGCTCGATACTGACTTTTGGATGCTCGAGCGTCACTCTTTCACAGCATTTGAACTTTTCTTTAACTTATCTTCAAGCTTAATTTTAATGGTATACTTTGAATTTTTATTAAGACCTGAAATTAAGACAAACACTAAAACACACAAAAATATTAAATAACAAAACAAACTAAAGTATAACATATGCGAGTTAAGGAGCTTGAATGTATAACATTCAAAACTTATCACTCATCCCACACGTAATTCCAAGTGGCTCTAGTCAAGTTGAGCGCCTCTGTTTCGTTGCCTTCCATCAATCTAATTAATTCCCTATCACTAGAGGAAATTATGAATTACTTCTTTCTTCTTTTTAACTAAACCCTTTTATGATTTGGAGTAATTAAAATAAAATCATCGTATTTTCCATTTCAATTGACCCATTTTTTCCATGTGACATGTCGCATAATACATGAAATTTAGCTCTCAAATGGAACTTATGGTTTCATAGAAGAACCGATAGAACAATTTTATTCCCACACATTTTGAAGGTTGAGTTTTATATTTCATTCAGTGTCATGTGAGAAAATATGTCAATATGATTATTTTAATTTACTTTAAATTATAAAGAATTTTTGATTCTTTCGTGAATATTCATGCTGTTCTTTCTTTTTTTCTTTTTTTTTTTTAAAAAAAGGTTTTTCAGTATTAACATCTTATATTTTTACGAACAATACGATGATCACACTTCTGCTGAAGTTGACATCTCGAGAGTTTTTTTTTTTTAAAAAAAAAAATGGAGAAAGGCAGAGGAATATTCGCCGGACCCATGTATATAATATAGAATTGAATGGCAAGGAATATTCGCACTTCCCAGGTTTTATTTTTTTTGTTTTATTTTATTTTGCTGGAACTACCGAGGTTTTGTTAAGAGCTTGGAAAAGGCATGAGCCATGACCATATAAAACATAAAAATAAAAAATAACTCGTAAAAAAAAGGTCATTTGCTTTAAATAATTTCACTTGGAGACTAGCTTATTGTAGACCAGGACAGCCTGCACATCATTTTTTCAATTTTTTTTTTAAATTTTTTTTTCCGTAGAAAGGGTGTATGTGTGCAAGATAAAATCAATAGAAGTTGATTGAATTTGTTAGAAGAAATTTTCTAGTACCTAACAGTTTTAGTTGTGGAACAAATGTATAATTTTTTTTGGTAAAAAAGCAAATTCACCTTGATTTGGAGGTCTATTAATATATGAGGTTGACATTTACTGAGCAATTTTCTTCATGGAGTTAAAATCAAATTAAACTCTTACTCTTGTAAGGTGAAATTGCGAAAGATCAAGAGTCTTATAGTTACTCATTCATTGATAAGAAAAAATTTTAAATAACGTGATATCATGTATATCGTTAAATACAACAAAACATTTGCAGAATGTGATAAAAACTAAAAACTAATTAAAATAATTATGTTACACAATATTATAGTGCCTTTCAATACAAGAAAGGATCAAATTTAAGTATATCAAATACAAAAGCGAGAGCTTGTAAAAACATATCATAATACTCGCATTAGAGTTCGATAAAAAAAAAAAAAACAACCTATACATAATCCTATTTAACTCAATCCAGAGCTTTTTGGATCTTCGTTTTAAATACCAAAATGCATAGTTTTTCCATTGAAAAGTACAGGAAACAACCTGTTGAGTGGGTGACGAAGGACCCGAAACTTGAGCCCACGATGCAATGCCAGGCCGGCCCATAGACTTGATCGAACTCCTGTGCGAGCATCAACAAAAGGTTGTCGTTAATGAGTAATGCTATTTAGAATGAATTTTGCATTCTAATTTTGTAGATAAAAAATATAATTTTAAATTAAATTGTAAAAAAAATATATTGTTTGAGATTACAATTTGAAATAGAAAAAAAATATGTGTTTTTAAATTGCAGCAAAGAGAAGTTTTTGTTTAAAAAAAAATGCACAATTTTAAATGATATTTTGCTAAATATTTAACTCGGTTTTTAAAAATCACATTTTCAAATTGCTATTTCTAACTTGAATCTTTTGAAATTGCAAATCTAAATGGACCATTAGTAAACTGGTATACGACAATCATAAAAATTAATGATGCGATAGTAAAAATCAAAATCAGTCATTTAATAAATATTTAGGGAAAAGTCCACATACTCCCCTCAAACTACCACTCAATTGACAATATTTTTCCAAACTTTAATGTACAATGTCCCCCCCTAAACTATCAAACAAATGACAATGTCCCCCCTAAGGACGAAAATACCCTTAATAAAATAAAAAAATAATATTCTTAAAAAAACTAAAACTAAAATAAAATAAAAATAAAATAAAAAACACTACAATTCATAACGGCTAGAAAAAGACTAAAGCTAAATAAAAAATAAAAAACAAAAACATAAATTAATTTTTTTTTTTTTTAAAAAAAAAAACGCTACAAACCAATTTGACAAATTCAAAATAAAAAAAATTCTAAACATTTTCGTTTAAAAAAAATTATAATTATTTTTTAAAAAAAAAGAAATTAATATTATTATTATCTTTCGATTCTAAGGGTTAGAAAAACTAAAACTAAAAAAAAAAAAACAAAACTAGCACTTTTTTATATAAAAAAATAAACACTCCAACCAATTAGCCAAATTCTAAATTTTAAAAAATTATAAAGATTCGTTTTAAAAAATTACTTTTTAAAAAAAAAATTAAAAATGTATTTGGTCTTATTGAAAAATCTGTAGGGTTATTTTTGTCTTTTTATTGCCATTTGGGGGGGGGATATCTGTCATTTGTTTGATAGTTTGGGGGGGACATTGTCACAATTGAAAGTTTGGGGGGACATTGTCAATTGGATGGTAGTTTGATTGGGGGGGTATGTGGACTTTTTCCAATTTACATTTATATATGAAAAAAAAAAATAATACTAAATGATTAATTTTCACTATTATATCTTTCAAATTATATGCAATCATATAACAGTCTATTAAATAGTATTATTTCCTTAATATTCTTATAAATTCTACTATTGTAGAATAGATGCGCTTAGACTGAGAATAAGCTTGGGAATTGTAGTACTTTAGTAATGCATTATTAGCTGAATAAGTTTCTAACTCTAGCTTCTTTTCTTCATCATACACATGGGCTGTTGGACTCTTTATCCAATTGAATATGTAATAATCTGGACAACCTATAGATGTGGAGCATGGTCTAGATTAAATGGTCCTGAATTAAAAATGTCTTTTATTGATTCTTTCATGAGATCTTGTGAATGGGACTGTTCATAAGTGGGCACACCTTCAGAGAGAGAGAGAGAGATATCCATATTCCATGATAGAGATAAAAAGGAAAATGCTAATGTCAATGCTATTTGTCCTTCTTCATATTAATTTGTATTTTTTTTCTCATATAGGAAGATATAGACAAAAATAAATAAATGGAGGTAGACAAATAGTAATTACTAATTCATGGATTATCTAGTAATTGCTTCCATTCATATGAGCATCCAACAATGAAAATACCAAAAAGAAACTCCAAGGAAATAATTGATCACATGACACTTTTTTGGTTTAGCATCAGTAACACTTTTACCGTCACTTTTGAAGTAGAGTAGTAAATTTTCAACACGATTCGAAAAGTCAATACAAAATTAACACAAATGGGTTCACGGATCTAACCTGTTAAATTAAATGGGGCGGATTATAGTTGACTTATATGGTCTATACTTATGTTTTAATACGATCCAAACCTGACACATGACATTTAAGGTTGATAATTAATTTTTAACACAACTCACGAACCAAACACTAGTAGGTTAGAGTTGAATAATTTGACTGGCCCGTGTTACTAAATGAGTTGAATTATGATTGATCTATATAGTCTTATCTCGATACCTCGAAACGCGAGCACGAATTACCACTTATACTTGCTAGTAACAATTTATTACTACCTTTTTTTCTTTATTGGGAGCGAATTTCGAACGAGTGTTGAAGTTGCATGAGTAATGAATTTCTTTAGAACAACTGCAGAGAAGTACTACGTACCAATGAATTAATGAAATATTCATCAAAAAAAAAAAAAAAAGAATTAATGAAAAGTTTGAAACATACCTTCTTCATGTTGAAGGCCATGTGTTTGGAGCTAAACTTCTCCAAGCTATCATAAGTACGCCGTGCGCATCGGAAGGCATGCACTTGCATGAATCCAGGCATGTCGGAGACGAGGACCTTCACCTGAAGAAATGTTGCCACCGACGCCAAATTCGTTTCCACATGGGAAACCGATTTCCTTGCCTCAACCAATATTTCTCCCTTAACTCCGCCTGCCTCCGTCACTCTCCGGCCACCTTGCTGCTCAATTTCCTTGCACTTTTTCGATTTCCTTAATAACCAACTACGTTGAATGGATCTTTTGTCCACCACAGCCGGCGTCTCAGGCACCGGCTTTATGTGATTTCCGGCGGTGGACTTGTAAATGGACATGAATCCTTTCTTTTGCTTCTCATGGGTGGTAGCCATTGCTTTCTCTTGAAGTGGGTATAAGGTACAAAATATATAGATATATATAATGTTTGGAATCATGACCACAAGGAAGACCCATTAAATTAATGTTGATTAGGAAGCGGAAAAGATAAACAAAAGAAGCTAACCATGTGTAATTGCCTATGGCCATGGATAATAAAAGGTGGTCCTTGCTACGTGACAAATTTGATATATTTGGTTGTTGCTTCAAATAAATGAAAACTCTTATTCTTGATTAGTATTAGCCGTTTTGAATCTCACTAATTAGGGTATGGTTCAATTGGACTTGAAAAAGCGTTTGTAGTTTTTTACCGTCTAAATTCTTTCTGTCATTAGTTCCAACAAATATGTGCTATTATAGTCACGATCAAGTAAAGTAGCCACCCTGATCACCCCTGCCTTTTTGCTTTTAAAAAAAAAAGAACAAAAAAAAAAAGACTAATGGTTCTTGTGATTGGAGACTGATTATGCATATTTGTCTCCAATGGTTTGTTTCTGGACAGCCAGCACAGAAGGACCCCTACCCTCCACCGTCTATTTTTTTTGTGGTACAAAACAAAAGTATCATTATCATATTATCATTATCATTATCATAGTCCTAGCTAGTTTTCGAACCAACAGTATAGACGACAGAGAGAATGGACTAGGAGAAAGTGCTTTGCCAACCAATAATTTGAGATAAAACTTACAAAAATCAGATGAATTATGGTGGTGGTTATATGTTAGTTTCAGAAGACATATATAGTGAAATGAACAGAAAAGTTTGTACAATTGTACACGTTTTGCTGTGCATGTTATCAATGCATCCCGCTCCACCTACCTTACTTTCCCCCTGTAAAAATAGGTCATTTAATTTGTATCGTAAAAAACTTTTAAGTTAACGAGAATACAACATAGTCTTTCATACTCTTCCTTTTTTTCTTTTTTTTTCTTTTTTTTCTAAATAAATAGGAAAAAAAAATTACAGGGATAAATTTTTACTACTTCTTATCCAAATGGACAAGAGAATGGAAGATCCAGTGGGAATACTTCCTCTGGATAAGCGTCTAATACTGAATTATCTGAAAATTATATTGTCTCATTTTCTATCTGCTTTCGCAATAATTTTTCTAATATTTTCATTTGATTGGAATTTTTTTACTATATTTAACATTTTGATCTGTTGCCCTCAGAGACTATACCATACAAATTTGTTTCACTAATTCCGTTCAATAAAGCATTATATTATAGCACCACCTTGAAGCTAGCTTCAACATGTGCAATCTTTCTCCTGACTTCCGTAATTTTTTAATGACTAGGGGCCATGTTGTCAGCAAACAATTAAGGATCCGTATAAGTATGGCCTTCAAAAAAAAACAAACATCCATATATATATATATTTGTGTGTGAGTGTGTATGGTCCTCATTTACAAGGATTGGGCCACTTTCGAAGTCATATCATGGAGTACTACAGGAGTAGCATAGATATTACCAAAGGGAAACATGAATGTGAGTTGTTCTTATTATGATTTTTTACAAGTCTTTTTAAATGAGATATTTATTAATTATATATACATCGCGATGCACATTCTCATAATCAACGGATAGAAATTATATAGTTTTTTCTTCTTTTTTTTTTTTAGTTTAAATTTGTCAATTAATTCTTTAAGAAAGTATACTACTGATAAGGAAATACATGAAAGCAAGCGCATTGATGATGATAGACTTATGAAATGGGGAAACAAGTTAAATCTATTTCCAAATAAATGTGACGTAAATAGTGGGGGCTGGAGCTGGCATGTTTGTTTTGTTAGAGCAGACATTGACAGTTGATTTTGTATTTTAGTTCCTTATTTCCCTGGAATAACAAAGTGTTGTTTCAATTCAGGAAAAAAAAATTAAAAAAAAAAAATCAGAAAAAACTAAGTGTTGTTTCATGTGGTATCTGGGCTTCGGAGCTTTCAGTGGCTCACCCCTTTTTCAGGATTTTTGTGGGCTAAAACCCCAGCAACAAACCTTTCAGTGAGTCTGTCAATTGCTGATAATTGAAGCAATTAAGAAGCCCCCATTTAATCTTTTAATCAATTTTGTGGTAGTGCATGGGTGCAAACAAAATCTGCCCCCATTTGTTTTAAAGATGGCAATTCGTGTTCATATATTAGTTTTGGATCGTATCGATATATAAGTTAACTATAATTCGACTCATTTAATTAAAAGGGTCAGACGTTTCAAACATAACCTATTAATTTTGTGTTGAGTTCATATCGAATTCACAGATCGTATTAAAAATTGTCGACCCTAATTTATATATGTGTTGATGGGTGCATGAGCGCAAAGTTAATCTCACTTTATCTAAAGTTTTAGTGAGAAGTAATAGGGGAATCAAATTAGTGAATGAAACAAGAAGGGAAAGATGCAAGGAATAAATATTGGATAGGAAGAAAATTATGTAGTTTCACTATCTTTCTGCTCAGAGCATCTCCAAGAGACACTCTAAATGGCCCATAGTAGCTAAATACAGCTATTATAGGCCATTTTTCTTCCTCTAATAGATCTTTCATAATAAAAGGTTTTGAAAAATTTGCAACAGTAAACTTTCATAAAAATTTACTGTAGCTCCTTTTACGATTTTTTTATTAATTTCTTCTCCTTTCTCTCTCGTCTTTCTCCTCCTCTCTCCATTCTCCCTCATTTTGTCGCCCATCTGATCTCCCCACCTCCCCCTTCAAGTAGTAGCCCAAGGCCCCAAAGTGAAGTACGAAACGAAGATGGTCAAGGTAACTTCCTTTTTTTTTTGTTCTTTTTTCTATTCGATGGTCAAGATAGCTTGTTTCCAAGCCAAAGCTGTTGTTCCTCCTAAAATAACCTTCTTGCTCTGCTCTCTCCAAAAGATTTGATACATGTACAGGGAAATCAATCCCAAATGGGTGCTTTGCTTGATAAATGAATGGATGGGGCTTTTGTGCTCTGCTTGGTTCCCTTTTGGACATGGCCGCCGAGAAAGCACAAGTTGGAGACGTGAGAGATGAGAAAGAGATGAGAAGAAAAATAATATTTAAATAAAAATAGATGATGTTGTTGAAGTTTATGTTGAAAAACTAATAGCTAAAATAGAAAAATATGTATTTTGAATAGCTAAAAAAGAGACTATTGTTGGAGATGCTCTCATAAGAGGGAGACGTGACTGTAAATGAATGCCATTCTTATACCTTCACGGGAACAAAAGAGAAAAGTACATGTACCCCATTTAACTATTATGTAATTTGTAATGTTTCTGTGAACTTTTAATTGCACCAATGTCCACTCTTCCTTTAAAAAAAAAAAAAAAAATCTATCATTGGATTGCACTGTACTCTTTTTGTACAATAAAATAATAATTTAAAAAAAAAAAAACCCTCCGTAAAAAATTTAGAAAAAGATGAAAAAAAGACCCAAAATAAAAAGTAAAAAATCATGAAAAAAATGGTTTTTGGAGAAAGAAATGAAAACTTATTAGAATATACGTTCTATATTGAGGATTTTCTTTTTGGATTTGTGCGCCTTTTATAGAATGCTAGGCATTCCATCTCGAAGGCAAGGGCAGCATTGCCCTGTCTTTTTCTCTTCTCTTTTCTTTTCTTTTTTTTTTTTTACTCGAATTTATATATTTTTACTTCTTTCTTGGCAAGAAAGATATGCTTTAAGTCTTAGAAAAAAGAATTCCCTTGTTTTTTTTTTCATTGCATCTCATCACACTCTAACTTAATGATCATTGTGTCTTTTCAATGATAACCTGATTATTAATGCCCTGTTCATTATGTGACCAACCATTTCATCCTATTTTTCCAAAAAAAAAAAAAAAACCATTTCATCTTGTTCCTGCCATGCATAAATGCATTGATGCATTATTTGGTTGAAAGGTTTGAACCATGGTCCATTAAAGTCTAGGCATCAAAACCGAATGGGTATTGAAATTTCTTTTGGGTTTTGATGGGTTGCTCTTTCGGTAGAAGGAAGACTGAATGGGTGACTGATTGTATTGAAATTTCTAGGTTAAGATTCAGTTTAGAGTTAATTTCTTGAGTTTTGTTAGTTGATTTAGAAGACATATATAAAGCAGCAACCAAAAGAGGCTGGATACAAGCCTGATACAAGTTCAGTGTTTTATGATGTCGATGAAGAAGTGAAGGAAGAGAGACACGAGAGAGAAAAAAAAATTATTTGTCTCGATAATATAAAATAAGCTGGCATATGTTTTGACCCTTAAATGTAATGAAGGGCTCAAATTTTAAAATCTGAGAATCTTAGATTTTTTTAAAATATATAAGGAGATCCCAATCCTTAATTATATAGCTAACACTAAGAGAAATGCTATGCATATTTTTATTTTTACACTTTCAAGTGCACATTTTTTAACATGGTAGTAAAAATCATAATAAAATTTTAAATGATCATTATGATGATTTCATTGTAAAATTGTGTTCTGAAAAGCGTGAAAATGAGAATGTACGTAATATTTATTGATTGCCAAAGTTTCCCTTCAAGCTCAAGTAAAGAATATAGCGTGGAAATGGGTGAAACAATTTTTTTCTAGACTTTAGTACGAGCCTACTAGCTAGGATGCTTCCTCATAACTTTTTTTTTTTTTGTAAGTACAATAGATAAAACTACAACACAGCCAAACAGGGATAGGTGGAGCTAGTCCACTACAATGGGGAGAAGGAAAATAAGTGGGAATGCAGCCTGAATGAGATCGGGCTGCAGCCCAATAAGCCACATGATAGGCGCAGAAGTTTGCACTTCTGTGTATTTTCCTAGCTTTCCAAGAGGAAGAGACTGGAATGGAGAGGAGAGTGTCGGTGATGATATCAGCTATTTTTCAGTCTTGAACAATAGAAGGGTGCTGTAGCACCAGAATGACCACAAGTGAATCTCCTTCTAAAATAAAAGTGCTGATATTAAGAGAAGCTGCCAAAGAGACAACTAACCGGGCAACTAAAGCTTCTCCAAAATTTGGGTCACAAGCAGGGCTAACTTGGGAAGTCGCCTTAAGAATGCAACCAATAGAATCTCTACAAACTGCTGCTTGCACGGAGAAGGTCTCTCTTATTGCAGTGTCAAAAGTGATGGAAAAAGTTTCAGCAAAAGAAGGACACCATTTTTCCAAAGAAGATGTAGAGGACGACTTTCAAGCTTTGAAGTGGTCAAGAGTGGTCTTCTTGATAGTGAAGGCTAAATCCATCGGATTGGGAATAGAGCCTTCATGGATTGCTTTATTCCTGCTAAACCAAAGAAGGTTACACAAAACAGCAGCATAAATTTGGAATAGGTGGGAATCCTTTGGAAGGATACCAAATAAATTAGAGGGAGATAAGAGCCCTTTGATCCAATTGGCAACCTCAATAGAAGCCCAAGCAAGAGAGTCTAAATGACAAAAAGGGTTCCTCCAAGCAATTCTAGCAAAACTGCATTTGAAAAAGATGTGGGAAGTGGAATCTATGTCAGTTTTGCAAAGGGGACAGAGCAGATCATTTGGAGGGATGCAGAGAATTTTGTTCAGCCTAGACTTTGATGGAAGTAAATCCCAAGCTATTTTCCATAAGAAAAGTGTCTGACGGGCATTCAGATTTAACTTCCATAGTAATTTCCAGGAAGAGGAGGTGAAAGACGAATGGATTTGGGGAGGGGAACGAAGGCTGGAGGAAAGGGAGTAGGCGGATTTAGAAGAGAAATTGCCATTGGAGGAAGGGGGCCATAAATACTCAGTCGAGATGGATAATGGGATGGAGAGCTTAAGGATTTCTCGGATGGTTGAGGAGTCAAAAAGAGAATTGAGCAAAGGGAGATTCCACGATTGAGTTGGGAGCAAAAGGTCTCTCACTGCAAGGGAGGGCTGAGAGAGGTTGGAGAGGGATTTAGGAATGGGCTTGAAGGTGGGAATGGAGGGAATCCATGGGGAGTCCCAAATAGAAAGGGGGGAATCCCTATGGATTCGGTGGCAGACCTCTTGGGAAAGAAGGCTCCTAGATTGAAGGATACCCTTCCAAAGCCAAGAACAAGAGGGGGGGAAGGGGCTGAGAAAAAGGAGCAAGAGTGTAGATACTTACCTTGCAACTAAGGCACCCAGCTACTTGTGGAGCTAGTGAGAATTTTCCAGCCCAGTTTGGCAATGAGGGCCAAATTGACATCTTTCATGAGCCGGAAGCCTAATCCCCCCACTGCTTTGGGAAGACAAATGGACCGCCAAGACTTGAGACTTAGGTTACGGGCCTTTTTGGGGGGAAATCCCCACCAGAAGTCTTTAAACAACCGGTCATGTTTGCTGCAGAATGTCTTGGAAAGTAAGAAGGTTCCCATAGCATAGGTGGGGATGGAGGCTGCAATTGATTTGATGAGGATGGACCTTCCAGCTTGAGAGAGAGATTTGGCTGGCTCTCCAACCTTCCATTCTGTTCCAAACTTTATCAAGAATGCAGTTGAAAGCACCAACCTTTTTGTTTCCAAACAAAAGGGGGAGGCCGAGATAGATTGATTTAGGAGCATTGGGGTTGAATGGCAGAATTTCCAGAATAGATGCTGCTGTGCTGTGAAGGGTATTCTTGCTGAAATGGATAGAGGACTTGTTGGCATTGATAGCTTGGCCTAACCAGCTGGAATATTTCTCAAAACATCTACTGATGCATGAAGCCCCAGCACTTTAATTACGCCATAAACAAGGTAAGTATCTACACTCTTGTTTTTGAGCTCTCCATCACGGAAACTTTTTTGTGAGTACAACTTTTATTTTGGTTAGATTTAGATCAATATGTAAATCCATAAGTTTTGTTTACTTTGCCGCTGGAATAAATCAATTTTTTTTAAAAAAAAAATTGATGGGTGAATATGATGATTTTATTGATGTGCCTTTCTTTTTCTTTTCTTTTTTTTGTTTTTTGTTTTTTTTTTTTTTTCCATTTGTGCACATCATTTGTAGTGTTACAGCCAAGGCAAAATGAGTGCAAAAAAAAAAAAAAGAACTACGAACTTTTTTTAAAAAAAAACTTGGACAGTTTTTTATTTTTTATTTTTATTTTATTTTTTAAGTTGTAGTATAACGGTTTTTGTTTAAAAAAATAAAGAAGAAAACGTCCTTAAATTATATTTTGTATTTATTAAGGTGTTTTAAAAAATTTGATTACAATATGATTCTATTCATCAGCGTATTCTACTATATATACCAAACAAAAAAAATATATATTCAGTGTTCTATTCCATCTTTACAACCAAACTAAGGAATATGAATAACTATTTTATTCCACATTTTTTTATTTCAAGGAATAGTTATTCATTTTCTTAATGGAATAGTCATTCCACAAACAAAACAAGGCCTAAACATTTTAACAGCCTTTTTTTTTTTTTTAGTCCAGTTCAATCCAAAAAATAGAAGACACATTAGGAGGAACTAGGCAAAACGGCAGAAATGGTACAAAACCCAATATTTACTTCAAATAGTCACTCCCCTTCCTTTCAAGCATCCGAATTTCCTTTTTCTTTTCTTTTTTTCCTAATGAAATCTCTAATACTGTGCTATATATATATCTTATTGAGTATACACATCCGATTAAAAAATAATTAAGTCTCATATTAAAAATATATCATAAAAATAAATTATTAATATAATACAATTAGATTTAAATATATTAATTTATATTTTTGGGCTTAGTGGTGTTCATAAGTGATCATATTATGGTCACATTCAATAAATCTCCCCAACAACCGGCTAGTATGACTGTCTGGATGGCTACTTTTTGGGGCATTTCATATAGTTGATTAGATGTTTGGCTCCATGAAAGACTCTGGCTCGTTTGATTATCTTCTTTATAAAGCGGTGCTTTTTGCTTTTTAGTTGAAAAATTGTTTTGATGTTAATTCTTTTGTTTTTTTGTTAAACAGAAA
>FXXK01000489.1:377331-444831 GCA_900184695.1 Betula pendula
AAAAAAAAGGTTAGGTCCCTGGCCCTATAATAACAAAAATCATTTAATACAAAAACATAAAATAGCTCAAATCTATCATGAGAAACAATCCATATATGTTATAAAAAAATATTATGCATGAGAAATAGCCTCAGAGAAGCAACATAAAAGAGTTTTTTAATACAGAAATGGCAGCAATATTGTTATCGTGCACAACAATGATGAATAATATAAAATCGAAGAGATAGAAAGAAAGAGAAAAATTGAGACAAGAATTTACGTGGTTCGACAATGTGTCTACGTTCATATGGAGAGTGCGGCTATATTTCATTATTGAATATTTTAGGGTTACATTATAACATATTTATAAGAAAATTCTAACTGTACGGATGCTCTTTGAAAAACCCCAAAATATCCCACTCCGTTCCATTCACTTCGCTCCGTTCAGTTCACTCAATTTCGTTATGCCGAGACAACTCGACTATCTACAGTACTACTCTCTATAACTGAAAGAATATGAGCAACTTGTTCTAACAAGCAACGTAGGCTTACACTTCTCGTTTCTACCGTAACCATAAAACCAGCATTTTTTAGCTATGAATATTGTCAAAATTAAGTTTCGCAACAAAATTAAAAATGAATTTCTAACTGATTCTTTTATGTTGTACATCAAAAGAGATATTGTTGCGAAATTTAATACAAATTTAATGATTTTTGAGTTCTAAAAGAATGTTCCATTTTAATAGATGTTTAAGTTAAAAATTAAAATATATTAAGAAAAAAAACAAAAGAATTTTTTGTTAACACCGATGGCTACTAATGTATATATATATATATATATATATATATATATAATTTTCAATCTTAAAAATTTCCCATTCATCTTTAGTCCTTCTTATAAAAAATTTTAGACTCCGTATGACATACAAATTGGAACTGTAATGTTATTCAAGCTTATAACTTACACTAAAATTTCATACTAATAACCCGGACATCTCATGATCCATGCATTACTTTTATAAAGAGCCATTGTGCTACACTCGTAGTTGTAGTGGGTTCAGTACAAATTTTTAGTTTCCACACAAATATTTACCTAACACATCTATTTCCTAGGCCATAACCTTTTTTCAAAAAAAAAATTATTATTATTATTTTATTTAATAGATAGCCCAAGCCTTAGTTGACTCTACGGAAAAACCACCTATCTAACCTAACACATCTGCTTGGTGAATTGATACTTCCACGTGAGGAACTCTCAAAATACTCTCTTTCTTTACAAAAAAAAAAAAAAAAAAAAAAAAAATTATATATATTATATATATATATATATATTCTTTTAGTACACCTCGTTACTCTGCACTCATGGAGATTTTGACAGACATGGCTTACTTTATAGCGATGGGTTAACTTGGTTTTGATACTACTTGATGTAAAATTGATTAGTATGTACACAGATGAAAAAGATATGGGCTATTTCGTGAGAATTTTAACATTCAAAACACATAAATTATATTATGAAAAAGTAATAATTCATATATTTTATTATTGATAGTTCCTCATTTAAATAGAACAACAAGAACTGTAAATTATATGAGAGATTGATTAGTCCTGGGACTTTTAGAATTAGGACCCGTAACAGAAAATAATTAGAATTCTAACTCTATTAATAAAATAAAATCTAAATTGAAGATATACTCCTTATTGAAGTTAGAATTTTATGAAGACCTACTTCTTATTAGACTTGGAGATCAAAGAAGTTAGTGGAACTATACCCGACTTTGGGGCAGGAGCAGGGGCAGGAACAGCCTTAAAAATCGGCTGCAAACGACAACTTTGACCAAAACACTCCTATCAATTCAGATATCATCACCTAGGTAGAAAAGATGACAAGACCCATGTTTCAAGAACGTGATTTAATTAAAAATCTCATAACAATTTTTATAAAATATCACCATCAGGACAAAAGGGGGAAAATCACTGTTTTACAAACAGCCAACTGCGAATATATGCAACAACTGTTTAATTACAGAATTACAGGTTCATCCAAGTATTAGCTACTGTATACAATATGACATAGAAGACAAATGTTGGCCAGGAAAAAAAAAAAACAGAAGGTAGGCAAAAACTGTTGTCGATCGAGGTTTATTTTAGGCAGGGAAGATAATCTTCGTTGATGTGAACAGAAGGTAGGCATGTCAATCGTTGCTGCGGTGCCATTTGGATCATTTGTTGAATCTGCTGCTGCTGCTGTTGCTGCAGGATATTGCAATTGACAAGTGAGCACGATCGGACGGTGTCAGGAGTAAGAGGAATCACGGGAAGATTGTCGCAGTTGCAGATTTCCATCATCGTGCCATCTGGGTCGTGGAAGAAAAGCTGATCCACGTAAATCCCACCCTCATCTACTCTACTCTTCACGTACTCTATCTTCATCTCTTCCAACTTTTGCTCCACGGTTGCCATGCTCTCACACTGCCAACAAATGCTATTAATTTAGTCCTAATTACATAGAAACAGAGAGAAACAGAGAGAGACAGAAACAGAGAGAGAGAGAGAGAGAGAGAGAGAGAGAGAGGACAAACTTGGAAAGAAATGTGGTGGTCCTTCGGATTGATGTGGCTAATCTTGGGCATGTTATCAGGGTCGTCAGATTGGATGAGGTGTATGCCGATACCATAATTGAATAGCCTATTCAGGAAATGATTAACATTCAGTGTCATTTCAAAACAGAGAAAACAAATGCATTCAAGAAGGTTGAATAGAAAAATTTTCAACAAATTGTTAAGGGTTATTTTCTGTTATTCATGTTTTCAAGAACAACTGATTGAATTGCACCATGCACCATCAAAAAGCTTCATCAACAAAATATACAAGAGCTGTGATCTTATATAATTACCATGCACCATCAAAATTAAAGGAACCGGGCCTTCTGATAGGAGAGAAACCAAGAACATTCTGGTAGAAATCAAGAGATTTCTCCAATGATCTGCAGACGAGCGAGATGTGATTCAAGGACTTCAGACACAGGGGGTTTCCCATGCTTAATTCCTTCATCTTTCTCAACAAACTAACAAGAGTTCCGAAAATTCCCAAGAACAGAAACTCAGAAACAGTTGGATTAACAAAGGAAGATTAAGAAGATTAAGAAACAAGATTATGAGGCAAAAAATGAATGGGGTTGAAGAGCTACAAATGCTGGTATAAATCAAGAGAGTGACTGTTGCAGAGATATTACAAGGCTCTGTGTTGTTCCAATATATAGAAAAACAGAGAGAGAGAGATACCAAGGTTTGGATTGCGGGCACGTTTTCTACAGCGTTTCGGATAGCGATAGACGCCCATTACACGTATTTACGTCGTTGATCACAGTTGTCAAGATTGGCACTGACAATTTCTTTTTTTTCTTTTTTGCCCCAAGAAAAAGTTTTTGACTTTGTTTTTGGTTTGCTAGACATTTATTTATATAAAATAGTTTAATGTTCTTTTTTTTTTGGCCTTTCTAATGACTCGCTGTCGGTGCCACCTGTTGCAGACCAACAGACACATATTGATCATATGAAAACTGTAATCATTAAATTAACAAGAAATTTAACGGAAAAAATCTAGGAAAAGTCTATTTTCCAATTTTTTTATTCATCTCCCATCCAGCTTAAGTATAAAAAAATATTAAATTTTTTTTTTTTGAAAAATTAAAGAGGAGTTGGATAGGATTGAATGCTTGAGTTGGATATCAAACATCCCCAAAAATCTAATACACACGTCACACAGCCTTTTATTCTGAGTCGAATCCACGTCATATTTAGTTATTTTTTCTGTCCCCGATTTCGAGTAAAATAATGTATTTAAGAATGAGTATCATGTGTTTTAAATTGTTTTCCTTAACGAATGGAATGCAGTTGTTACGAAGGGATTCCGATGGGGTGCAATAGCTTTTCATGTTGTAGTACAATCTTTTTTTTCTTTTTCTTTTTTGTTTTTTTCTAATTATGTTGTAGTACAATCTACTATATGAGAATATGGGACGGGCTTATCTGTTTAGGGCTTGTCCAAATAGGTGGGATTTGCCCTATATTCAAAAATTAGTATTAAATTTAAAAATTAATTAATTTTTAAATTTAATAATAATTTTTATTCTCACATTTAAAAAAGTGTATACTTGAAAATATATATAGCATTTTTGTTTGTTGTACTAGGTTCCCTGGGGTAAGAAGTTAGGTTTTCTACATTTATAGAAGGAAGGCTCATTGTTGTGCAGCCCTGTTTACATTAGATGGCGAACATCACAACTAGATATGACAGACAATTTGGTAATGAATACGGCCACCATTTTATCCATTTATTCTAAAGAAAAACACTCATAATTATTGAGTTAATAAAAATTAATGTAAAATTAGACTATTCATATTGTAAATTTAGTCCGCTCAGAATAGATTTATTTATTTTTTTATGTTCTACATGGATATGCGAAAGATGATATTATAATTAGGTTTTTCAATTTTATTTATAACTTTGTACTATAGTTATTTGTACTTTTTACTACTTATAATAGCTTAAGCTCATAATTGTAAAAGTATTTTGCTCATTTATTGATTAATGGTGAAAAATTCACAATTAAAAAAAAAAAAAAAAAGAAGGAATGATATCCTCATTTATTGTTTAACCTATTTAAATTGGACTCAATAAGAAAAGAAGCCGTTGGAGAATCCACTGAAGAAAAACAATTATTGATTAGTATATGCCATGCAGCCATGCACCTTCTATATTGATCTTTTGACCTTTAGTCCCAGACATAGCAAGTCCACTTTGAGTTCGAGGCTATTGATTTCAGTCCTGCCTTCCCCAGTCGAGCCCCACAACAACGCCGTCCTTGATGAATCTTCTTCATCATTTGCTACGCGAGTGGCTCAAAGGAGTGGACAATTAAAGCAGTTGTTTAAGTCCTCATCTTTTATACAATTTAGTTTCTTTTTTAAATTTGGTCGGAAAATTTTTTTAACATATCCTATAAAAAGTATGTCTTTTTGCATGTAAAAATATATATTTATATTTTATTATTATTATTATATATATATATAATTATATATTATTATATATATATATAGGTTGAAACAAAAGTTAATTATATGTGATTCTCACATGCTATTTAAAAAATTAAGTCCCCGTTTGTTTCGACGTAAAATGATTTTCAAAAATTATTTTCCGTATTTTTTGGTGTTTGGTGGGGCGTAAAATAATAGTCAACGGAAATTATTTTCAGTTTAACCGAAAAATCTTCTTTAATTTCTAGAAAATTATTTTCCCTTTTTAAAATCGTAAACTATTTTCCTAATTTAAGCATCACATTCTCAAATTAGTAGACCACAGCTAAAACACCACCAGACCCCACTAGAACCCAGTCAAGACCAACCCGAGACATCATCGAGACCTGCACAAAATATTTTCGGAACCCGCCCAGAAGGTCATCGGAACCCGCTTGGGACATCGCCGAAACCCACCTGGGACATTTTTGGGACCTACCTAGAACATTTTTTAGACCCACCCGGGACACTTTCGGGATCCACTCGGGACATCACGGGGACCCGCCCGTGACACTTTCGGGACCTGCCCAGGATATTTTCGGGACCTTCCTAAGACATTTTAAGGACTCGCCCGAGACATTTTTGGGACCCGCCCGAGACATTTTCGGGACCCACCAGAGACATTTTTAGGACCCACCCGAGACATTTTTGGGACCCGCACAGGACTTTTCGGGACTTGTCCATGACATTTTTGAGACCCACTCGGGATATTTTCGGGACCTCCTCGAGACATTTTCGGACCTCCCCGGAATATTTTCAGGACCTCCCAAGGACATTTTCAGGATCCGCCCGCGACATTTTTAGGACCTACTCGAGACATTTTTAGGACCCGTCCGGGACATTTTCGAAACCTGCCAAGACATTTTCGGAACGTCCTCGGGACATTTTCGGAACCCGCCCGGGACATTTTTGGGACCCGCCCGAGACATTTTTGGAACCCACCCAAGACATTTTCGAGACTGCCCAAGACATTTTTGGGACCTGTTCGGGACATTTTTGGGACCCGCTAGAGACATTTTCGGGACCTCCCCATGACATTTTCGGGACCGCCCGAGACATTTTCGGGACCTACCAAAGACATTTTTGGGACCCGTCCGAGACATTTTTGAAATCTGCCCGGAACATTTTTGGGACCTGCCAGGGACATTTTCGAGACCTGCCCGAGACATTTTCGAAACCTCCCCGGAACATTTTCGGGACCCGCCTGGGACATTTACGGGACCGCCCGGGACATTTTTGAGACCCGTCCGGGACATTTTCGGGACTCGCCCGGGACATTTTCGGGACCCGACCGGGACATTTTTGATACCCGTTTGTGACATTTTTTGGACCCGCCCAAGACATTTTCTGGACCCACTCGGGACATTTTTGGGATCCACCGGAGACATTTTCGGGACCCGCCCGATACATTTTTGAGACCTACTCGAGACATTTTTGGGACTCGCCTAGGACAACATTGGGACGTCACCGGGACCTGATCGGGACATCGCTGGGACCCACCCGAGACATTTTCAGGACCCACCCAAGATATCTCCGAGACCTGCCCGAGACAATTTATATTAATTTTTTAAAATTGTGCATAAATTTTTTTTTTTTGGTTAATATGATTGGTTGAAAATATAAAAAAAATATTTGCAATTTTCTGTGCGCGCCAAACACTAAAAAATATTTTCGGCGAAAATCAATTTTTCTGAAACCATTTTCTGACGGAAATCATTTTACGCCAAAACAAACGGGGCCTAAATTAAAAAATAAAAAATAAAAAAAATTGAAGGGTTGAGGGAGTGACCGAACCATCACCTCAGCCTTGATGGTGTGTCGATTTCTCCATGAGCATTCCTTCTTCTTCTTTTTTTTCTCTCTCTCTATCGGTTTTTCTTTTTTTAATATTTTTTTTATAATTTTTAGAGGCAATTTGGAGAATGTGCATAAATCATGTGTGCCATTTTCCATTTGTTTTGAATGCAAAATCTAATGGAGGGTGTATGTTGCAACGAATTAATGGTAGTTTGAGGAGGCCAAATGCCATTTTTTAAAGTTTAGGGATAATTTAAACATTTCAAATAAAAAAAATTACCACGTATGTGTTCATCATGTGTGCCTTTTTCCATCTATTTTAATGCTAGAAGCAAACGAATGATGTAACTTTAAGCTTGCAACAAGGTCTTAGTTTGAGGGGGCAAAATGTTACTTTTAAAGTTTAGAGCTATATTTGTAAAATGGGAGTGAGTTTGGAGAGATAAAGTGTAATTTCCTCTTTATATTTCTAATAATAATAATAAAAAAAAAAAAGAGTTCTTGATCAATTAATTTGTTGTTAATAACAGACAAAATATTTCATTAAATTCAAATGAAGCTTAATATATAATTGAACAGCCAATTTTATTTTTATATTAACAAACAATTTTTTGATAATAATATATTAACAAAACTTGAATACAAAAATTTGATTAATAATTTTTCTCTCTCAAAAAGCAAGACGAATCATTTTTAATTAAAATTTTTAAATCCCCCCTTTGTGTTTCCATGGATACTAGTCAATAGTTTTGTACGCTGATCACGACTGCATGCGAGGCGGCTCGGTCTCAATTTTGTAGGAAAAAACAAATATCAAACTTTTTTCCTACCACCATCACACTCTCCCAACGTATCACTTTGGATTTTCCAAGAGCCTAACCAAATTTACGTATTGCATTTGTGGCTAATCTTGGGCATGTTATCAGGGTAGTCAGATTTGATGAGGTGTATGCCGACACCGAAATTGAATAGCCTGCCTATTCAGAAAAAAATCTTGGTCAATATTGTCATTTCACATCATAGAAAAAATTCCGACAAATTTTCAAGGATTCTTAATTTGAATTGCACCATGCATGACCATCAAAAAATCTTCATCAATAAAATAAGCAAAATTTAAATTTTTATACCATGCACCATCAAAGTCAAAAGAACGACGGCTTCTGATGGGAAAGAAACCAAGAAGAGTGTGGTAGAAATCAAGAGATTTCTCCAGTGATCTGCACATAAGCGAAATGTGATTTAAGGACTTTAGGCGCAGGGCATTTCCCATGCTTTTCTGCATATCTTTCTTTTAGAATCCAAACCAGATCTCCGACAATTCTTCTTTTTTTTTTTTTTAGTTGAGTGAAAAAAAAAAGGTTACGGGAGAAAATGTTTATTACTCCTTATTTGGATGGAAAAGAGAATGAGAGATTCTTTGAGAATGCTTCCATACAAATGATGGGAAGCAATTCACTAAGTTAAAGAATGCGCATGAAAATTTGCATATCAAAAGACTTTCAAAGCATTCCAGTTTTGAAATGAAGATAAAAATAAACTAATGTCATAAATACAATTTAAAAAAGACCAAGAAGTAAAAAGAGGAGGATTATTGATAGCTAGCACCACTAGCAGAGAATCACCCTCAAAGAAATTACCATTCGAGAGGTCAAAAGGGCTGCCAAAGATCTCCAACAATTCAGCAAAACACAAAGTCAGATAAAAGATGAAGATCGAAACAAGATTGTGAAGCAAAAATGGACTGGGGTTCAAGATCCACAAATGCTACTTTATATATAAATAAATGCCGGTAGGCTACAGCGAATGGGTTATATATTAATGTAAGAGTAATGATTCTCAGCAACCTGGGCTGAGGTCATCTCAGCCCAGGCTATATGGGTTTTAAATAAAAAATATATATAATAGTATGAAGCCCACCAAATCAGAAAAATTGCCCTAGGCTGAATGACTATTCATTCAGCCCATGCTGTCATTTATATTTACCGTTAATGTAATTATGTAAGTGGCTCGAAAACTAGCAATATCTTTAAACTTTTGAGCAGGTATATATTTACGGTCGATCACTATATATATATAATATGATCAAGTCTTCACTTAAATTGTTTTTTTAAAAAAAAAACACTCTAGCTCTTTTTGAATGACTATCTAATAATGACAATGTCATATCTATTAACACTGAATTCCTCAAAATTCAATAGTCATTAACTCTCATTCAATTTTGAAAAATTCAATATTAATAATAGATGACATTTGTCATGCATCAAAATGAGTTGAATAAAATTTCCTTGAATCTGAGTTGGAGAAAATTTCTACCCATCTAATAAAGTCTTTACTGTCCGCGTGCATCAATCAAGTCAAACCACACGTAAAAGCACTAGCAGCAATTTCCCTTAAATTTCATTATTTTTCCTAATGTAGAAAAAAACTGTTAAAACAAACACAAAAAAAATTCATACAGCAGCTTCCCTAAGTGTTCTGTAAATTATAAAAACACCAAGGGAACCACTTTTGGTTTATTTCATCTAAAGTGGTTCCCTTAGTATTATTTTAATATAAAAAGTTTTCTCTTTCCTCTAGTATTTCTTTTAAACAATTTTTAATTGACTTTCTCTTTTCTCTCTCTTTTTCTAACATTTAATTTTAATAATATTTAAATAATATAAAAAAATGATAAAGAAAGTTGCTAAGGAGCTTATTTAAATAAAAAAACAAAAAATAATTTAATTTTCTTCATTAAAAAAAAGTCTAAAAAAAGTTACTGCTGGTGCACTAACAAGTCAACTTCCCTCCATCGCTGTCTATTTCACACATTTACACTTGGTGCCTTGGTGGGGTTTGTTTTTTTTATTCCCAGATTTCAGGCAGTGACATCTCAAAGTATTTTCTTCTTCTTCTTTTTTTTTTTTTTTTCATTCCCAGATTTCAGGCAGTGACGTCTGAAAGTATTTTCTTTTCTTTTTTTTCTGGAGTATATATATATATGACAAAATGTTCTCTTGTTTGGTATGTAGGGAAAGACACATGAATAAATTGTTATTCCGTTATTTAATTGTGCCATCATTAGGAATAATTATTTCTTTAAAATGAAAAATAACTATTCCTCTTAAAATGGTAGATAATAAATATCGATCCCTGAAAAATGGAATAACTCTAAAAATAATATCTCAAAAAGTGATGTCTCATTTTCATTTTAGTTTACACTCATGGGTTGTCGATCACCCCCTTGAGGCGTTGAGCCACCCCTACCGAACCTACCTCATAAGGTAGTCGCAGCACCTTGGCCAAGTCCCCTCAAGGGGTTATCACGACTTCCGGCGTGTCATCAGCTGATAGCCGCAACCACCAAATGACTCGGCTTTATTAATGGTCGCGGCCACCAACTTTAGTGGTCTGGCAACCCCACGATGGTTGGGGGTGGAGCTGGTCAAGAGGATGAGGTATAATTAATTCTTGTGTTATTTTGATATGTAAAGTTGTTTTAAAAAATTTGGTTAAAATCTAGTTCTATTCCAGTTAAGAAGTTTAGTCATTCTTATATTATCACCAAATGAATAAATAAAAATGATTATTCCATTTTACCCTTTTATATTTCTTGTAATATTTATTCATATTTTTAGGTAATCATCATTTCAATGTACTAAACTCATCATTTCAATGTACTAAGCTCGTTTGGGTGTTAAATTTTATTTAATTTTATTTGATTCTTTGTTGACTTCATAGATATCGAGAAAAAAGTTTTTTTTTTGGAAATTATGTTTGGATGGATGTTAGAAAAAATTATTTGAGTAGGTGAATATATTTGAAAAAATATATAAAAAATAAATAAATATTATATATTAATTCTTAAAATATATAAAAAAAAAAAAAAAAAGCTGTGGGGTGGTTCGAAACCACCCTAGGGGTGGCTGAACCACTCCTAGGGGGTGGATCGACCACCCCCTAAACGCTAGCCACCCCTCAAATTTTTTTTTTTAAATAAAAATATAGAATTTTTTATACCCTTGGATTTTCCTTTGAGTTGGGTGGAATAAATTTGAGTTGAGTTGAAAAAATTTAAGTTGTTGAAGATAATTGACTTTTTAAAATAATTAAGTTAAACAAAAAAAAAATTAAATTGGTTCCCCAAACAAGCAATTTATTAAACTAACGTGTGTTCAAAATGTATGCGTGTCATTTATAGTGACAGGCTTTTGATTTTCAATGATGTCATAAAATATGAAGGGATAATCTGACTATGATTTTGGATAAGGACTTAACTACCATTAAATTTTGGACCTAATTTGCTCATGACATGAAATTAACCAATTATCATTACTGAAACTTCATGGGTTGAGAAAAGTATGTAACACCGTAGTTGGTTAATTTTGGTCTGAAAAGACTGCGACATTGACAAACCTTGCATTTGATTGTTTTTCGTCTACAAATTCAAGTTCTACTTCACTTCTATACTGGAAGAGAAGTCATATGCGTCGCTGATGGTGTAATTTTGTCCCTTCTAGACCATTGCAATCAACAAGGATCGATGGAGACGTTGAAATTAGAAAAAGCTAGATTTTTTTTTGGTGATTCTGTACGTTTCCACGTCATGAATGAATATTTTTGCATCACTCTTTTGTGAATATTACGATATAGCTACGTTCTATCGTTGAATAAGTATTGATGTAGAAGAAATAAGTTATGGTGTTAAAATATCATTTTTCATTCTCCTTTTTCTTAAGGGCGTGATAATTAAATAGCAGCCTAAGGAGTCAAACCTTGAGTTCAACTCAACCTAAACAAAATTAGGAAAAAAAAAAAAAAAACTCAACCTAAACAAAAATTTTAAACCTAGCTAGCATTTTTTTTTTTTCTTTTTTGCCTTTCCAAAATGTGGTGTAGGAAAATATTTGAGTATCTTGACAAAAAAATATCTAAACAATAATGAAAAGAATTAATCGTAATATTTGAATATGATTTTTAGAATAATATTTTTTTTCTTTATTTTACTTTGTATTCAAGTTTATGGTTATTTTGTATTTTTATTTCTTTCTTTTTTCTCCAAGTATTTTACTTGGAAAATACTCAACCTAGCCTATATAAATGCATGTTTGTATTATTTGTAATGCAGTTTTTAAGCATCAATATATTTCTAGTTTTTTAGAGTTATTCTTTGTTAGCTTATTTGGGGCAATTAGGGTATTTTTCTTCTCTATTTGTTATTTTTTCTCTTTCTGAGTTCCCTTTTCAATATTCAATTATTAGTTTCTGCTACTATTTTACGCTGTCAGAACAATCTTAGTTCTGCCTGGCGTTAGTTGGTATTAGAGCATAACGTTTTCTTCAGGTGAATTTTCATTAATTTTCATGCCTGAATATCGTGGTTGTGGTCGGCGTGGGCAGGTTCTGAATGAAGAAGTCCCTATCATGATCACAATATACGAGACGTGACGATTGAAGACTTGCAGAGGCAAGTTGCGGAGTTAACCTAGTGTCTCACGGCGCAAAACTTGGAGATGCATCGCGATATTGACAGTTGCAATGCAGAATTCAATTTCGAGAGCCTGTATCACAATGCTGTTCTGATTCGAGAACAACGTGGTTGAGATGAGTGGCATAGAGACTTAGGCTTTAGAGTTGATCTTTCAGAATTTTCCGGCACCTTAACTATTGTTAGCAAGCCACAAGCTTATCTATCAAATCCATCTTATGTGGAGAAGGAAGATGAAATTATTGAGCAAGATTTTTCTGTAGATTTGGTCTCTCCACCGATTTATGACATCTATCCTGATGAAGAATATTTATTGGAGGAGGTAAATTTATTTATTGATACCATAAAAATTGTCGAAGATAATGATATCTACCGCGTGTTTGATAAAAGTCCAAACAGTGAAATATCTCAATGTGGTCTTGAGAAAATTAATTGTGTTGATTTTCTTGGGATCAAAAATTTTCTATCAAGTTTTCCTGTACAAAATCTTGACGTTGGTTTTGGCATATTGGAGGACAAATTGATTTTTCATGGTCAAAAAAGAATTGATGATTTTTGGAAAAATTTTATGGAGAGTTAATTTATGACAATCAATTTAGAGCTTGTGAAAATTATTTTATTTCAAGTTGGTGCGAATAACTTCAGATCTAATATTCAAAATCATATTATGATGAGTTGCAAGTTGTTTCTCTTTCGGTATCAAGTTGCTTTGGTGTTGAGAAATACTGGATGTCATGGATTGATTGGACATCCGAAGACCGAGATAAAGATTATTTGAATTTGAGGACGAATTCTTTCAAATTCGGGAAAACTAATGCAGGAGAATAATAGAGTATCTTAACAGAAAATATCTGAACAATAATAGAAAGAATTAGTCGTAATATTTGAATATTATTTTTAGAATAATATTTGTTTTCTTTGTCTACAAGTATTTTACTTTGTATCCAAGTTTAAGGTTATTTTTGTATTTTTATTTTTTTTCTTTTTCTTCAAGTATTTTACTTGGAAAATACTCAACCTAGCTCATATAAAGGCATATTTGTATTATTTGTAATGCAGCTTTTAAGCATCAATATATTTCTAGTTTTTTAGAGTTATGGTATTTCTCTTCTCTATTTGTTATTTTTTCTCTTACTAAGTTTCCTTTTCAATCTCCAATTATTAGTTTATGTTGCTATTTTACGTTGTCAGAACAATCTTAGTTTTGCCCGGTGTCAGTGATACCAATTGACCAAGATTTTCGATCACGCCAAACACAGAGTTTGTCCCCTGTCATCATCGTCGTTGCTGATTTTCAGTACAAGTCAAACAGCGAAAAATATTTTCAACCGAAATTACTTTTAAAACAATAATTCAAGTTGAAAATATATTTCAAAAAAGAAACATTTTATAGCGAAATTCTAACTATCTTGCGTGTCAATGTTTCTTTGGCATTTTTTGGATCTTTGTCTCATGCACATTTTCCCGTATCGAAGTCCTAACATATTTTGGGATTTTGCACCTTTTTCATGTATAGCTAGGAAAGACGTAAACATGTAGGAAACAAGTACAAAATTTTCACCTTTTAGATTCTTAGAACGTTATGAAAATTCAGTATGTTCAAGTTCATGCTTCACCATTAATTCAACGCATAGAATAAGAATAACAGATTATCAGCTGCTGACTCAATCTAGGTTTGTCTTCTTGGCCCGCCAATTAAAGCTACTATTGCCAAAAGAAGGAAGCAGACACAGAAAAATGACGGCCAAGAACGTGCAAATTATTAGCAGTTACGAGCGTGAGGGTAACCAAGGAATACGGAATTATGAAAATTATTTATTTTTTGTATTAAACCTAATGAGAGTGAGATTGAGGTAATTCTTACGCATCAGTCTAATAAAATAATATGTACGTATTTTTTAACATATGAGAAGCACGCGCTTTGAAAATACATTATTTCACTAAACTGATTTGTAAAAATTAATTATAAATTGTGGTTAATTTCTGTCTGGAATTCATATGGAGCTGAATCAAGTGTTGGGGGATTTTCATTCTAGGTGAAGGCTTTTTGAGTGCACTTGGGATTACAATTTTATAGACAAAAAAGTACGATATTAAACCAAATCGCAAAAAATAAATTGTTTGAGATTATGTTTTTAAAACATTGTAAAATCTACGTTTAAAGGTTAAATTGTTATTTTAAAGGTTAAACTGTATTTTTTAAAATCACTTTTTAAATTACATATTTTAAAATTACTATTTTTAAATAACATCTTTTAAAATTACAATCTCAAACAGAGCCTCCATTTGCCTTAATAATTTGGTATAAAGCTCAAGTGAATCCAATGATTTCATTTATAACAGGCAGGGCACAATATAAGCAAAGCCACTACTCGGCTCGCCTTGTAAAGCTCTGCATGGGCCTCTTTTCCAAATTGGGCCTTCACTTTCGAACCGTATTCATAATCATAAATCGTAACCTGTCCAAAAGAATAAATCCAACTGTTTTCTTGACTATCTTGCCCACGTTGATCACCAGCGTGGAAATCTACTATACACGTCAATTTCTCAATATTCAAGGATAGACTGGTCTTTCAAAGTACCACACTCGCTGAAGAGTGGAGGCTGTGTGAAGCCCCAATTGCGAGGTTTCTCTCCAGAACTTTCCGGGAAAATGGACGGGAAACTGGAAGTCTCTCTGGACAAGCTTCCCGTCAAGCGCTTGGACGCCATTGAAGAAAACGGCTTCGAACGCTTCCCTCCGTACGGTTCTTCCTTTCCCTTGCTGAAACTCCCGTTTGGCTTTAGAGAAAATGTTGGAGAAAAAAATATAACCAAAAAAAAAAAAAAAGTTCTGCTTAAGATTCAAAATGCTACTTTCTTTCTCCTTTTTCCTCAGTTTTCTTTGGCTACCAAAGAGAAGGATTGGGAGCACTATATTCTTCAGCTTTTGGAATTTGTATGCATTTATATACAGTGATTTAGGTCATAAGATTAACCCTAAGGAACATAGTGGAGTAGTGAAGTAGTAGAGTTTTGATAAAATTTCAATTCTTAGTTATTCTCCCCAGTTTTCTCAGCTACCAAACGGAGGTTTACCTTTTTCTTCTTTTTCTTTTTTTTTTTTATTTTACATAGAGATGTAGATTACGACGAGAAGCGGCTTTCGCTGATTCGGCGAATCGACTTTGCATGGGCGGTGGAGAAAGACGATAAGAAGAAGCAGAAGAAGAGCTCGAAGGAGAGCTCGACGCCGTGGCAATGGCAGAGCATGGTGGAGAATTTGCAGTTGGCTCAGCAGGAGCTATCTGTCATTATAGATCTCATTAACACCGTGAGTAACGAATATTACATTTTGCAGTCGAATCAAGTTTCATATTGCATTGTGAAGTTCATAGATATTCGAGATGACTGTTAGGTTTCTGATAATGTTTAATTGAAGAAAGAATTTAGGGCTGAATCATGAGATGTAAAGTTCCAATTGTAAACAATCTGGAAACTTTGACTTGATCGGCATTCTTTTGTTGCATAGCAACCACGAGATGGGTGAATGCTAATGATTATGATGTTCATCTTAGTCGGTTTTTTAACACCACATTGGTGGCTGTTCGCAAATTTAAATTGTGTAGTGATTGCTCACCTGGTCTCTCAACGTCGATTAATAGCCATGTTAACTTTATAAAAACCTTAATGAGTGAGGGAGCAAAGAAACTTTCCATCCTCAAACCAATTAAACAATCCTCATCATGAGAAAGCCAAAACCAAGGATCAAGTTGGGCAGCAAGTCTGCCATACCAATACTGGAGATGCTTGTTCAAGATGAACAGGAGACTTAATGGCAAAAGTCTATAACTTATCCCCACAATTTATTAAAGTTTCATTCAATTAAAGAAGGTGAAAGGGAGGAAATTCCTGTCAAAAGGCCTGTGATTCATATCATGCCTGCCTTATAATGACATCAAGAGCCATCTCTGCTGGATCAGTTCAGTTACTTGCAACTCTAACTTAAACTCCATGTAGGTCTTTTTAAATTTCCATTAATGTACCTGGACATCGTCATCAAACAGCATGTGGCATTGCTATAAACATAGTTGTTGACAGTGCCCAGTAGATCTTTTATCTGGAAAACTCTAAAAAACGGAAGACACTCAATGTATAGGTGGAAGCTAATGATGCAGTAACAGTGGCCAGTATGACCAGGCCAAAGCCATTGCCAAATGAAATCCTGTCTGACCTTTCTGTATCTGCAGCAACCAAGTTACAATGCTTCCGGGTACTCTCTTTCTCTCTCTGATGCTAAACAAATGTTTTACTTCCTACCCTTCCAATTCATGTAAATGTTCCAATGTAATTTTGGCCACAATCACTTATGTAGGATTTGCTAGCAGTTGCTCTCCTATGAAATGATGTGTTAATAAACTGCTTGTTCATCTTGATAATGTCTCAGATAATTGTTGAAAATCTCTTCTTATTTGTTTTTTGTTTCTGATGCAGCATCTTGGTAAATATTTTAAGCAATCTGCCAAAACTTTGGAACAGCAGGTTACTAGGGAAGCAAGATTTTATGGTGCTCTAATCAGGTGGCTGTGTCTCATTTATTTTAAATAATTTCACTACATTGCTTTAAAATCACACTGCGGGAAAGTTGGAAACACAAGTTGGAGATAAGTGGAGTTATAACTATTTTTCCTTGTTTAGCTTGCAATTATAGGGTTACCAACAACAAAAAAAGCTTGCTGTTATGGGCTAGCTATACATGATTTTGAAGGCTTTGAGACCCCATCTCTTTCTCTCTGTGCACACTCACAAAATGAATTATATTGCTATAACATAGTGCCACAATAAAAGATCTTTTCTCAACTTACTCATTCCTATAAATGTGTTGAAAATGCTTATCCCATTTAAGTTTAGTTCTGCTACAACATCCCCTACCTCGTTTCTCAACTTACTTATTCCTATAAATGTGTTGAAAATGCTTATCCAATTTAAGTTTATTTCTGCTACAACATCCCCTACCTCATTTCCTGACAAGCGGATAGATTGCAGCAAAACTGGAAAGTTAAACGGCAGCGTGGGGCAGCTTCAGCTCCTGGAAGTGAAGGCTTCACAATTGATCTGTTTGACAATTCGCTGTATGATCCAGCAGCTCTATTCCGTCCATCATCTTCATCTACTGTTCGTGTTGACCATGACTCAGCTGGCATGCTTTCAATAAATTTACCTCCAAATTCAGGCCGCACTCTTCAATTTAACTTTCTTGGTCAACATTCGGATGATACTCTGAGGGAACCCTGTAAAATCAAAACCTATCCCTCAGTGGACAATCACTCAAGAGAAATTGAGAAAGAATCCATAAGTGATGATGAGTATGTTAAAGAAACACATTCGCTCATTCGTGAAGTTCATCGAGCAATCTTTGATGAGCAGGTTTTTTCTTTTCCCGTACATCGTTTATTTTGTATTTCATTCATCTTCTTTGTACTGTTGTTTACTCCTGGTTCTTGTGGTCCAGGTGTTTGATTTGGTCAATCGTGAAGCATTTAACCAATCTTTAGGAGTTAATGTGACTGGTATACGAGAAAATTATTTGCAATTGAGCTTAGGTCAAGGAACCTGTGTGTTTATATCACTTTCTCCATCTAGTCGAGACCAAATGGTTGAAAATTTACGCACGCAGAATATAGCAAATGCAATTTTACCCTTGGACACATTGGATGGAGTGAAGTTACCAGAGGAAGAACATGATACCCCTAGGAAAAAGTGGGGGTTTCCCAATCGTATTAGCTATGAAATATACCTGCAACAGATTTTCCATGAGCATGTTTTCATGAGAGCAAAGGATAGACCCGTTTACACTGGTGCGCGAGTATCTGGTCAAGGGGCAAAGGATGGGTCCAGCCTTTTGGGTCATTTCTGTATGTCACTGGATCATAGAATCTTTTCCAACAAAGTTCTTATGGAGCTGGAAAATGTGGTATGGACGTATTCCTCATTTAACATGTATAAAACACTATCTTTGATTTTTATATGATTGGACATTTCTCTCAGTAAATTTTAGTTGATATCTGTAGGTTTGCAGGGTTCCTTATCTTCATTTGATATGTAATCCAACTTGGCATTCTCGGACATCCTCATGGACACTATTCATGAAGGTTCCTCAGTCCATTCTTCATGCAGGCTGCCAAGCCCCTACATCAACCCACCATCGTGTGCAGAATGTCATTAAGTCAGAGTTCCGGACTAAGGTAGTGGTGAATGATGATTGCATCAACGTAGAAGGGGAAGGTGCTCCTAATGTTGTTGGCCTGTTCAAAGGGAATTCGGGGGAGATTTCTTCTATGAACAGATATGACTGTGACTTGGCAGATCTTCCTGGGATAATTCTGCAACAGGTAGATTTTTTCATGATAGAGTAGGTGCAAGCACACATGTATGGACATACCAATAGTGACCATGCAATTCTTTTGCGTTGTTGAATAATGTTGGATTTTTGAAACAGGCTGCAAGCCAAGTTATTGGTTGGCTTCATGAGGAAGCTCTATTGGTGGGAATGAAGGTAAACCGAGACTTCCTATGCTTGTCCTTTGAGATGGAGCAGGGCGAAACACTTAGCCTGGTGGCTCATGTGGACCCAGAAGATACTCAAGGATGCATCTCCTGGTGGTTGCTTATGGAGGATGGTTTCGCTGAGGAGCCAAAACTTCATATGGACATTTCTGATGGTGCATCAGAATATAGGAAGTGCTTAGGCCATTTGTCCCTGGATGTGTTATATTCAACCCTGATGGATTTGGTGAGCTTGTGCAGTGGAGGTGGTAGCCAATGACCTACCAATACCATATCTTTTTTTCTTGTTTTCTTTTTTTGGCACTCAAAAACAGGAGAAGCTCCTAGTGGCTTTTTTAGGTAGATGTTGCATGTAATCTCAGCTTTAAAGTTTTTATCAATTTCAAAGTTACTAGACAGGTAGGTGATTGAGAAAATATAAAAATATATTTAATTAAATAGACTATTGCATAAGAAGTTATATTGTTTATGAGAAATGCTATACGAACTCTTACTTTTTAACTCCGAAGTACTTACTCTTTAAGGTGGCAGTTATTACGACACCTTTTTATTACAACATACCTTTTCACTAAAACATTTTTTAATCTCATCTTATGCTTTTTTTCGCTAGTGTCGCCTTTGAGAGTAAGTAGTTGGGAGAATAAGAGTGTAGGTTTATGTAACATTTCCCATTGTTTATTGTAGCTGTTACCTAAGACGACAAGATTAGCAAACAGATATTTGTTGGAACAATTGCTTCTTTGAATCAAACGTTACCACAAAAGAAGCTCATCGAATCCTTCTTGGAAATATCAGGACAGGTCACTCTCATTTCAATTAATATCAAATTACAAACACTAATGGCCAATGGGATGCAGAGTTCGTGGGTATTGAAACTGACTTGTAGTTCTAGATGATAAACAACTTCAATGATGCAATTACGTGCGCATAATTGTCGAAGACGTACTAGATTAATGCGGGTCAGATGCTAAAATTCTCTTCAGACGGAAATATTATATATATATCATTAATTCACGGCTTTGAAGGCATTAGGCATGATAATAAATTTATAATCCTCATCACTCTCAAAAAAAAAAAAGATTTATCATCTTGTCAATGCTGTCAATCTCCTCAACGTTATGATAATAGTTTTGGTAGGTAACCTAATATTATCTTTTGATAAAAATTTCATACAAATTAAATTGTATGAAAATTTTTCTAACCCGTGTTTATAAATATTATGTGTCTTAGCATGTGAGAAGCGCATATTTTTTTAATAGTGTGTATTTTTTATATTTTTTTTAATAGCATTAATATAAAAAAAATATTTATATATTTATCACCTGCTAAAAAAACACATAACATTTTAAAATACTATATTGAAAGAATTCTTGCACCCAATTTCCAGAAAATTTATATCCTATCCTCCCATCCCTTAAAAGGCAACCTTTCCCTTATTTTTGGAAGTTTGACCTGGAAGTTATCCAGCCCATTTGAGTGGTGAGCAAGCACTGCTCAAATCCACAAAATTGCGTGCTTGCTAAGCACAAATAGCCGTTGTAGAAAACCAAACAAAAGTACAAAAACACAATAAAAATCTTAATATATTATTATTGTTATTATTATTATTATTATTATTATTATTATTAAAAAAAAAAAAGAAAGAAGGAAGAAGATTCTAATCCTACATTCTTTGCACGAAAGGAATCGCGTGCACACTTGGCTGTCTAAACCTTTGTAGATGATTGAACATTCTGTCACACAGATCCCTCTCGTCAACCTACAAGCGTACATGCGGACACACACATACACACTCCTGACCAAATGACCATAATGCCCTTTTTGGTTTTCATTTATTACACTTCTCGTTTTCTTATTCCTACTTCTACTTCTCTGCATTGACGACTGGAATTGAAGAAACCCAAGGGATTGCCGTATGGGAGTCGAAGAGATGCTGATATCAGAATTTGGGTTGGATGAATCAGAAGCATTCACTTTGGAGCGGAAGTACACGAGGCGCTGAACGGGGTTTGTTTTGTGGAAATCTCGCTCTCGGTCTTTGATTCTGTGTTGAATAAATTCGTGATAAGGGTTTAGCGAAATATCGGATTTTGGATTTGGGTTTTGTTGATTGGCAGTTTTTTTTTTTTTTATTCCATTGTTTTGTTTTTTGTTTCAATCAGTATGTGGGTTTTTTTGATTTGAGGTGATATACGGAAATCGATTATTAGAGACGTGTGGTTTATTGCACCTTTTATCGTTTGTGCATTCAATTCTCGGAGATTATAGCAGATTTCAAACCTATTTGTTGTTGATGTTGGTTCGAGTTTTAAGAGTGATGAAGTGGTACAAATCTTTGTTAGACTCTTTTTGGAATGGAATTCATTAGTGGAGTGTGTGGTACTGGATAGGTTTTGTTGATACTGCAGCGAGATTGTTGTTTTACGTGTTGAGAGTTTGGTTATCTTCTACTAGGTTCCTGGAGAATTGTATTCATCTCTTAGTCTGGGGATTGGAGTGATTTTGTTGATTCTGGGGGGCGACTCTTGTGTTGCATGTTGTTTGTGTGGTTGTCATTTGAGTGTCATTATGTCGGGTGGGACGCCGGTTGGCGGCGGATATATGAGGCAGAGGCACAGCCAGGGGTATGCCTCAAGTGGTGATGACCTTGAGGATGACGCATGCTCGAGGTCACGTCCTACATCACCTGAAAGTCTGAGAAAACGGACATGGGTTGAGATTTTGGAGAATTTCCTTTGGCTTGCTTCGGCAGCTTTCATTATATACTATGGTGATCGGCACTCCAATTTGATATATCTCCTGTGGCATGATGGGCGAATCAGAAGGTAAAAAATTTGCCTGTTCCTTTTTGAAATTTGAATACATATTAATGATTTGTTTATTTGATGGAATTAGTATCTTTTGTTATGTTGTATTTATTTAATGTCATTGTTTTATTGGTTGAGAGATAGAGTATCATCCGGTTGCTTAGTCCTTAATTTTATTGAATTGCACAAAAGTTAATAAATTTCATTGTGGTTTGGTGTGATTCTTTCTCCTAGCTTCCAGATTCATTTGATGCACAATTGTCCATTTCCTAGGCCAAGGCAACAAGACTCATAATTATATAAGCATCTAGAAAGTCATATTTAGATCATAAGGTTCTATTTGGCAATTAAAATGCCTTACAGGTTGTTCTTTGGGTGATGGAGTAGACAGTATGTATCTATAGAAGTCTTCTCTATATCACTATTTCTTCATTTTTTACATATTTCCAAATTGTATATGTAGTACTGTGGCTCTATTTTGATTTTGAAGTCTACTTTATCTCAAAAGTATTTAGCATATTATATCTGTGGCAAGAAATAACAAGAAATAGGATTTGATAGTTTCAGGGTATGAGAAAAAAAAAAAGAAGCAGAATACAATTACTTCTTCAGCAGAATGGGCTATTATATTACTGGGTCTGGTAATTTAGTCTCTGCATAATTGCAATATTCATAATAACTGAGTCATATATTTTTAGAAAAGTGCTTCCCAATGATTGGAGCACTGTTAACTTAATTCAAAGTGAAGTTTTGACATTGGTAAGGTTACTTAAGCACCTATTTTATGTAAAAAACAAATATACAATTACATGAATTCATGTTTTCTTGAAGTTATTTTGATATGATCAGTCAATAGCTATGTTAGGATTATGCCTAGGGACTTGTTCAAAACCAATGACTAACCTCCGAGATTATTGAGGCCTACACTGTAAATTTTAAAAATGAGGCACTTTTAGGGTTCATTACAGGCCAAGATGCCTTGTGACTTATTGCTGAAGTTTGTAATTGTCCAGTAACAAAATTTTTGGATAGTCTTAGTGAACTTAGACTTCAAAATCATTAAGTTCATGCAATTTATGTAGTGTATTTCTTGACTTCCTTGCTATGTTTTTTGTTTCCCAAACTATGTTCATGCTAGCATCTTTCTCCCCTATTAATTTGAATGATTTTGCAATTTTATTTGTTTTTTAGAATAAATGGTGGGATCCTGAGAGTTAGATCTCATGCCCCAATGGTTGAGAGCACAGACATTCCCGATATGTTTACTGAATTGAGATGGTATGTGTGTGTGTGTTTCAAACAAATGATAGAATAACCTGCAATTGCATAATGGGTTGAAGTTTACACCTCTGCCTTTGAAAGGAGAAATACAATTAGGCTATAAGGCCATGAGTGGGATAGTAGTATTGTGTAAATAAGCATTAAATCTGATAACCCATGGGATGCGAACACAGAATCTTTTACTGGGTGCAGATATTGTGTGTGTGTGTGTGTGTGTGTTGGACAAATGACAGAGAACTGCATAAGTGCCCTCCAATAACGGGTTGAAGGCCACACTCTGTCTTTGAAAGGAGAAGTGGCCATCAGGCTATCAGGTCATTTGTAAGATAGTAGTATTTATTATGAACATGATCAAAAAACAAATTAATGAGGATTGTTCAGCTTCTTTCTTCTTCTTTTTTTGTCTGCAATCTTATATATTATAATTCTCTTGCAGAATGCCTTTGTACCTTGGGATGGTGGGTGTTGGTTTGAATGCTCTCATCTCCCTTTATTCAAGTATGTCAGTTGGGAGTGTCAGGAGGTTTGATGAGAAATGGGAACTGACAAGTATATCTGCTTTGCCATTCGTTACCCTTCTTGGACTTGTCTCCTTTTGCTTGTAAGAGGAACCATCATGCTTAATATTTTTAAACTTATCGCATGATGTGCTTAAAATTACCCCTGTTTTGCTGAGTTTTTTCCTTGTAGGTTCTCTTTTGCTTTATGGCCAATATGGAGTTTCCTGACTCTTCCTCTTCTGGTATATCTCACATGTTTTTAGATTTGTAATGCCTCGTGGTGCAATATTTTACATGTGGCAACTGTCTAACTACTCTTCTCATTGCTGCAGTTCACACTGTTTATGGCTTGCATGGTTACATTTCCCTACATTTTGATTGGGACATTCAGGCCACAAGATGATATGTTACGTACAGATTAAGCCTCCTGGGATGCAAGCGAGAAACAATACTGACATAGATGAAGAGTTGCTAACTCAAATATGGGACGTTGGTAGCAGGGCCGACAGATTGAAGTTTTGCTTCCTTTCTGATTTTGGCCATTTTGGTGCTAATGATGGTAAAGTTGATTGTTTTTTAATCAGTCGGCTTTTATTTTATATATCAACGTTACCTTGATGATTGACACACACTGATGATATAGTCTCATGTCAATTTCTTTTGTATACCCAGAACTAAAGGTCTCATTGAAATGAAATTCGTTCTCTATTGATTTGATGCCAGTGAGTCATGATATAGTCACATCTTTGGGATAATTATCCATTTGGTACTGAGTCAAATCTTTGTCATCTGATGCTTTTTCTTTATTCAGAATGCACTTGTGATTTCATTTTTATTATATAATTGAGTTTTCATCATTTTGTGGCTAATCAGTTGATCTTTTTTCTTATCCCTTAATATCACTTGTTAGGGTACTGCAGTTTTACATTATTGTCACCTTTGTAGAACTATTTGCCCAAACTTTATAGGCTTAATGACATAACCTGTTAAGATATTAAAGAGTTTACCCGATTGAATATTGAAGAAACAGAAGGTAAGTATTTCGTGTACTCTGTTTAAAGTACAGCTGCTTGAAGCACCCTCAATCCATTCCTCTCTTCTGGGAAGATTAACCTGTCTGGTACTGCCGTCGTGAATTTGTCTCCAACATGAACATGCATTTCAGCAACTTGTACAGATTTTCCTTGGTAGCTTTCAACGGTGGCATAGATTGATAGAAGATTATCTCTTAGAAAAATCACCCATGAGTACCACTCCTGTCAACTGCATTTCTCCAGTGTCTTTTAAGCCTTGTCTTCTTTGGGGAGACTTTAGGTAAAAAAGATGACCAGGAAAGACATGAAGCAAATAAACAAGAACTTCTCTTTAGCATAATAAATCTAACATCATGGAGTTCCTATTGAAATCAGCAATAAAAAGAAACACAGCATGGAAGACTGGAATTTGATTTTCATTACACAACCACAATCTTCGCTCAAGACTGTTAAGACTGCTTTCTATGATTTTCTGAGTAGGCTGCTTTCTATGATTTATATCAGCTAATTTTCTTGTTAAGTGTGTACATGAGAAAGTTAATGTGAGCCCCACTGCTTGACTTTATTAATCCTCAACCATGCCTTGTCCCCCAAGGTGGGATAGAGACATCTTTCAACATCTCCCCGTCCAAAAAGGAAAAGTAGCCTAATCATTCTAATCTTAGTGCTCAGAATAATTTGTGAGTTTGCATGAAATTATTGTGACACACTGAATTTCTCATGCCAAAGAAAGACTGTTTAAGATGCTGTCTTTTATTGAATATGCAGTGCATAAGCATAAAGTGACTATGACTAATTACGCCGCAGATTTTAACCTACTTTTTTGTCGCAAAACTCTTGTTTTGTCGAATTTTGATGACTTCCAAGGAAAGAGATAACATTGAATTTAGGCAGCTCTTTGAAGGATGCACATGGCCTTACATGAGCTAGACTCTTCTTAAATTTCTAGATGATTAATAAGTTCAACTGTAAATCGACAAATTCAGTCAGCAATGCCATTACGTCAATCAACTCACCACAAAAAAGACCCACATTTTCTTCATTTTCCTGCAGAAAAAGAGTCACTCATAATATTCTTCTCGCTTCATTTTAATGTTATGATAGAGGTCAAGCAGTTCAGGTAGAGAAACCAATTGTCAATGAATAATTAATATAATTAACATAATATTCTACTACCCAATCTGCCTAAGACTTTTGTAACTTGTGGAAAAAAGTTGAAGAACGGTTAGTGGGTCAATTTCAATAACCTCAAATGAATTGTCCTGCTCGGGTGTTTTGAATCATTGTTCAGAATGGGAATTTAAAAAAGAATATATATATATATATTGTCTAAGCCATGGCATTGATTCTTAAAGATAATATAATAATCAGACAAAAGAGTTGAGACAGATGGTAGGGATGACTTTTTGTGGAAGATCAAACATGAGGGATGGGTTCAAAGATGTGAAGGATTTCCAAATCTCAGAAAACATATCCCTTTTTCTTTTTTTTAATTGTAGGTGCCACTTATTTGAATGATCTGAAAATCTTCTCTCGTTTAGAGGCCAATTAAAGCCCTTAATAATATCATATTTCTTTTTAGACGGAATTTTTTTACAAATTGGGTCAGAAATTTTTTTTCTTAATTCAGTTTCTAAAAATGACATGCGTCATTTATAGTGTAAGAGGCACATAATTGTTTTAATAGCAAATATTTTTTACAATGCTTTTTTAATAAGGTTATGATTAAAATAAGTTAGGGGTGGGAGTTATTACGCTATCCCCGGATGTAGGGCATCATAGGAGAATATTTGCAGGTTATGATGCTGATTCAACAACTATCAACTCATAATTATTCAATCCAGAAAAAGAGGGTAAGCAAAAAAAGGAAAAAAGAAACTCCAATAGTAATAATAGAATTTCAAAATTTGAACTCAAAAGCCTGCCATGAGGCCAGCTACACAAAAATTTTAATAGGTATATTTTTGAAGATTCAGATCCAAAAAAGCAGTCAAAACATGGCACAATATACAGTCAAGCCCAAGAAATCTACCTAATCAAATTAATATTCAAGAGGGGGGAAGGGGGGAAAGGGGACCTGGTTAATGGTTAAAATCCCATCATCCACATTCCAGGTATAATGCCCCTTCCACCCAAAAAGAATGAAAAAAATACAATAGACTACAGAATATATTAAAGTAAGAACATAGATTAGATGGCTTGGGTTATCATAATAAAATCACAGTAGTCTTATTTCCTCTTTTTTCTTTTTTGAGCCAAAGTAGAAAAGAGATCGAGCATAGATTAGATGACGAATAGGATTGTATTCGAGCCGAGTATTAAATGTTTAAGTTTAACTCATTTAGTTTTATTTCGAACTCGAGTTGAGCTCACGAGATGCTCAATTAACTTATTCATTTATTATATAAAGTAAATATTACGATTGTTTATCTTTTCGTAAATCATATTAATAATTAATTAATTAATTATTGTTAAAAAAATTTTAATTTGAATTAATTAAATAAATTAACTTGAATCTTAAATAATTTAATATCGAGTTTATATGTATGTATATAAATTCATTATACACATACACACACAAAAATATATTTACACATACTCATAAACACTCATGTACGCTTGTCTCATAATAACAATAATTTAAAGTACATTTATCATATTAAGAAGATAATTCTCTTTTACTTAAGATGATTGTATTACGAAATTAAAATAATACTACAAAAATTTATAAAAATAAAGTTACGTGAGTATATACAAGTTTATCTGAACTGAACCAAATTTATACGAATATATTTCATTTAATATTTGAATATATTATTATCTTCATGATTAACTCATTTATTATTTGAATATATCTTGACTTGCATTTAACCAAACTGAATTCACGAGTGATTAGGCTCACCTTACACCTATTGTCATATGCTATCATAACCTAATCACAGTATGCTTATTTCCTTTTGTATATATATATATATATAATTTTTATTTTTCCTGAGCCAGAGTAGAGCAGAGATCATAAACTACCAATGGCCCATTCCGATAATCAGCAAAAGATGAGAGGGCCCAACTGCCACAGTTACCAAAATACCCTTTGTGGAGTAGGAACTGTGATATGAGATGTGGTGGGTCAACACGTACAAAGAAAATCTTTTATGATTAGAGCATCTGGTGGGGGCACCTAAAAATTAATTTTTATTTTCTGGAATCTTTTTCTATACTTCTTTTAAGAGAAATGTGTAAGGTTCCCAAATTTTTTCTTAAAAAATTAGTTTCTAAGTGATGTCACCATCCATCACTTATGCCACCATCTCAATTTTCTTTAAACTAATCAGGAACAAGTCTATAAAAATGTCATGCGTCTATTTTATATATACGAAAAACATATGTTTTTGAAATAATAAGAACATGGTAAAGCCACTTGTTTCTTTAGAGGAGCTGTGGCCCTCTCAAAATTTTAAAATTCTCTTAAAAAAGTTTTTAAATTTTTTAAAATATACCCTTAAAAATTTATTTTTAACCCTCTCAAAAAAAAAAAAAAATCAGTTTTGACCTCCCAAATTTAAAATTCTAGTTAAGCCTCCGAGGACAAAATTAAAATAGACACTTTTTTAATAAAATTTCTTCTAATTATGTTTTTACTATTTAAAAAGATAAATACCATTTAAAAGGAATGGATAACATTTTTATGTAGAACCGTAAGAATATTAGCAACAGTTTCTTTTTTAAACTTTATTCTCTTCCCTAGTGTAGGAAAAATTGTTAAAAAAATACAAAAAAAGTCATTGCAGCAGCTTTCCTAAGTGTTCTCTAAACTATAGAAACATGAAGGGAACTAACATTATTTTAATATAAAAGACTTTCTTTTTCCTCTAGCATTTATTTTGAACAATTTTTAATCGGCTTTCTCTTTCCTTAACATTTAATTTTAATAATATTTAAATAATATAGAAAAATAATAAAGGAAGTTGTTGTGGAGCTTATTTAAATAGCAAAGCAAAAAGTAATTTGGTTTCATTCATTAAAGAAAAGTTTAAGAGAAGCTGCTACTAGTGCTCTTAGACTTTTTTTCAATGAAGGAAACCAAATTACTTTTTACTTCCTTATTTAAATAAGTTCCACAACAACTTCCTTATCATTTCTCTATATTATTTAAATATTATTAAAATTAAATGTTAAGGAAAGAAAGAGAAAAGAAAAAGCCAATTAAAAATTGTTTAAAATAAATGTTAAAAGAAAAAGAAAGGAAAGAAAAAACTTTTTATATTAAAAGAATGTTAAGAGAACTAATTTTATTCCTTAGATGGAGGGAACCAAAAGTGGTTCTCTTGGTATTTCTATAGTTTATGGAACACTTGGAGTACTAATAGCAACTTCCCTTAAACTCCATTATCTTTCCTAGTGTAGGAAAAACTGTTAAAAAAATACAAAAAAGTATCTACAACAGCTTTCCTAAATGTTCTATAGATTATAGAAACACGAAGAGAACCACTTTTGATTCCCTTCATCTAGAGACTAAAAGTGGCTCCCTAAAAAGACATAAAAAAATTCCTGCAGCAGTTTTTCTAAATGTTTCATAGACTATAGAAACACGAGTTTGATTCCCTTCATCTACGAAACTAAAAGTAGTTTCCTTAGCATTATTTTAACATAAAAGGCTTTCTCTTTCTTCTATTATTTATTTTAAACAATTTTTAATTAGTTTTTTCTTTATTCTCTCTTTTTTTAATATTTAATTTTAATAATATTTAAATAATATAAAAAAATGATAAAGAAAGCTGATGTGAAGCTTATTTAAATAAGAAAACAAAAAGTAATTTAGTTTTCGTCATTAAGAAAAAATCTAAAGGAAGTTGCTGTTACTGCTCTTAAAAAAAGCTGCTTTAAAATTTTTTTTTTATATATTTTTTAAATAATTTTTCCAACACTAAGAAATAAAATAAAATTTAATAAAAACTGTGGTTAGTGTTACACCGCACCAATTTGAAACTAATTTTGTGAAAATAGCAAGAGGAGAAAAAGAAAAAGCATCACTTCCATTTTTAAGAGTTTTGACCCTCAATTTTCTGTTCTCTCTCTCACTCTCTCTCTCTCTCTACTAAAGTCTCAAACAAGAGCTATCTTCCAATTTGAAGTGCGAATTTTCTTCTTTATTCTTCTCCAGAAAAACAACCACCAAAATGTCATCATTCAAAGCCCCCTCTTTCTCCTCCTTCCTAATGGTTTAGGTTTGCCTTTTTCTCTCTCTCTTCTTGAACACCCTCTTGTGCTTGGTAGGTTGTGCCGTTGAAGTGATGGGCCCGAAACTCCACTAAAGATTTTAATGGTGAGAGGGGTCTCTATCTATCTCTCAGTGCTCCCTTTGCCCCCATTTTCCCGCTGTCCCGCATTGGGTTTTTTGGGGGATTTTTATTTTTATTTTTTCTCTAAAAAGAGAACAACATGGGATTTCTGATTTCTCTATCTGAAGGCCATTGGAGCTGACTTTCTGAGGTTTTGGCACATGGGTTTTTTATTTTGGTCATGGGTTTTGGAGATAATGTGGTAATGATTTTGGGGTTGTGTTTTGGTCAACTTCGGTTGACTTTGGTTTATGGGTTTTGCTTCTTCAATGTGTTTAGCGTGTGATCCTGAGGTTGGTTTTGAGCTGCCTGTGAGGGTTCTTGAGATGGATGTTTGATTCTGGAGATGGGTTTTCGAAGATTAAGAGGAAACTTAACGGAATAATCAAAAGTGATTTTATGTTTATGTTTTGAAGGTGAATTTTGGACCTCGAGTGACAGTGATTGGTAGGTTTTTTGATGAGTTATGCATTTGTTACATCTATGTGTTTCGTGTGGGAGATGATGATTGAAAGATGAGTACTTGATTTTGGAGGTTGGGTTTTGATAAATCTGGTATTGGCAAGTCCTTAAACAAAGAGAAATGGACAGAGTGATTCAACCTCCTTTGGTAATTTGCTTATCTACCTTTACTGCTAAAATTTCTGTTTTATTTTACATCAAATGTCATTCTTTTGTTTTTTTGGTGATGGAATCCAATGCTAAGTTGGGTATCCTGTGTATAATTCTTACTCTTTGAAACTGCTCTGTTCTCATGCCTGTGTCTAAGTTTGTGTTTCTTGGTTGTTCCTGTTGAGTTTTTTTTTCGAATTGAATTCCGATTTGATTAGTGAGATGCTTAAGAAAAAAAAAATCTATAATGAGTAATGAGACTACTCCGATCTTCAAATATTTTTCAGAGATTGGAAAATGCACTCTTTTTATGAACGGAGTTACTTGTTATACAATAATTATGCTAGTATTTATTCTCTTGTCCGCAGATCCTTGGCTAAAATCTCTCTAAAATAGTTTGATAAAGATAATTAGATAAGGTATTTCAGCTGTACTTCTTGAATCTAGGAAATAATGTTGTTTGTTACTTTAGATGATGATATTAGGGAATGCTTGTGATTTCATGCTAGTCAAATTGCTTTCTTTGGCAAGGAAAGTGATATATAAATGGTATAATGGATTGATTCTAAATGCATCCTGAGAGTCCTTACTACTCCTTCGTCAGCCATAACCCCTCGTGGCTTTGCCTGGGGCATAAAAAGTAAAAAATGCTTTCTTGACCAGGATTATTTAAATTGGCAGGTCTTGAAGTTGAAAACTCAAGAAAAAAAGTAAAGCCACCCGATTGATGGAGTCCTTTCACTCCAGTTATGACATTAAAGACAAGATTCCTAGTGTAGGAATCAGTGCACGTCATTAACATCTTTGCTAAGTTCAAAAGTTATGCATTATTCCAATTTCTTCTCATGCTACTGCGTTTTGTGGTTAGGGAATAACTTTCTATTTCAATTGACGAGGTAACTACTAATCTAGTCCTTTAACTTTGAGGCTTGAGTTTCTTAAGTTGTGTCATGATATTCCTGACAGTGACGGTCGTTACCTTGTTACAAGCCTCATTACATAATTTTTTAATTTTGGGAAAAAAAAAACTCATTCATAAGCTTTAAATGTCTTTTAAATGCTGATTTATGTATAATAATGGGTCTTGGCTGTGATTTATCGTATTGTAATCTTTATCTCATTAATCATGTTAGTCTTATATGCAAGAATTTGCATATAGTTTGATCTTTGCAAAGAAGTTTATTTTTTCCCAAAAAGTAAGGGAAAAGAAAAGTTGCTCCCATTAAACATTTCTATGCAAAAATAAAAGTATTCATAAGAGGTAAAACTACAAATTTTTAGCAATGCTACGCAATATATATTTTATTCTAATTTTTATCTTCTGTACCACTGCAATCCAACTATAAGATTAGGAGCCTGCTGACATTAGTTGATCATCTTTTTCTTTATCAGAAGACAGAGTCACACACTGATACATCAAATTTTTGTAGTTTTCTTTAATGCTGACACCAAGATAACATATCATGTTGAGTTTCCTATTATGTTAGAGATGAAGTAGCTAGTGAGGATGTTAATTATTGTCCACATGTATCTTTGCAGGTTGATACAACAGCATGTTTATGTAGGGTAGATGCAGGCCTCAAAACTGTTGCCAGTGCCAAAAGATTTGTTCCTGGGTCAAAACTCTGTCTTCAGCCTGACATTAAACCATCCATTCACCCAACAAGGAACAAGCCATCACGTGGTGACAGGAGCAGAAACCAATCCCCTCTGCTTCCAGGACTTCCTGATGATCTTGCTATTGCTTGCCTAATCCGCGTCCCCAGGGCTGAGCATCGCAAACTTCGGCTGGTCTGCAAAAGATGGTATCGTCTTTTGGCCGGCAACTTCTTTTACTCACTCCGCAAGAGCCTTCGTATTGCGGAAGAATGGATATATGTAATCAAAAGAGACCGAGATGGGAAAATATCATGGCACGCCTTTGATCCTACATACCAGCTGTGGCAGCCCCTCCCTCCTGTCCCTAAGGAATATTCTGAAGCCCTTGGGTTTGGTTGTGCTGTTCTTAGTGGATGTCACCTCTATCTGTTTGGTGGCAAAGACCCGCTAAAGGGATCAATGAGGCGAGTAATTTTTTATAGTGCCCGCACTAATAAATGGCACCGTGCCCCTGACATGCTTCGCCGGCGACATTTTTTTGGCTCCTGTGTCATGAACAATTGCTTGTATGTAGCAGGTGGAGAGAATGAGGGTGTGCACCGATCCTTGAGATCAGCTGAAGTCTATGATCCAAACAAGAACCGGTGGTCCTTTATTTCGGACATGAGCACTGCAATGGTTCCCTTCATTGGGGTTGTCTACGAGGGCAAGTGGTACTTGAAGGGGCTTGGGTCTCATCGGCAAGTTCTAAGTGAGGTCTACCGACCAGAAACTGACAGCTGGTACCCAGTTTATGATGGAATGGTTGCAGGCTGGAGGAACCCAAGTACTTCCCTAAATGGGCACCTTTATGCTTCGGACTGCAAGGATGGGTGCAAACTTAGGGTTTATGATGAAGTGAGTGATTCCTGGAGCAAGCATATTGACAGTAAAATGCATTTGGGGAATTCTCAGGCTTTGGAGGCAGCTGCTCTTCTTCCCCTCAATGGAAAACTGTGTATCATCAGAAATAATATGAGCATTTCTCTGGTTGACGTTTCGAAATCTGAAAATGCAAGGGATCCTACGGCTGAACATTTATGGGAAACTATAGCAGGGAAAGGACAGTTCAAGACTTTGGTCACAAATCTCTTGTCCAGCCTTGCTGGCAGGAGCCGCCTGAAAAGTCACATTGTTCACTGCCAGGTTCTTCAAGCTTGAAGAAGAAGCTAAAGGCTGTATATCACAACTAAAGGTGGGTCAGAACTTTTTTGCGTCCCTTTTGCATTTTATGGGGCTATAACATGCATATGTAAAGCTGAAACTTGCCTGATTCGTCGTGTTGGTGATGCACATAAATCTGTCGTAGGTTCATATTCAAAGTAGAGATCATGTTTACCGTGAGGGATGCTAGATGGATGAGGATGTTTGTTTTGCTAGACTTTGCTAGTTTTACAAATATATATATATAAATATAATATATATAATACACAGCTTACAAGTTGAAAATTGAAGACCCATTTCGCGACTACGTTTAGTTCTTGTTATATTGTCGTAGATACCCTTTTTTTAATTTTTTTTTTTTAAAAAAACGTGCTTACATAATAACATCACATGTGAAGTAATGGCTGAATATTTTGCTTTTCAATTGAACTAGACAATATGAGATTCCTAATGACATGTTAAGTAATGTCCGGAATTTTGTTGGTCCATTTTTTTTTTTCTCAAATTGCTTAACTTTATAACCATCCTAGAACCCTTGACCAAGGGATGATTATCCACTGGGCAATGGTTAACCACAAGGTAGGCTTCTATAACCAATAGCAGATTAAATAGAAAAACAAACAAAGAAGCATTATTAGATGGTTTAGTTTTACTCTCAACCTTGAAATTCTTGACCAACATGTTTCACCTTGGCCAAGTGACGCTATTCACCCTCTTACTCAAGGTCAAACAAACTGTAACCAACAGTGAAACTGGGTGAAAATAATATAATAGCCAGTACTAAATATGATGAACACGAATATTATGTGAGGAAAAAACTCATCAAATACAACGTGTTTCAGAATTACAAAAGAACATATCAAATTGCCCTAAACAGCAATCATTTGTTCAAATTTATTTTCAAATTTCCTTTATCATAATGGGCTATAAAAGAATATTTTACAAGAATATCTCACTAGAGGAATCAAGGACCTCTTCCTAAAAGTCGGTATAACAAATTCGTAAGATACAGAATCCTGATAGCAAAGCATAAAAGAGAACATCTACCCAGCCCGAAATCCCGAGAGGTAAGATTTTGCAAGCAAGAAATTCTTTTCCTTCTGCCTTTTGTATTCATTGTATCGCAGGAAGAAATAGCCGAGATAATCAAAATCAATTGGTGACATCTTTGCCTAAAAACATTAGACACAAACAGATTGTGAGTCACAGCTGCCACAGGGAATAGGGAGTATTATTCACTAGCAAAGCAGGAGGAATAGAGATACCTGGATTAGTCCCCACAATGCCCAATATAAGTGTGCGGCTAGCATATACGTATTTGACTCAACGTAAAGAGTTTCAAGATCTTTGTCAGATACCTGTTGTTGAAATTATAATTATTAAAGCGTGAAAAACAAGTAAAGCTTTTCTCTTGTGAAATCATGAGGGCAGGATACATGCTTATATCAGGATGTCCATTACATCAGCCAACAAGTCATTTTACTACCATATCACGTGCACACAAATAGTTATATAAGCTGTGAAAAAGCATGGAATTGGGACAACCAATGGAAGATTCCAACAAATTGGATGTTCAAACCGAAAAGCAAAGTATTTGAATGCTTTTCATTCTAACCGCAAAATAGTAATAGTAAAGTTGCAAGTGATTTGTACGGCCGTGATGATTATGGGCCAAACCCTCAGACTTTATAAGTCTTATTTTGAACACCTTAAGCAAAATAAGTGCGACTTCTATATAGGGCTATATTCTAAGTTAATAAACCATTTTATAAACCAAAAAAAAAAAAACCATAGTTAATACAAAAAATTTCAAGCTGAAGTAGAACACAATCCTTGCGTACCTCATGGGGTTTCTCAGGTTGTAAGTAATGCCTGAAGAAATGATATTGCTCATCCTTATTAGGGTATCTGCAATAAAACCATTTTGAACAGTTCAGAAATAGTATGTTGTTTAAGTCATCATGACAATTGAGAGAGAAGCAAGCAGAAAACAAAAGATAAAAAGCGTACAAGCTGTAATCACAATCAAAGCCTGCATATTCACTGAAGTGATTTCCAATGTCGAAGCCTCTATAGTTGTATGACCCGTACTCGAAATCAATGAAGTAGAGTTTCTCTGAACATTCACCAAACAAACAAGGTTAAAAGAGAAAATGTAAAACCATAGCAGCTAACCAAGAGCACATTCTATTCTAGTTGTTTGTTGTTTTCCTCTATAGATGTTGGACAGCATTTTTGGCACCAACATCGCATTTCATTCCTGTTCTGCAGTCCCATTTTGGACATCTCATAAGTCAATCATTCCAGATGCCAGAAGCATGCAAATTTCCTCGTTAAACGCCTTTTAGGCAATAGATAATTGAAGCAACCCATTACACACACCATAGGCATTCTTTGTTCAAAATAATTCAAATTGAACCCATTACCTACTCATGGCACCAAGAAAATCTCATCTGCTACAATTCCACATTATTAGCATCAGCAAAGCCTAATCTCCAATCCAGTGCACCTGAATAATTGCAATCTCACAACACAGCCTCCCGCACAAGTCATATCATACTCTAGTACTCTACCATTTAGGGACCCATCAAATTAAGAGATAGAAAACCATTACTGTGGCATTTTGTTTGCGGAATTAACATTTTCCGGCATCCACATTCCCAAGAATGTGGATAAACCCACGTTTGGGAATGATTAGGAATCTAATAGGATTCTCGAAAAAATGAAATTTCCATGTTTGGTTTACTCCTAGGCATCCTGTAGGAATTATTTAATCTTCGCACAATATCTTTATGTTTCTCTCTTCTCCTTTTTACCAAAAACACAACACTTGAAGCAAATTTTGCTTCAAGAAATCAAAACATAAGTATCATTCAAGTCTTCGACAAGCAATAACAACACGCAAATGCTTCAACATACACATCCTAATGTCAAACAGTAACACTTATAGTAATAACAAAAATTCCCAGCAATTCTAAAATAGAAATAAAATGTCAAAGCACTTAAATCCCAAGTCTTTGTTTCAAAACATTCCAAAATTCCATCCCAACACAACAATCTCACTCCCTACCTTCAATTCTAAATTTAGTTCCCAAAAGAACACCGAACATGCTGCCCAAAACAAAGTCTTCCCACTTTGACAAAAAACCGAACCCCACTTCTTCAGATTTAGAGGCAGAAAATGGGATCAAACAAAAAAAATAAAAATAAAAAACTCACCTACGTATTGCCAAGAAAGAACCCACTTGATCAAGACAAAATAAAATTGTCCAAAAAAGATATAATATGGCAAAGTACTTTCAAAACAACCACGAGTCTTCAAAAAAACTAATATAAGAGAATCCAAAAGCAACGGCAACGGAGGAAGGAAACTTACTAGTGTGCGAAGAACCAAACCAAACAAACGCTCATATTTGAGAGATTTTTTTGTTCGGCTCAAGGGAGAGGGAGAGAGAAAGTAAGGATTGAAAATTTTGATTTAACGAGCGCACGAGAGGAGGTTTAATGCCTTATTAATAAGAACGTATGGGTAAGGGGATGTGGGCATTTTTGTCATTTAAAAGAAAGTAAACTTCCCAATGCCAAGGGAATATGGATTCCCACCTCTCTAGATGGAATCCACATTCCTAGCAAAAGGCAATTAGGAGGTAATCTATATTCCCATGGGTATTTGGATTCACTTCACTTAAGTGCAATCAAACAAGGTAATCTTTTAGGATTCCTGAGAATCCTAAAAGATTACCTCCATCCAAACGCCTCGTACACGCCTAATATTTATAATTATTAAATTAAACTTCCTCAGTATCTGTAATTTGTACTTTGGGTTTACTCATGATTGTTGTGTAATTAGCACATGCAAATAACTTTACAGAGCAAAAACAAAACATGCCTATTAACTTTGTATTCAAAAAATTCATGGAGAAGATTGGTGGAGGTGGGTGTAGGGTTGTTTGTGTGCTTCTCCACTTCTCCACGTGTTAGACTGCATGTGTGTGCGTGTATGTGTGTGAGAGAGAGAGAGACCTGAAAAATGTATCATAAAATTGGCACATATACATTGTAATAGAAACCAACCGGCAATAAAACAATGTAACAGAAATAGAACATACTTCGGCTCTGCTATGGTCAACAAAAGAGGAAAAGAAGCATATGAACTGGAAAGGGAGGGTCATACACACCTTCTTCATCATTAAACATCAGATTTCCCGAAAGCAAGTCATTGTGAGCAAAAACAACTGGAGCATTAAGAAGGCCTGTCAATTCCTGTTTCATTATCAGAAGACATCCGTAAAGAGGGATAAAGTCTTTTTCACCTTAATCAACATAAAGAGCCTTTATCCATGACATTAGCTCAATTTGCTGAAGTCTTGTGAGGATTCCTCCCACCAAGAACTATTTTAAGGTAAAAAGAACAAAACTAAGACGATGCCAGTGGCTTGTAACTACAAGTCTGGGCACATACTGCATCTTCCAATGTGCTACTGGATTCCCATATACCGATGTAGCACATTCTCATATTATAGCTCCATCTGGATATGGTTTTACCAAACTCCTCAAGAATGGCATCCAGATTAATTGGGTAAAAATGAAAAAGGACCAGTTATGTGTCTACTTTTGAGGAAACCTTTTTGTCATATGATTTCGGTTTTCATATTTACCATATGGTCCATATCAAAGTACAATAATAGCAAGGTCTCTTCAGCAAGTTAATAGGTAAATACTGTATTTAACTATGCATTCTCTAGACTTAGTTTCCTCCACCTGTTTTTCAGTGAAGCAGAAAAGTTGGGCTTCTCAAAAGGTTATATCTTCTTATTGAGTTGGAAGGTCAGAAAAATATGGTAGGTAATGAAACTTTGGTTCATGTCTAGTTAAGGACAGGTACAGAAGACGAGCTTCAAAATTCCTAGAAGATAGCAAAACAGAGAAATCACTAGTGAAAAGAAAATCTATGAAACAACCACTACCTTGAGCCCAAAAATTTCATCATGAACTTCCTTAAATGAAATCGTCTTATACATCTTCTGCTTCTCATTATCATCAAATTCAAGAACAGATGCTGCAACAGAAGGTGGCAACTCAAATATCAAATGACAAAAAATCAGGGAAAAAGAATAGGTCAAATAGCTGACAATTGAACACCAGATCCAAGTAAACTAGCTTCGAACAGTATAGATTGACAGAAGGCATAGCTAGTCATCCATCAAGGGGAGATAGAAAACCTTGGTCAAAGAACTTGGAGATGTCGTTCCATAGTTGAGGTTCTTTAGGACCTGGAATTTCCACTTCATGAAACTTGTGTAGTTGTTTGGCGATCTCAGCAGCTAGCTTTGGCTTTCTCATGTCTGCCAAGGGAAAATATGTGTGTATACTTTAAATAATGTAACAACAAAGGTTGCACATCATCAGAAATATTGAAAATGCATATGCAAAGAGAAATGCATGTGTGTGTGTGTGTGTATAATTATACCATTTAAATGTGAATAACCTAAAGTTTCGCTAGTTTTTTTATTTCAGCCCATGCCTAAAGAAAGATTATTTGGCAGATGAGGATGGCAAAACATAGCTTATAAAGAAGACGACAATTGAAAAAGAAAATGATGCTGTAAAAAGAACACATTTCCATTACGGTTTAAGGATTACCCCTCTCTATTTCAAAGACAAGTAAAGGAACATTATTTCTGTTTTCCGTGTGCCCTGAGAGGGAGAGGGGGGGGGGGGGGGAGTTTGGCATAGATACTTTTCACCGTGGATTTCAAATCGAAAATCAAAATGGTACAACAAAAGGGGATCTACACTCCTCCTACATTGTTAATCAATGCCCTTAAATTGGATGACAAGAAATTCGGCATGCAATTATAGAAATGTAATTCAATTTTGGGATTATTGCTACTTCAAAAGTCTTTTGCACATGGGGGAAACCCTAGCAATAGTGATTAAGGCTGAAAATTGAAGTCTGTTTCTGAGTGAAACTCACTACAGGGCAACAACAATCATACAATCTTCTCGCAATTAGTCCTCAAACTCTATATTGCTCTATAGATAAATGAATTACTCGGCAGAGAGTCACTAACAGTAAAAATAAAGTATCAATTAACTTGATCAAAACCAATAGCATAGTCCCACCCTGACATATATCTTTCTAATGTCTACCTGATGTAATTAGTGTACGAGCATTGATAAAAGATTGCACCATTCCATTTCCAAAAACTCCAAGCAACTTGGCTCCAAATCCTGCAGTCGATAGGTATTTGATGGCCTAAACACAATACATGGTGAGCAATTACAAAGTGAAACATTCATCTGGATACTCATCAAGTACATAAAACTAGGTAAACTTAGTTAGGATACTGTGTGAAGCATCTTTCAGCAATATAATATAATCATAAATAAATAAATAAATAAAAACCATTGTCATGAGCCTAACAACTACTGCGTTCCCCATCCAGCTGTCTGATCCATCTGATAGTTCTAAATTTTTTGACTCTTTTTTCTGTTTCTTTTTTAGTACGTGTTCTGTAATTGAACTCCCAAACAACAAGTACAGGGAAGATTCAAGAGAATCAATATCCTTCGCCAAAGAAGTAGAATTCTATTTGCCAACTATGCTGATTCTATTACATCTTAATGAAACTTCCATAACAAAGCCTCATAAGATATTACATCACTAGGCATTATACGTACATACAACACAACAGAAAATAAAATGTAGAGATCTAGCAGTGTACATATGGTCAAACATTGATACCTAGCTATTATAGTAGCATAAAAATATATACAATTTCCAACTTGCTTAAGATGACATGAAACCCTCAAACTTTTCAATTCAATAGGGAATCATCTCCAAAAACATTACAGCCAAAACAGAACAAACCAATCCCCAATAATATCAAGTAATTGAGCTCAAACAAGTGGCACTAGAACCATTTGGTTGGCACATGGGAATTTTGGTGCTTCTACACTGATTACACATAAATATCAGAAAGCTTAGGGAACCACCTGCAATTCCCGTTCGCGATTGATAATGCACTCGGTATTAGGCCCATATAATCTAACTGTCACCAACTCCAAGTTTCCATTTTCTTCCTCAACAGAAACCTTCAGCACTACACGAACCAGCCACCAATTTCAGTTCAAACAATACTTCAAAACCGACACGATAACAAATCAAAGAAAAGATATGCCTCTTTCCGTTATATATCAATTTGAGCTAATATAATCAAGTCAAACACTCACATAGATTTGTGATGCCACCAGAAACAGTCTCTACAGAAAAGCGAGAATCGTCCAATTTCGACCATTTATTGAACAGATCCTTACACAACTCTCTGCAAAGAGAAGAGAGAGAGAGAGAGCACTATCATAACCAGAACTAAAGTAAGATTCAATTTCATTCTTCATGTTTTATTTGACTTCCGCAAGAGCAAGAAGAATTTGTTGCATTTAGCTCAAAATAAGATCCTAAGAGTTTCAAATTTCCGTCGTTTTCCCACGGTTTCTCAGACAGAAAACGGAAGAAGAAAATCGAGAGCCGCCAAAACAACTATTGTAGACTGTAGCCTCGGGAATTCAAATCAAAGCCACAGAAATGCATATGAGATAAGGAGAGAGAGAAGCTAGACGAACATGATGTGAGGCGTCATGTCAGGGAGCGAGAGAGAGTGATCGATGGTGAGAGACGAAGACTGAATGTTCGAGACAAGGTTGGGGTTTTCTCGAGCTCCCCGCGCTACTTCCATGGCGTTCCAGATCTCCAAAGCTCCCATCTGCTTCTGACTATTCCTTCTCTCAGTTTCTCAGAGACTTCTATTCGATAAATTCAAACGCAATGTTGCGAGGATCCAGCTAAACCGGGAAGTTCTTATTGGGTGAGAAAATTGAGAATACCCGAAAGAACGGACAAGGAACTAAGAAATCTTTAGAATGGCGAATATGTCCCTTCGGTCGTTGCAAACTTGCAAGCCGCTTTCGTGATTCACTTTGCTAATTGGATTGGACTTCGATATCTAGGAGACGTGTCTATAACAAGTAATTTTGACATTTCATAAACAAATCAATAAGTAAAACTATGTCATGACATGTAATCGTGACCAAAGAAAAATTAAAAAAATGAGATTTAATGGTAATGACTTTTCATTGTTTGAATATGAATATATCTAGGGGCAGGTTTGACAAATCACTTTCTTTCTTTTTTCTCTTTTTTCTTTTTTCTTTTTTTTTTAAGTAGAGAAAATGGGCAAATCTCATTGAAATGGCAAACCACTTCCTTTGATTCTCCTCCTCCTTTGTTTTCTTCTCAAAAATCAACCTTGTTTTTAATATTCTATTGATAACTTTTTAACAATTTATTTTTTTACTTTTTATATTACATCAATTACTTTTTATTATTATTCAATAAAAAAACTCACTAAAAATAAAATTTTTTTATTTTTTCTTACAAAAAATTCACAACATTATTTTTACTTTATATTACATCAATTATTTTTTATTACTATTCAAAACTCAAAACCCCCCAAATTATTTGCCAAACCGAGCCCTAATGTCCTAACACATTTTTCATTGACTAATGATATGTACCCACGTCACTATCTTACTGTGCTAACATAATACTTAAACTCACCTTTAAAACAACCCTTGATTAAAAACAAAATTAATAATAAATTGGCAATACTACATTAACGTAGTGGTATATATTAGTATCACTACGTTATTTTTAAAAATATGACTCTTAAAAATAACAAATTTTTAAAAATATGATAGGAAATAATAAGATTTAAAAAATATGATTGTTGAAAAAAAAAGAATAAATAATAAATATTTAAATAAAATAGTAAAAAATTATTAGTTAAAATATTAAGCTGAACGTAAGTTATTTTAAAAAATTGATAATTAAAATAAAAAAAAATAATATTTAAATTAAAATTTAGTCAAATATTTATTAAGCTAGATGTAAACTGAACCGAATATAAATGCCGTGAATTACTTAATGGAATGAAAGTAGAATAGGAATCGAATATGATGCATTATTCTAATTTTTACAATAAATTAACAGCTCTGAATTGGTCCACTTGGGAGATCACATTTGGAAATTTGCCCGAACAAAGCGCACGTTTTCCAAGTGTCAGCAGGCCGTTTCACACGCAAGTGACGCAACTACGAAGTTTGGTTTACGGCCTCACTTTTGCCGACACGGCACACCCTTTAACAATGTCGATTTTGAGTGACGATCAGCTTAACTCAGCCCTTTACGTGTTTGTTCAATAGGAAGCATTGATCCACGTCCTCATCGAGTCTAGAGTTGGTTCTCACTCACACAAAAATAAAAAAATAAAAAATAAAATAAAATAAAAGAAGAAGAAGAAAGAGTTGGTTCTCACGTAACTTGATCCATCGATCCATATAAATATTTTTGTGAAAAAAGTCGACGTGCTTCACTCGATTGAATTATTATTCGATTGACAATTTCTTCTAAAAGTTTTAGGTTGCGATAATATTTATTAAAGCTATTAAAAATTGAGTAATGATACATATTTATTAAAATTAATGTAATTTTTAAAATTATTATTAAATTAAAAATCAATAATAATTTATTATAAGAATAATAATACATGTCAACCTACATGTTTATTTTATGTCAATTAAAATTGATATGATTTTTAAAATCACAATTGAATAAAAAATTAATAATGATCTATCAGTGATTTTAAAAGTCACATCAATTTTAGTTTTTTTTTTTTTTGAGTGAGAATCTGCCAAATTCCATTAATAATAAATCAGGAGCATAAAGCTCTTACAATAGAAGTTTAAACTGCAGATTAAACATAGCACAAACGCTATGAAATTACACAGCCATAGACTGGACAAAAGTATCTAACAATTAAAGAACTGTCTATGACTACAACCACCACTAACCCAAGAACAACTCCAGAAAATGAGCATATCTGCTCAGCAGACTAGATCTAAGGGTAGATCGGGACATGATTAGCTCAAAACGCGTTCCTTTATTCCAAGCCGTGAGAGTTATTCTCTCACACCCAAATCTACACTCCTCGACCCTAAAGGGCAGGAGACACACACTCCTCAACCCTAAAGGGCAGGAGACACACACATCCTTGATCCAAGACCTAGGACGACAAACAAAATACAAGAAAATTAAAGTAAACAGAAAATAAAGGCAAAAAAATAAATCCACAAAGCAGATCTACCGACTGAAGACGGAGCGGAGGGTGGTGCCGACGTGACAAGAGGAGGTGGAGACCGGCCACCAAGTGGTGGAAGGGGAGTCGATAAAGTTGCTTGTTGAGAGATAAGCCTCCAAAGAGGAAGAAAGGCCACCAAAAGAGCGGTAGCTGCCTACGAGAGGCAAGAAGAGAATGGAAGAGGAGGAAGGGGGGAGGGGTGGAGGAGGGAGCGAAATCCCTCCTCCGCCCAAAACATCGGGAGCGTTGAAGTTTTCTGAGAGAGAGAGGAGAGGAGAGGGAGGCGGCTAGAATTTCAGACTCATCAATTTTAGTTGACACAACATAAACATAGAGTTGACATATATAATTACTCATATTATAAATTCAATGGTAATTTTGAAAGTTATATCAATTTTGATGGATACAAAATAGACATGATTGTTGACAAAAAGAATAATTATATATGTCAATCTTTATGTCTAACTGTCCATAAAAAATGATATGATTGTTAAAATTACGACAAAAAGTTAATAATAATTCATCATAAATTAAATAATAATTTAAAAAATCATATAATTTTTAATAGATACAAAATAGACATAAGGATTCACATGTAACATTACTTAGGTTCCGTTTGGTTTGCGGAATAGACCCTTAGAATAGAATGACTATTCTTATGGAATAATCATTATTTTATTTAGTAAGGACTTATTCCGTTAGAATACTTATTCCCTTACAAAGAGGAATAATTATTCTTTACGGAATTGACAACATTTGTCCAAAAAAAAAATTAAAAAAAAATTTATTTTCTTCTTAAAATTTCAAAAAAAAAAAAAAAAAAAAAAATCAAAACGTTGAGTCGTGGGTGACCTCCCCAATGGGAGGTCGCCCACCCACTGTGGAACGTGGGGGTGGCCACGGCCTCCCCATGGCTGATCGGGGGTGGTCAAGGCCACCCCAAATTCACCAGGGGTGGTCGCACCACCCCAGCGACCACCAAGGGTTTCGCTGGGGATGGTGCGACCACCCCCGCATTCCACAATGGGTGACCAACCACCCATTGGGATTATCGGTCACCCACTATGGTTTTACTATTTTTTAAAAAAAAAAAAAAATTCGAGTTAAAAAAAATATATAAATAAAGTAAAGGGAGTTTTTTGGTAATTTTAGTTCAATTCTTATTAAAGCATATATGTTGTCACTAAACCAAAGAATAGGAATAACTATTTCATTCCACCCACTTCCATTTCTAGGAATAACTATTCATTTTCCTAATAAAATATTCATTCTGCAAACCAAATGAGGCCTTAGTCAAAAGATAGTATTCCTACCATTTTTCTTTATTTTTTTCTTCTTATTCTTCTTTATTTATTTATTTATTTTGATTATACCCCTACCATTTTCTTTAACGAAACGCCCCTTCAAACTCGAGCCCCTCTCCCCCCTCAGCAAGACAAAATTCCTTCCCTCCTCTCCAGTAGGCAGACAGCCAAGAGGAATCGGTGGTTAACTGCTTGAGGTATTTTCTCTCTCTCTCTCCCTCTCCCTTCGGTATTTCTCTCCCACCCGCTAACTCGCTCCATTTCTCTCCCCATATGTGTTTCAAGTTTGAGTTTTAAAGTTTACTAATGAATGGGTAATCGTAATTTGATGATTAATTGAAGATTTAGCAAATTGTTTAGGGAACTGGGGAAATTGGAAAGAAAACCCGTGTACCCACACATTGCATGTCAAGAATTTTGTCTCAAATTGTGTATAGAATATCACTGACTGTTTTGAGTTCAATCTGTTAGTGGGTTTTATCACTATCCGATTCTGGCCTGTTCTTTTGACTGAAAGAATGTTGTTTCTTTAGTTCATTTTGTTCTGCCACTGAACTCATTGCTGCCCTGCCCCCGAATTGTGATGACCGAAGACAGGACTAGAAGACCATACCGCCGATTTATTTTGGGCTCAGGGTGTAAAGCTTTTTGTTTGATGTGGAGTGCTTTTAGAAAGTGGCAGCTAAACTAGAAAAGGTGAGTTTTCTAGCCAAATTTTAGCGGAAGAATAGTTAGTTCATTGTGAATTCTGACAGATAATCAAACGAAGCTCTTTCCCAGCTCCAGGAGGAACCGGTAAAAATCCTTTTCTCTCTGTTTGGTTGCTGAGAAAGTGGTTGACCAAAAAAAAGAGAAAGAAAGTAAACAAATCGCTGTATGCAGAAAAGATGCTGAGACCGCTCTTGAAGAAGCCTACTGAGAAGTGCACCGCTCTTGCTCTTCTTCAGTTCAATCAACAGGTAAGTCATGCTGATTTTCCCAAGATACCCTCTTTCATTAGTGCTATTTACGTTTTGGTCTTCTCCCTCAGAGAGAGCTGCACAGTAGGAACAAGAAGGCAATGGAGTTCATAGCCAAGGGGTGGAGTGCTCTCAAGGAAGTTGATAGAGTCATTGATTACTGCGAGCGCAATGATCGTCGTCTCATCCCTCTCCTTAGGGTACTGAATATATGAATTGATAGCTAGAAACGATCCACGCTCTCATCAGTATCTCTTTATTTCATTTTCCTCTCTATCTGTATGGTTGCTGAGAAAATGAAGGAAAGGAAATGGGAAGTGTCTTAAAATTCAGTCATCCGGTCAGGAATCTTATGTGCCATAAAATGAAGAGGGTTAGGAGTTTTATGTTTGATTCAGTTGAATTTGAATAAATTAACATTTTGAATTATTACAATACTAGACTCGGCCAAAATTATTTTAATGGTCTTCATTTCTTTGGAAGTCAAGCAACATAGACGTGCATAAGAGCTCCTAATTTCAAATCCTATTGCTGCTCTATCAACTTGGTTGCTTTGATACGAGTTTAGTAGAGAATTTAACCAGATAAATGAGTTATACAGGTTTAAGATCATTAGTTTTATTTTATTTGTATAGCAGTGCTGGTTGATCCTTTTCCATCATCATCTGTATTGTGATTTTAACTGTTCCTTTTTTTTTGGTTGACTTTCATATAGAGAATTTGGAACATGATCTGGCAATATTGCGCTTGTCTTATATAAATTATTATTATTATTATTATTTGTGTTTCATATCAGACGGCAAAGGAGAACTTTGAGTTGGCTCTAGAGGCTGATAACTTGAACACCCATGCGAGGTATTGGCTGTCCAAATTGCATTTGAAATACCATGTCCCAGGGCAATGTAAAGCTATGTAAGTGAACTTTTAATGTTTCCTAAAGTAACTGATTATTTCATTCTTTTTTATTAGTAGCCTGATGATTCATTCCAGACATCAGTATCGCTGTAAAGTGTCAAAGGGTGCCTAGTTTTGCATAAAAGAAGAAAAAAAGTTATGGTTAGTGGTTCAACTCGGTTTTTGGATGCTTGTAGACTTGGTTGATTCAGTTCTTAATTAAGTTGGATTGGTTGTGGGCGGTGACGGAGCCAAGATTTTACTTCAATGGGTGCAAAGTCTAACTATTTTTTTTAAAAAGAAAGTAATTGAGATATTATTGAAAGCGTAAGTCTCCCTCATGTACACAAGAAGTATACAATAAAAGTCACCTAACTAGTAGGAGCAAAAAAAAAAAAAATCACGGTAACTAATCGCCAAAAGAGAAACATAACCAGTTGTCCAAAGATACGAAGTGTTGAAAAATAAAGACTTAATCTCCTTTAAAGTCCTTTTGCGGTTTTCAAAACTTATATCATTCATTTCTCTCCATATACACCACAAAAGGCACAAAGACACCATCTTTCATATGGCAGTACTCAAAGTGCTGCTGGCTGTCTACCAACAAGCATACAAATCGACTATCCATTTAGGCATAACTCAAGACAACACAATTATTTAATCGTTAAAATTTAAAAAAGGGTTCTCATAATTGAGCCCACAATTTTTATTTTTTATTTTTTATTTTTTTATGTGTGTGTGTGTGTGCAACTATAAAAAGGGTTCTTATAATTGACTCCACAAATTTTTTTTAGTAGGTTCAATAGTGAAACTATTTCACAACTTTATAAAATTTTACATATACCCAAGCATTTTTTAAAATTCCACCCACTGGTGAGTATGTGGCTATGCCACTGGTTGTGGGTCCAAACTTTTGGACCCAACGGTTTGGTTCAGTTATCGGGTTAAGAGTTGTGTTACCCATTCTAACTCGAATGAGATTTGTTTGTGTAATATCTTAATTATGTACATGTCTTATATTATATATTATTGGGATATGAAGTTATAGATGCACCACTTTTATTCAACCCAAAAAAACCCTACATCTCTTCAAACAATGTGCATTATGTTGCATTTTTCCTCTACATTTATTGCTCACCCTCTTTTCTCTATTGCATAGTCTTTTGTTTTGTTTTTTAAGTGAAAGGAGACACAAAGAACCAAATCGAACCAACAGAAAGATATTTGGTCTGGTTGATTCTGTTCTGTTTCTGTTTTTTTTTTTTGTTGTAATTCTAGGTTGAACTTTATTAAACCAAGTTTAGTTTGGTTGATTTTCACTATCCTAGAACCAAACCATCTGAACCGAGCTGCATCCCTAATTTATGAAATTGGGGAGTTTGAATCAGTTTAGCTTTAGGGTGAGCTTTCTGGCTGTTGCTAGCTCCTTTCATTGGTGACAAGCAGTGTTATTATCTAAAGTTAATTTAGTGCTATCAATTGGAGACAAGAGATTACTTTTAAACCTATCTTGATTTTCATTGGTGACATGCAGTGTTATTATCTAATGTTACTTCAACACTTTTCTTCTGTTAGTTTGTTTGGGTGCAGAGCACTTTCTTTATTTGTTTGTCATCAGTTTATATTATCTAAATGTGCATTTACAGCTACTGTTTGACTTTTCATCATATCAGAGGGGCCGCATTGTTAGTTGAAGCTGCAGATATGGGTAATCCAGATGCTCAGTACGAATTGGGTTGTCGTCTGAGAGTTGAGGTTAGGCTGCCTGCACTTTGCACTTCATGTAACATATGTGAATATAGTTGACCCTAATCGGTTGAGCCTGCAGTGCCATGGATTTAGTTGAGACTCTTGAACTTTAATGAAATTGAATATAGTTGACCTAATTGGTTGGGGTTGAGGTCTATTTGGGTTCAGTTGAGTTTCTAAATGCTTTTGCTATTGTTTTGTAATGTTCTTTGGCTTGTTTTTTGGATAGAATGATTATGTCCAATCGGATCAGCAAGCCTTCTATTATTTGGAAAAGGCTGTTGACCAGGTATGTTTTCAGAAGGCAGATGCATTTCAATGATGCTTTCTCAGAAAATGTTTCGAAACTTAACCGGAGCTTGCTATGTTCTAGTTGCATCCAGGCGCTCTTTATCTTCTTGGTGCAGTATATTTAACCGGGGACTGCATAAAAAAAGATATTGCCTCAGCACTATGGTGTTTCCACAGGGCGTCTGAGAAGGTAATGGAATTCGTTTTCATGGATCAATCAATTTCAATAGCTCTTCATAGGGAATATTTGTGTGGGGAAAATTATCTATTGGGTGAGAAAGTCTGATAAGGGTAGGCAAGGAAGAAGCAGAAATGTTGAAGAGGAGACAACTTGCTCTCGGGCTTAATACTTAAAACCGTGCACTTGTATTTATAATATTTGAAAGTAGAAATTGTGGCAAATTAGTCTTTCAGATTGCTTGGTGAAAACTGGCGAGCTTTGAAATGGACCCAGATTAACTAGTTAAATTGGATGCTATTCAGCTATGTGAATGTTTTTTGCGAAGGCAAATCTGCCTTGGCTTTTCTTGAGCGCCATTTGTTTAGTCTGTAGAGAGTTTTATATATGTAAAACTAGTTGACTGACACTACTGACTTTTCAACATAGTAGTATGTTTTGCTGTGAAACTGAGAAATTCAGACCTTTTCACTTTGTTAATTGTAGTTAATTTGTTCTTTTTGAAAACTAGTGAAATCAAATATTACATTGAAGGGTAATTGATTAAGCTATTTCATTGGTTATAAACACCAATTCCTTGATTTTACTTCATATCAAGTGCCATTAAATATATAATACAACATGTTAATATATCATCAATTGAAGGGATCCAAATTAGAAGAATAGTTCTTTATAATTTTCTGCAGAATGTTTAATCCTTTAAGAAATTGATAGGTACTGGTTATTTTGCTGGATTTAGATATGAGGTAAGTTCTTAGATAGGTTTTGACTAAATTTCGATGGAAGATTATATCTTTTCTAGCAAATAAAAAAAAGCATAGTTAGTGCTGTTTACTTTTTAGTACACGATGGATATCATATGTTCTGCATTTTGTTTAGAAATTTATAAATGGAAGTTATAGAAAGTATACAGATTTAATGCTGAGGGTGTTTTCCTGTGGTTGCCAGAATCTTTCCCGACTTAGCCGATTGTAATGCTCTTTGCCCAAAGGATACTGTAATGTCTGCACAAGTGGATATATAATCTCATTTCATTCTCTTATGATCAAAAATTGGAAAATGCAAAAGTTTAAACCCTATACTCAAGATCTCATTAGTACTATTAACCCACATATATGGTTTAAACAAGCGCATCTATGTTGAACTGTTCTCAGTTTTGTATTTCACATGCAGGGACATGCTGGCGCTGCTATAGCATATGGAGCCCTTTTGCTTAGAGGTTAGTTCTTCGCACCCATCCTTCTCATGTTAGGTTAATTATGTCTATCTTTAAGATCTCTGAAGATTAACTTCAAATGGATTCCATTTAATATACAGGTTTCTTTTCAGATAGAGATTTTATGTTCATAGTTAATTCTATTTTTTCATATACTAGTAATGAAGATAAACAAGTGACCACATTTGTGATTGGCATTTATTGGATTGTGAATGACACCTTATAAATGTGGACTTGTGGATCATCTAATACAGTTGACAATTGTGGGTGGCTGAGTTATTGGAAGGCTAATCACCATGAGGTTCCTCCTCAAAGATCATTCAGATTAAAAATGATAAATTTTAGCTGCCTAAAAAGGAATAGGACATTATTTTCTGTTTTGAAACCTTCACAGTTCACACCCCAATCCAGCAGGTGTCAGCAGTTGCAGTGGCTGGGGTCATCCTGCTTCCCTTTTTCTTTCCTTTTTGATAAATCTTTCAGATGATCACAATGGTGGCTCACCACTATTCAAAACTTTTTTTTTCTTTTTTCGATTTGAAAGCTTTCATTTTAAGGGTATACTGGCATGTATCAGGTGTTCAAGTCCCCGAATCTCTTACGAAACTCAGTTCGAAGAGGGCCTCCTCTGCCAGAGCAAGGAAGAGTGCAGAAAGCCTTTTGATGGATCCAGTAGAGATGGCTAAAGAACAGTTCCAGATTGCAGCAAAAGCCGGATGTGATCTTGGCCTAAAATGGTTGAATAGACTTGAGGAGGAAGAGAAACGTTTACTTGCTGGATGACATACTGAAGTGTACATTACTCTGATATTTCTCTGGCATAGCTAAACTAAAAGATATCGGCTTAAAGTCAAGTAATGAAGTGAGTTTATTCATGAAATCGGGGGTACTCCTTTCAGGTGAGCGTTGGGTCACTTGCATGTATGAGTTTCTTTGCTCATCTCTTTCTTAGCAGCTTACCCACCATACATCCTGTTACCATTTAGGCTTACGAGTAATAAGCTGTCATGGATATTTGATAGGAAAGCATTGCTTTCGTGTAACCTTTTTTTATTATCTTGAAATGGGAAAATATGGTTTGGAAATTGCTCCATTTTGTGCCTAGGGGAACTCAACTGTCTTGTTAACACTGGATTAGCTGTTCTACTAATTGGTGATACGTAGGTGTATGGGCATTTTTGTCAACGAAGAAGATGAATAGCTTTTGTTGTCTATGGTTTTTTAATGAAGCAAGCATGTAATGATGTGCTAATCTAGACTAAAAGGATGTAATGATGTGCTAATCTAGACTAGAACTTTTCTGGAGATCTTTTTGAAAGTGTAAATTTTTAAATTATGTAAATTTAAGCCGTTTTTTACATCGAATGACTTGAAAAAAAAACTATATATTAAAATGTGACATGTTTCTAACGAGACTTTGATATATTTTCATAATGTTCTTGTGATTTATATCGTAAAAAAATTTTGAATTAAAAAATGTCTTTTACTTTACTAAAGAAGAAATGTCTATTCAAAAGAGAAGAAAAAGTCTTTTGAAATGATTTTTTTTTTCTTTTGCTGCTTCGAAAACATCCTACCTTTCAATATGTAGCATTTTTCAAGTTGTTCGATATAAAAAAAAAAAAAAAAGTTAAAATTTACGTAATTTGAGAATCTATACTTTCAAAAAAATTGTAGAAGATCGTTATCCACCTTTTCTTGAATAGTTTAAATATCCAAACAATATCATTTAGGGTTATTTGTACCAGAATTTAACACACCTCACTCACACAATTTGAACCGGAGAAGATTAGTCCTTGTAAAATGAGGGCATTTTTGTCTTTTTACATTTTTTGAGACAAAAATGCCCTCATGTTTACAAGGATCAAATACTTTCCGGTTCATATGAATTGGAGAGAATCCAAATTTCACATAGGCATGCAAATATGGATTGAGATTCACAATACTTAGCCTAAAGGCTAGATATTATGAGAGAGCTTATTAGGAATTCAGCTGTTTAAAATGCATTTTGGATTGTCTGAGCACTTATTCTTATAGTTGGATCTCACATAAACTCTCATAGTAACCATTCAAATTGCTAGTTAATTGCTGCTTTTATATATATATATATATATATATGCACAAAGACTTCACGGCTTGAGTTCAGTGAGGTTGCGTGGCAGAAAGTTGAGGATGGAGCATATATATGTTTTTTCGGTTTAAATGTTATCCGAGAGCAATAACAGCTGATAAATTAGGAAGAACAGTGGATACCCTTTTTAATCATTAGATGTATCAACTAATTTAGTCTAACATTAATTGTTATAATTTAGGAGAAGTTTCACGCTTAAACTCTTTTGAACTTTTATTGTTTTTGTAATTATTTTGTTAAAGTTTAAAAACTCTTAATTTAGTATATTAAACTTTTAAAAATTTGTAATACAACTTTACTATTAGAATTTTTCATTAAATTTTAATAGAGGCTTCAGAAATTCTTAAAATACCATATTTTTTAAAAAATTATTATTATTATTATTATTATTTAATTAAAGTAATATTGTAATTTATAAATTTTACAAATATAAAAATTATTTTATCCTTTAACCGTATGATTTAATAAGATGGATATGATTGAAAAAATTAAAAGTTTAATATACTAAATTAAAATTTTTTAAACTTTTGGAGAGTATTTGTAAAAGTGGAGTAATTTCAAGGGTAAAGTAAAATTACCCCTATAATTTATTTATTAGAAAAAGTAAGTAAAGTCAAAAGTGCATACATGTGAGATAAATGTTTATTTTATTCTTTTAAACAATTTTTTTTCATCTTTGTACAAAAAAAAAAAATATGCAAATTTATTATTAAATTTTAGAACTTATATATGAGTCCTTTAAATTTTTTTAAAAAAATGAACAAAAAAAATGTAAAAAAATGACAACGACTACATTTTTATCATTCCGATGACAATTAGACTATAACGAACTTTTTTTTTTAAGTAAGAACATTTTTGTAGTATTGTTAAAGAAACCCTCCTCTTGATGTAAAAGGTGACATGGGCTTGGCGTCATTAAAGTAAACCAAAAGTTAAAATGGGTGGAACCCACATTTTTGTGCCAAGAAATGTTGAACCTGGGATGAGCTGGTAGTGGTACCGTACCATCATCCGACTCTGTTATCGGTAAAAGCAGCAAATACATAAAAATAATTTGCACCACAAAATGACAAACCTCTGATTCCCTGTATCATACTACTTATGAAAGAGTTGGACGATGGTACAGTACAGGGTAAGGCAAAAAGTAGGATACCCCGAATATCAAAGGATTTAGACAAAGACTTTAGGCAGCTTTTGTTCTTTTTATTTATTCATTTTTATTTTTTAAAAGGTAAGACGTGGATGCCCAAAGTGACTATTTTATTTGGTGTGATTATAGTAATAATTACTCGTTAAAAAATTTAACAATACCCAAATTAATGAACAAGTCAATAATCTCAAAAACTTTTTATTATGAGATTCGACCTTGAGACCTAGCCCTCACCCAGACAAGCCGAAATCCCACTAAACCACACCCTTGGTTGTTAGCAGCTTTCATTCTTGGGAAATTGCCGCAGTGCTTAAGGTCGGTGGAGATGTTTCTTCATGATCGATTAGCCAGCCAATTAGGCAAACTTTTTTCTTTTCTTTTTTTGTCTTTGTTAACTCGGGGTCACTCACTTGGGACTTGAGTCATCTCAATTTCTTGCCCCTTTCTCCTAAGTAATGAAAAAACGGTTTTCATATTAAAAAAAAAAAAAAAAAATTGAAAAAACGGTTTTTGTTTCATAGAAAATGGGAAGGACCATCTGGTCTATTTACCTCTCTGGCGCTGCTTTCTTTCGTCATTCACGCGCTACATATGAATTGACCGACTTCACTTTTCATTGCCATCCCTAAAAAAAACAGTGCTCATTAAAAAACAAAAAGAACAACTCTTCTCACTGCAAAGCCCTTTTTGTTTGTGGACCCTAATTTGCCCATCATTTTTACAATTAACGACACTATTTTGATTGGGTGGGTCATGGCATGGCTTTGCAACCTTACAAAATCTTTGAGACCAACTTATTCGTTACGTTGTTACCCAGAAAAAAAAAAAAAAAAAAAAAAAAATTTCCGTTACGTTTTTTTTTTTTTTTTTATTCGACTTACTCGTTACGTTACCATCACTAAATCGCTGCCTAAACAAAGCCCTCGCACATTCCGATTCTACCCTCGCGGCCGTTGAGCTTCTCAAAAGGTACCAGTCCACGCGCATGGTTTGCGCGTGTTCCGCGGCCCCCAATATGACAAATATCCCCCCCATAGGCCCACTAGCTACCAGCTTTCCAACAAATACCACTTCACCACGTCCACACTACCCGGAAGATATTTTCTCTGATTCTGAAATCCTCTGCGACAACCTCCTCTAAGCACCTCGTGCAACCCTCTTTCACACGCTCCCCGCGCTCCCCACGTCGCACCATCCCGGGACATTTTCGACATGAAATTTAACCGCGAGGACAATTTGGTCCAGCAGAATGTCCAGGGCGTTTATAATCAGTGAACGTAAAGTATCTTCTTCTCCATTGGAATCTGGAAGCTCTCTCTCACTCTCTCTCTCTCTGCAGTGATTAGGGCTTTGCAGGTTTCCACCAAGACGTACTACACTCACATAATGAGGTAGTGACCCATTTTGAAACGAAGCATTTGTCTCTGTTCTTTCAAATTCTAAAAGGTTTTTCTATGTGATCACGCATACAAAAATGCTTTCTATTTGTTTGCCTGTTTACAGATAAAGCACTTTTTTCTTAGGGTTTTAGGTTGGTTCTCACTGTTTTGAGTGCGTTAGAAGCTGTGCTACTGAGAGCAACGACGATGACATGGTCTGATCATGGCGCTGAGTCAACCCACAAGACAACTCGCCCGCCTCGACTCACCTACGTCCCTCCACACCTCAGAAACAACGCCGTCTCCGACTCGACTCGACCCGGGCCCCGTACCGTACAGCTCGGTCGAACCGGTGCGAGCCGTGGCGGAGTCCGTGGACGTGGACGTGGAGGTGGGCGTGGCTGGTTTAACCAAACCGAGCGCTGGAGCCCAAACCAAAGCAATGCCCCATTTGATATCTCTTCCAAATTCGACGAGCTAGAGGTCGATCATGATGACGAGACCAATACCGGGTCTGGGTCGATCAACTTCGAGGCGTACGAGGACATTCCAGTTCAGGCCAGTGGCTCGGACATACCTCCACCGGTCAATACCTTCGCGGAAATCGACTTGGGCGAGGGTCTGAACCGGAACATCAAGCGGTGCAACTACGTGAGGCCCACTCCAATTCAGCGCCACGCCATTCCCATTGCCATAGCCGGGCGCGACCTAATGGCCTGTGCCCAGACTGGGTCTGGCAAAACTGCTGCGTTTTGCTTTCCAATCATCTGTGGGATTCTGAATCGGAACCATTATTCGAGGCCGGGTCCGGTCGCGTGCCCGCTTTCGCTTATTCTGTCCCCGACTAGAGAGTTGACTTGTCAGGTATTTTTGTTTGTTTGTTTGTTTTTTTATTATGTGAAATTGGTTTCGGTGTTTGGATTCGATATTGAATGTTAAAGTTTGGGTTTCTTGTACTTTGTATGCTAGATACATGAGGAGGCTAAGAAGTTTTCGGATCAAACCGGGGTCAAGATTGTTGTTGCGTATGGCGGGGCTCCGATTTCTCGCCAGGTGCGTGGATTCTCGCGGTTTTGCTGCTTCAAAATTTTCCATTTTTGGTACTTCTTGGCTGTGTTTATCTTGTTTTGGGCCTTCTTATCATGGTGATGTACATGCTTATTTACTACGTTGTGTTTGTGGCTTTGTTTGCTTTTTTTTTTTGGTTTTTCTTTATTTTGTCGATTATAGTACTATTGTATCACCCTCTTTTTGGTTGGTAGGAAAATTTAGGAAAAGAAAAAAAATATATCAGAAATTTGAATGTTATGTTTGACTTTATTGTGAGTATCTGTGTGAAGGATGAGTTTCTGTTGACATACAATTTCAAGATTTCTTAATTATCTTTTACGGATGATTTAGAAGTCGCTACTAAGTTGTAGTCATCACCTATGAAGGGTTAAGTGCTACGCTCCTATGCATTTTTCACGGTGTTGTTGTTTAAGTACTACTATTACTTTTCCGTTTTTTTTTGTACCCCGTCCAATCCATTTATTGCCCGTTACAGGGCCTCGTTTGCCAATATATTGTAGTTGTAGATTTCCAGATAAGGGGATTAGGAAGTGTTGAGAGTGGGTGTGTTATACTATTGCCTTTTTTTTTTTTTTTTTTTCTTTTTCTTTTTTGATAAGTAGGTGTGTTGTACGATTGCTAACGGTGGATGTTTGGAGATGGGCATCAATAAGGTGTAATTATGTTGCATGCTGTCCCAGTTTTTACATCTTATGTCATATTTGCGTTATTCCCCACCATTAATGAACCTCACTTTGCAAACAGCTGGGATATATAAAATTCTAACAGTACATAAGAAATTATTTTTCATTGTTCAATTTTCATTTATTTTTTTTAATATTTTCATAGATTCTCTTGTATGTTTGTTGCCATGTCCATGCTTTGTCATAGGGAGCTCTTGTTGATTTTTTTTTTTTGTACTTTTTGTATTGGTGATGGTGTTGGTGATCAATTTCACTTTCTGTTCCAATTGTCATAGTTTGCAAATGAGTTATATTGTTATCTAGTCAGATTGTGAGTTGGATCAAGCCACATGTACTATTCTGCTTGTGTTCTTAATTCATTTAACACAATCACAAGGCTTTTGAACTTACAATTGTTTGCCCTGTATTTCATTTTCTTTTTCTCAATTGTAGAAGCCTCCATGGGCTACAACCATAGGAGGTAGCCCTCCTCTAATCTTTGGTGAAAATGGATTTCAATTCCTTGTGTTTGTTGCTTCTGCTTTCCTTCTAACTTTTGACTCTGCAGCTCCGTAACTTGGAAAGAGGTGTTGACATTTTAGTGGCCACACCAGGGCGGTTAGTGGATATGATTGAAAGAGAAAGAGTTTCACTTAGGATGATAAAGTATTTGGCATTAGATGAGGCTGACCGGATGTTGGACATGGGCTTTGAGCCCCAGATCCGGAAGATTGTTGAGCAAATGGGGATGCCTCCAAGTGGTGCAAGACAAACAATGTTTTTCAGTGCTACATTCCCAAATGAGATACAGGTCACCTGACTTTTTCCCTCTTTTTATTTTTTCGCCATATATTGCCATTGATATGCCTTTCCATGTGGGCAGTGAATCAGATGAATCATATTTAGCATAACGTTGACATATGTAAGCAATATCAAATAATTTTTTGTGCAGATTAAACAGAGAATTCCATAGCTTCTCTTGTATATCTGATTTGCTTGTAAATCTCATTTTTAGGTCTCATTGATCCGATTAATTGGTAGAATATTGTATTTCATTGTCTTATTGAGTGGCTAGAGTGCTCGTAGTTGTATTTAATTTGCCAAGTGATATAGAAAATCTTCTTGTTAGATACATATGCTCCTATTCATTGTAATCTTGTCCATCTTATGTTGGTCGTATAATCATTTTCCTATAACCAATTTTTTTTTTTTAAAAAATCTATTTGGGCCTTAAATGCAAGGTTCTCCTGCAGAAGAATGAGCATATTGTGGTCTTTTTTGGTTCTTGTTTATTTGCTTGATCTTTCACTAGTTTGAGGCTGATCAGTTGACTAGTAACATAATTATGCAGTTTTATTTTGGTTAGCCATTGAGCATGAGCATTGTTAATTTTAGTTGGTCCAGGACTGGTTTCTAGTTAAATATCATTTTTCATTAATTTTAGAATGTCTCAGGAACTCATTGATTCATCTGCAGAGACTTGCATCAGATTTTCTCTCAAACTACATATTTCTGGCTGTTGGAAGAGTTGGTTCCAGCACTGATCTTATTGCTCAAAGAGTCGAACTTGTTCAGGATATGGACAAAAGGCAACTTCTTATGAACCTTCTTCAAGGCCAAAGGGAAAATGGAACCCATGGCAAGGTAGATTGATAATTTTTTGTTCTTTGTAAATTACACATTCCTTTGATTAGTAGTTGCCCAGTTATGGCCTTGGTTTCATGCGCATGTGTAAAGTATAGCCATATTATTTGTTAAAATATAAATTATTAAATTATTGAGTTTTTCCATTTCGATTAACTTGAACTTTTAGAATAAGTGGCGATTTAACATGGTAACAAAGCAAAGGTTTTGAGTTCAAACCTTGTCTTCATCTTTACCTCTCATTTCAATTAAATATTTCATGGGTTGAATTTCACTTATTAAGGGAAAATTTAAACTTACACGTGAGGTGAAGTGTTATAATATAAATTAAATGATTAAATTTATCCCTTTCTATCAGTTTAAGCTTTTGAGATAAATGATGAATTAACATATCTATTGTATATATTTGATTTGTCTATTATCATGAGCCAGTGATCATAAACCATTCTTTTAATTTTTTTTTATACAGTTCGCATTGACCTTAGTATTTGTGGAGACAAAGAGAGGAGCAGATGCATTAGAACGCTGGTTGTCCATGAATGGCTTTCCAGCAATTGCTATACATGGTGACAAAGTGCAAATGGTTGGGTTATAGTCTCTCTCCCTCTCTCTCTTCACAATGTTTTGTATGTCAGCAATATATGTATCTGTTCTCTCGTGGCTATGTTGCATAAATTTGGTGCAGCATTTGTGTTTATACTTTGATGTTGAGCATACATATGGATTTTCTTCGTATTTATGCAAATATGAACCCTTTATTTACTGGTTTTTGGCTCCCATATGTTGAGTGCCACCCATGTGACCATATTATCTTTAAACTTCAATATTGAATTACTGTAATTTGTGTTGTGTTTAAAATCTCATTCTTTATTTTTTCTTTGAAGTACAAAATGAATTATATATCTTTTTGCAGTAGAGGACATTATAACAGAAAGGATAAAAATAAAAATTATAATGACTGTCAAAAAGTAGCTTGATGAATCTTGGTTTGACTTTGTAATTACCTTTTATTTATATATTGGCTTGTATCTTCATGTTTACTTATTAATTGTTTAGGAGAGAGAACGGGCTTTGAAATCTTTCAAAAGTGGTACTACTCCCATTCTGGTGGCAACAGATGTTGCTTCGCGAGGTTTGGATGTCCCACATGTTGCCCATGTCATCAATTTTGACATGCCGAAAGATATAGACGACTATGTCCACAGGATAGGGAGAACAGGTCGTGCTGGTAATTCTGGTCTGGCAACTGCTTTCTTTAGTGACAAGAACCTGCCTCTTGCAAAGGCACTTGTTGAACTCATGCAGGAAGCAAATCAACAAGTTCCCCCTTGGCTCACCAATTATGCTGAGAAAGAATCTACTACTGGCAGTGGCAGTGGCGGTCGGGCCCGGCGGTTCGGGAGCAGCAAATTTGGCGGCTATGACTTCCGATCAGAGAGTGAAAATGATTATTATTCGAGCACATATGGCAATACTGACCCTAATGTGGACTCTTATGCTGCTTCCTCTTATGATCAATCTCACGCATTTGCTGCCGGTGGTGATTGTGCAGCTGCTGCTGCTAATTCCTATGCCACTGGCTGGTGTTGATTCTTATTCTGCTAGTTCTTACGGATATGGATTTCGTCATTAATCTGTGGCACCGGTGGTTGTGTCTAGAGACTAGAGCCACATCCCTCTTAATATGGTATATGATAATAGATCGTTGCGTTTTACATACAAATAGTTGCTGAAGGCTAACCGCAATCTAGTTGATGTTTTTCTATACAAAGTAGTTGAAGCTTTTTGGTTGGGGGATACGTCATTGTTCTTACTTGTCTCTCGTTTTGACCTATTTGATGCTAATTTCTCACCAGTTGGGTGGGTATTATCGAGCTTCTCCATATAGGCTATAGCTGTTTGTAATGACGAAACTTTTTTGAAATATAAGTAAAGCCTCATCTTTGTTAATTTTGTGTATAGACTTTAATATCAGCATTACTCCAAAAAATTGCATTAGCAAATTGATATAAGCTCCAGATTTGGACAAATAAGCATGATGGGATCGGACCCGTTGGGAGCCTCTCACGCTATCAAAACGGATAACATTAAGCAAATAGTCATTACTTCAAAAAATGTTCTAAAACAATATTTAGTCCCAGTATTATGTATGATCAACTTGAACGAAAGGAGACGGAAACTGAGCAAAAAAGTGAAATCAAAATTCAGGCTAACACTATGGGGCATCTTCCAACCCAGTTTCTCACAAAGCAGAAACTTCTCCTTGTGTTCCTCTGTAAATTTGGTTGTGATTCTCTTTCTCCCCATGTGGGTTCTCTGTCCTCATCACAGTTGGATGGGAGTTTTTGTGTTGCTCATCATCAATCATACTGCCGAGGAGAGACGACAGCGTTAGCGTTTGTGGGACGGATGAGTAGTAGTACTGGGATGGTGGTAGGTGGTGAGCACACTGGGCTTGGGCTTTTGGCCTGAGGAAGAGAGCAAGTAGAGATGGAGGGAGGGGATAGCCGATATTTGATATGGCTTCTCACATCTTTTGAAAATTTTATTTACCATAGTATATAACTATCTTTTTTTTTTTTTTAGAGAATAGTATATAACTATCTAAATCTATATATTTGGGTCAAAATAATTAAGATTGGCTCATACTTGGAAAAAACGACATTACCTTTCGTACAATATGGTATGTAGGAACTCTTAACAAATCAGCTTCTAAAGGCGATAAGTCATTTAAACTACTAAAATAAAACATAACTATTTAAACGGCTTAGACCTTTGGTCTCTCTTAACCTGAAATATTGGCATCTCAACGAATTTTGCACCTTGCATACAGGTGTTTGTATTGGGGGATCTTCAGGTTGAGGTGATTGAAAATAATAACTTAAAATGACAATTGATGCTTATGAAATATCTGAGGCGGACTTTTTAAAAAACACTTAAAAAGGGTAGAAATCTAATATGACGTCACATAATAACAATATAAAATGAAGTATATATTATCACCAACAGAAAATAGTAAAAACAATTAAAATCTTAACATGATGGATTTGTCGACAAAATGGGGTAGGCAATAGAAATCATGGTTTAAATCAGCCAAGGCAAAACGCACAAAAAGGAAAAAATATCCAAATCAGAAAATCTCATTACTTTTAAATGGTTTGAAGTAGCAAAAACTACACTAAAGTTGCTTGAAACTCAATAAGCTCTTGAATCTTAATTCTTTGAGGCTAGCTTCTCCTTTGCCTTCTGAATCTTCAAGACCTTTTTCACAATCTTTTGTTCTTCAACCAAAAAGGCTCGAACAATCCTACAAGAACAGATGGAACAAATTTGGATGATCATTTAAAACAACCCAAGCACACACACACAAGAGAAAGAGAGACAAACTGTTAATCCTTGAGTCTATGAAAAAAAACAAACCTTTCCCTCACAGCACCACCAGAAAGAACTCCCCCATAAGCCCTGTTAACAGTCCTCCGATTCCTAGATAACCTAGACCTCTTATACTCAGTAGGTCTCAAATGAGGAATCTGCAAACACAGCAGCAAGCTTTGTATCATACCAGAAAGTGGGTACTAATAATTCAGGTGGAGAAGACAAAAATCACACATTATCTCCATAGTTGCATCATATCAATATCAATTGATAAATCAAAACTCAAAGGATAGTATCAACACATTCTACAGAACTTGAATTATTCGATTTAGCAACATATGTGATTTGAAATAAATTGATATGTTTGTACAGCATAAAGATGAGTTATATGCTTTTTTGGCCATCAACTCCCTAATAAGTAAAAATGCTTAAATTCAGGAAAGAAGTAATTTCTTTTCTCAACAAAGTACAGAGATCAATGCAACACTGTAAAACAGAACCCTATTAGAAAAATGAAGAAACGTAGCAAACACTATCAATTGTTGAAAAATTGCCATCAAACATACAATTCAACTGTGCTCGTTCATCTATTGACCAATCTAACAATAAAACGTTAATTTGGTACAGCTTTGCAAGACCCAATATTGGCTAGGACTCGAAAGAATTCCCTTCCCTCCTGTCTATATAAGAAATATAAGAACAACATTATCCCTATAATTTAACTCTACATCTTCAATTGCTTTCACACATTACATCATTTCTTTTCTTTTCTTTTTTTTTTTGCAGATTTCACCCAAACAAGGAATCACATTAAAGCAGCATAAACTCCACAAAATGATAGAATAAATGACAGGTTCAGATCTCTATATTTAACAAAAAGCAAGGAAACCATTGGAGAAAATAGAGACGGCCTTCATACCCCTTGGATCCTCTTGCCAGTAACAGGACACTTAGGCCCACTCGCCCTCTTCTTAGTGGTCTGGTACACTAGCTTCCCTCCTATTACACCCAAAACATCAAACACAGAAAACCCAACAAACAAAATCAAAATCCCAAACAAAATCCCTCTCATATGCACTGAATATATAAAAGCCAGAAAAAATAAATTGACTAAGGATGAAAGAGAGATGAAGGGCGTACCAGGAGTTTTGACGATACGGTGTTGGTTGGATTTGGTGGCGTAGCTGTGACGCTTGCGATATGTGAGACGTTGAACCATCTTTGAGAACCTCTGAGATTTCTCTCTCTACTAGGGCTTTGGGCGATGGCAGAGGAGGCTTACAACTGCGTGGGGGAGAGAAATATACTCGAGGGTTTCGAGTGTTTAATGCCCTAGATCGGACGGCTGTGAGGAGATCGCGTTTATATTGGACAGGCCAGCTGTAATCGAGCCGAGCATGTACTAGACAGGCTCGGCTCGAGTATTAGCTAATAAGCTGAGTTAAAAAGCCCCTTAGAGGGCAAATCGGCTCGGGCTCGTTTATGTAGTTTTCTTCAGCAATTTTATTTCAGTCAAACTAAAAAGAAGGTATTGGTTGTAGTCTGTAGCCGTAGAAACAGCACATACAATGCTACAAAAAATAAGAGATAAACAATTACATGAACCAAAACAACAAACGAAACTAAAAATATAATAATATACTATAATGTATGGTATATAAGTATAATAAATATGTGGTCCTATAATTTAATGGTAGATTTAAACATCTCTTATATAGAGATGGACAAAAAATTGATAAAAGATGGATGTGTAGCATATCTCTTTATTATACTTTAAATTTTATTGTGGCACATGAGAGAAAAACAAAATGGCATTAAAAGATATCACATAATGGCATTCAAACCCATCAGATATGCCAACTATATCAAACGGTCTACATGCATAAGAAACGTTTGTTAGAAAGACAAAGCAATTGTTTCTCATCAGTGTAACTCATAACATCTCTCATCATTACATGAGAAACCGTTGCTTTAAAGGCAATTGTTTCTCTTTCAGCTTTCAATTAATTTGTAACCTTTTTGTAGTGTAACGTAGAATTGTTATTGCTTGTAAAGTTTTGTATTTACTTCTCTACACTGTCAATGTTTCTCTATATATACACTAAGACACCCATTATTTGTGGGTTGTTTTATCAATTGTAGTGTGTTCTTATATGGTATCAGAGCTACGTAAGACTCACATCAAATTACTTTCCCATGGCTTCCACTCAATCTCACTCTAATTCTAGTCCCACCCCACTTGCAAATCCTAGCCACCACATCACTCTCAAATTATCTTGTGATAACTACATGCTCTGGCAGTTTCTTATGTCTTCATATCTTGAAGGTCAACAACTTTTTGGTTACATTGATGGCTCTATTACTTGTCCTCCACAATTCATTCAAGCTTCCAACACGTCTTCCACCGGCACTACATCCTCCACCACTTTAGTTCCCAATCAAGATTATGATGTCTGGTACCATCAAGACAAACTCATTTTGAGTTCCATCCTTTTCACTTTATTTGAAGTCATCCTTGCTCATGTTGTTGGTCTTAAGACCTCTCGTGATGTCTGGTCTACCTTGGAGAAAATGTTCGCCTCTCAATCGAAAGCTCGTGTTATGTAGATTAGGTATCAACTTGCCACTCTCAAGAAGGGTGCCCTATCCGTTGTTGATTATTTTCAAAAGGTTCAGATCTTGGCTCATACTCTTTTCGCCATTGATGAGCCTCTTAAAGAGTCTAAGACTATATCCTATATATTTGCTGGTCTTAGCACTGATTATGATCCTTTGATAACATCTGTTACCACTCATATAGATGCCATTTCTATGGAGGATCTTTATGGGCACTTGCTGACCCACGAACTGAGAATTGAGCACAACACTTCTCTTCCTGACTTGTTAACCTCTAGTGTGAATATTGCTCAGAGGAACATCTCCTCCTCTACTAAGAATTCTCGACCACCCACATCCAACAACTCACAATCATGACTGTGGTAGGGGTCGTGGGAGAGGGCGCGGCTCATTGTCTCCACGTACCTTTTCCAATTATAACTCTAGAAATCGTCTAGTATGCCAAGTTTGCCATAGAATTGGTTACACAGCTGTCAAGTGCTATCACAGGTTTGATCATGCCTATCAGGGTAATTCTTCCAGCTGTGCAGCCTACTTTACTTCTCCTCATATGGCTTCGGATCCCACTTGGTATCATGATATGGCAGCCATTCATCACTTGACCAATGATCTCTCCAATCTTAATATGCGAGTAGAGGAGTCTATAGGCACTAATCAAATCAGGGTTGGCAATGGGCAAGGTTTGCAAATCTCTCATACTGGTGTTGCTTCTATTCCTTCCTCAACGCACAATTTTTATTTGCAGTCCTTACTTCATGTTCCTAAAATTCAAAAGAATTTGATTTCTGTTAACAAATTTACACATGATTATCAAGTCTTTATTGAGTTTCACCCCACTTGTTTTCGTGTAAAGGATCTCAAATCGGGGAAGTTGATGCTCCAAGGGCCGAGTAAGGGTGGTCTCTACCCTTGGCCCTCTTATTTGCCTCACTCTGGTCCTCATGTTACTCTTGTTGGTGAACGGATCTCATTGGATCACTGGCACTCTCGTTTGGGTTATCCAGCTTTTTGGATTGTTCGTTGTGTGTTGTCTGCTCATCATCTTCCTGCCACTTCAAATAAACCTCTTGCCATTTGTTCCTCCTGTCAACTCAGCAAACTGCGTAGATTTCATTTTTCTCAAACTTCTTCTGTTTCTAAAGGTCCTCTAGATCTTTTATTTCTTGATGTATGGGGTCTTGCTCCCCTATTTTCCAACAATAATAAAAGATATTTCTTATGCATAGTGGATGATTTTTCTCGTTACTGTTGGGTTTTTCCACTTAATTGCAAATCAGAGGTTCTTGCTACTTTTTATTGTTTTAAACTGTTAGTGAAAATTTTTTTGCTCGTTCTATTAAATCTGTTCAAACAGATGGAGGAGGTGAGTTTCTTCTTGTACAAAAATTTATTTCCACCAATGGCATTTCCTACTGCCAAACATATCCTCATACGCACCATCAAAATGGGAGTGTGGAAAGAAAACTTCGTCATATTGTTGACACTGCTGGTCTTGCTCTTTTTGCCCACTCTCACGTTCCTCTCACCTATTGGGATGATGTGTTTGATAGAGCCTCTTATTTGATTAATCGATTGCCATTTGCTGTGAAGCGCTCCAAATCTCCCTTTGAGTTATTGTTCAACAAAACTCCAGATTTTCGGCTTCTAAGAATTTTTGGTTGTGAGTGTTGGCCTTATCTCTGGCCTTATAATTCTCATAAAATGTCATTTCGATCTCTTTCTTGTATCTTCTTGCGTTATAGCAAATCACATGTGGGATACAAATGTCTTCATATTCCTACAGGTTGCGTCTATATTGCATGTCATGTGGTTTTTAATGAAGACAGATTCCCTTTTCAATCTTATTCTACTCCATCTGTTACCTCTGGTTCTCCTTCCGTTGTGTTGCCTCATAACTTATGCATCAGTCCACTTCAAGTTCCAACTCCTCTCCAAATATCTTATTTTGTGTCCATTGATTCTTCTATTCTAATGTCGTCTTCCGTCACACCTGTTGTGTTAGTGTCTCCCCTTGCACCTCTTGAGTCCTTTGCTTCTCCACACTATCAGCCTCTGCTCTTTTATCCTCTCCTCCCTCACAAACCTCCCCTTCTGCTTCCCCGCCTCGTGTTCATTCTATGTTTACAAGGGCTCAAAACCAAATTCATAAACCCAAACCATACACTGATGGCACTGTGAGATATCCTTTGCCCCATGCCTATACCACCTCCTTAATCTGTGATCATGTTGAACCTACATCGTATACTCAGGCTGCTCAAAATATTAAGTGGAGAGCTGTTATGGCTGAGGAGTTTAATGCTGTTATTAAAACTGGTACATGGACTTTGGTACCTAAAACTCCTTTTATGAATATTGTCGGAGCTAAATAAGTTTTTTGTATTAAACGAAAGGTTGATGGAAGTGTTGAGCGCTATAAAGTACATCTTGTGGCAAAAGGGTTTCATCAACAAGAAGACATTGATTTCTTTGAAACCTTCAACCCTATTGTTAACCCTATTACTATTCGTGCTATGCTTTCTTTGGTTGTTTCTGCAGGTTGGTGCATCAAACATGTGAATATTAGCAATGCTTTTCTTCATGGTCAATTGGAGGAGACAGTATATAAGTCTCAACCACCTAGATTTATTTAGCCTCAATATCCAGATGTTGTGTGTCTGCTTAAGAAAGTAATATATGGGCTCAAACAAGCTCCTCGAGCTTGGTATCATTGTTTAAGCTCTCATTTAATAGAGTTGGGTTTCATTGGTTCTAAATCTGATAGTTCTTTATTCATTTTTAAATCACGGATTGTCACTATTTTAGCCTTGGTCTACGTTGATGATATTATCTTTAATGGTTCAAGTTTAGCTGCAATCACCAGTCTTATTCAATCATTGGCCATGGTTTTTCCCGTGAAGGATCTAGTTGACTTAAGCTTTTTCCTTGGCGTTTCAGTAATGCATGTATCTGATGATCTCCTTTTATCCCAAGGTCGATACATTTCAAATATTTTGGCTTGCACGAATATGACCACTGCCAAGCCTATATCATCCCCAATGGCAACCGATGCAAGCCTCCATAAGTTTTCAGGCTCTCAGTTTTCTGACATTACTCTTTATCGTAGCACCGTCATTAGCCTCCAATACCTCTCTCTTACACGCTCATACATCGCTTTCGTTGTGAGCAAAGTCTCTCAATTTATGCATAATCCAAGGGATATGCATTGATCTGCTATCAAACAGTTTTTGCACTACTTAAAATCCACTATTGATCATGGATTGTTGATTAAATTGTGCTCTTCCAACCAACTTTTTGCATATTCTGATGCTAACTGGGCAGGATGTCCTAATGATCATAAGTCCACTTCAAGTTATTGTGCTTTTCTTGGTTCTAATATTTTATCTTGGAGTTCAAAGAAACAACCTACAGTGTCTCGTTCTTCAACAGAGGCTGAGTATAAG
>FXXK01000489.1:452331-455501 GCA_900184695.1 Betula pendula
TAGGAAGAATGGGGAAAAAGAGCTTGTAATTCCTATCATAAACTAATATTTAGCTAAGCAGTACTAATTAAGAAGGCAATAGTCTGATGATTTTACATATAATGCCCTCATGGCTAGCATTGTGCAAGAACGAGATCTCCAAGAGACTGTCTCTAGGTTTTTCATATTTGGAGACTCCAATCATATAAATTAATTCATTTGAGTATCTCGCTACGAAAAGCAGCAAAACTGGAAGTGGAAATCTATACTTTCTGCCATCATTCAGGTGGTGGACCAATATACTTGGCTTTGCCCCTGTATGCGCCGGGCGCACAGTGAGAATATGCATATGAACTCTGTGGGTGGGAAGCGAGCTACAAATTTAATAATCTAGACAATCCAGTCATGCAAGTCATGTCCAATCCTCAAAACTCGCTCGCTCTCTCCCTGTATAAGTATGTGTAGCTTGCGGTAATGTGGGTTTAGATAGACAGTGTCATCAATGTGACAATAAGTAAAGTAATGTCACCAAGAATCTTTGAAGTGGCCTGAACTACAAAGTTTGAGAACTTTGCTCAGCATACGTGCATAAATGCTGATTGTAATAAAATAAAGAAAGACAGTGTTAAAGCAGAGAATGGCGGCGGTGTATATATATGAGTGTCTGGCTTTTGAGGCGTCATCTAGGCTTCTGAGGCGCTATTCCTAAGGGACTAGGATTCTAGGTGACGCGCAGGTGCTATCGGAACGAAGTTAAAATGAATTTTATATATAAATGTCTGTAGAAACTAGGTGAAGGTGATTCTGATGAGAAAACTTATGGTGTACGGCTCAGTGCCATATATCGGACTTGGACCGGTTATTGTCGCGAAATAGTAAATATTTTAGGCATTTTTCAGGGCCAATTTGAATTTGTAGTATAATATTTACGTGACCCCAATACATTATTTTGATATAATGTGTAATTACGACGCTCTCTCTAGAAGATCATATTAGGAGGTTTAAATAGTACATTGCAAGTCGATTAACTACATGTGCTCATTACTAGAAAACGCATAGAAAATGTCAATTTAGAAGAAATTAATACAACTAGATCCTTTTCGAACGGAAAATAGAACCCTAAAACAAGAGGGATATGTCTGAAACTCATGAGTATTTGATATAAGGTTAAACTTTAAGGTTGATTGCAGTACTATGAATCATATTGGAACTCATTAAAGTTATTCTAAAAATTTAAAATCTAAAATATTCAAGGAAATGCGGATACGTAGACTATTAGACTAGAAATATTAATTAAATAGATAGAACTCAATCCGCATGTTTAGATATGTATAATACATTTATTGGCAATAAAATGATAATTTATTGACAGAATTTTGCTGGAACAAATTCCGATATAGAAACCCAACTCTATTAAATGGAGCGTTTAATCAAATCAATGTGAGTGGAGGATCACCTCAAGGCTCCTGTAGGCGAGGCTTGTTTGGGAGGGTCTTCACCCAATCCATAACTATAAGTATTAAATCTCGTTGACTTAGCAAAACGAAACATGACTTGGTGATGAATTGCAGGCACGTATAATGTTATGAGGAATCTTAGTATGGTTGGTTGAAGTTTCATTTACAATGCGTAGATTAGATTTCATAAAAATGCATAACAGTGTATAGCAATCTTCATTCCAAGTTGACCATGGAAAGGATGAACATTAGCATTGACAAAATAAATTAAATAAAAAACAATGTTTTATCTGGAAACAAGCGCGAAACCAGCGCAGGATAATCATCACTAATCGCGAGTCAATCGCACGAATTAGGCGTATCCAATCTATGAGGCCTTATAAGAGATAAAACACACTAGAACGGATAGAGAAGGAATAATATAAAAGGAATAGACTTGTGCTGATTGTGTCTTCTTAGTGTGGGATCCAAATCCTCTCGCTATTGATTCGCCAACTATAATTATGGATAAAACAAATAAGTAGTGTAGATGTTATTTAGTTGTAAGCGCTCTCTAAGGATATCCATGCGACCGTTAATGTTATTCCCAGTTATATAAGCCGCAAACCAAAAACTGCACATTAGTGCTTTGACGACGATAGTATCATTACATGATCAAGAATAGTTATTAATAGTTGTCGATCATTCCATAAAGAGGTACCAAAGTCCATGTTCACATTTAGCTAAAGACTGAAGTGTGTTTTAATAACAGTCTATATATGTAGGTGTTGAAAACTCCTATCAGCCATAACAGCTCTCCACCTTAATATTTTGAAGACCGGTATCACGATGCTAGTACGGTCAACAATGATCACAAGATTAAGGAGGGGTGGTATAGCATGGGGGCAAAGGATATGGCTAACTCCCTCAGAGCATTAGGCCAGTGTATTGTTTGCCTTTGATTTATATGGGAATTCTGGAGTATTAATATGGATTATTGTGAGAGGATTCCTCTGGTGTAATAGCAGATATGTAATGAACATACATTCGCCGATCGGATTATGAGCGCGCGTTGGAAAAGCCAGGGTGAATATAAGGGGAATGTTGTGCTTGAGGTAGGTGAGCGCGCGAACAAGGAGAAAGATATAGATATGAGAGATGAGCACTGAGAGTGAGGTCGTCTAAATCTCGTATGGAGCGAGAGTCGTTGGAGAGAGCCAAAAGGGGACTAATGGGATGTGAAAGGGTGCGAAGCGCTCTCTAACTTATACACAACAACAGGCTCAATGCTGTAAGAGAGGCGAGAGTCGACAAATTTCTTAGATATAGTAAGATCTAGTGTCGACCTATAAAGATGCAGAAATGATATTTGGATTGAGAGCCGAAGAGTGTGCGCCTTGAATGTGCTGAGATCCAGCAAAGGAAATCGTTGGGAGATGTCATAAGTACTTGAAGTGACGGCAACACAACGGAAGGGAAACCAGAGGTTTAACAGATGGAGTAGAATAAGATTGAAAAGGGGAATCTGTCTTCATTAAAAACCACAATGACATGCGATATAGACGCAACCTGTAGGAATAGAAGACATTTGCTATCCACATTGTGATTTGCTATAACGCAAGAAGATACAAGAAAGAGATCGAAATGACATTTTATGAGCAATTATAAGGCCAGGGGAGATAAGGCCACCACTCACAACCAAAAATTTCTTAGAAGGCAAGAATGAACTCCTGTGATTGGGTACAATTGAATCAA
>FXXK01000490.1:0-10235 GCA_900184695.1 Betula pendula
GGGCTAGCCAACGAATGTGAAAACTAGTAGTTGATTCACATAGGAAAATAATGACTTGCACATCCTACCATGCAATATATGGAAAGCATGAAAAAGCTCAACACAAATATATATATATGGGGAGTGTTATGCTTTCAATTTTTCTGTTCAACTCCATTCAATTTACTTTGTATTTTTTTCAAAAAAAATAAAAAATTTACACATGAGTTGGATGTAGTTAAATGTATAGAGTAGAAAAAGTAGCATTTGCCTATATATATATATATTGAAGAGAATCTTAGTTTTTAAAAAGAAAGATTTGTTGTTAATCTAATTGGTTCATCTTTTTCAATCCGATTAATGTGACTTGTTTTTTTTTTTTTTAACACCTAAAAAAATAAAGGTTCATTATTACACTGCATCAAGTCTCTCACTATCTCAAAAAGACAAAAGTCACGTAGGTGTGCAAAAATAGACAATTAGATGAATAAGAGCATTCTCATCCGGCTCCCTACTATAGGGATATCCCTATAGTAGGGAGCCAAAATAAATTTTTGTTCATTTTATTGCTCACATCCGGCTCTCTACTTTAAGGAAAAAAGTAGGGAGCATGAAATGGCTCCCTACTAGTAGGGAGCCATTTCACTCCATACTCTTCTTTTTTATAATAAAATATTCATTTCTCTCTCCAACTTTTTTATTTTTTTAATTTTATTTGTTGGAGAGAGAATAAAAAAATTCTTAAAATATTAATATTTAAATGAAAAAGTCAAAGTGAATCCTTAATTTAGGGAGCCGGATGTAGGTGTTTAGAAAAAGTGGCTCTCTAAAATAAGAAAAACTGATTTTACTCCCTATTTTGAGGATAAAAATAGGGAGCCGGATGAGAATGCTCTAAGAAGCATTTTTCTTTCACAAAATTGTGGCTTGTACCTACTTTTGTTTATTAGCAATTTTAATTGGTTGCGACTAAAACAACATACTTTATTAATAAGAAAGATCCGTTTGTCTAGATCAATAAGAAAGATCTGTGGTATGAACTTTGTCAGAAGAAAAGTCCTAGTTTTCTTGTTCCCCATTCATGTCTAGCATCATGCTTCTTCTAGCACTTTATTTGTAAGGATTGAGGTACCGCAAGTTAGAGAGAGGAATGGGTGCCATGAAGACTAAGCCATGGCTCTTATTTGCTCTGCTTCTAATCATGTCCTATTACAGAGCATGCTTCTCCATAGCTGGTGATACCCTTTCAGCAGGTCACTCTCTTTCTGTTGCAAAGAGCGAGATCCTATCATCTCAAGGTGGCACTTTTGAGTTGGGTTTCTTCAAACCAGGCACATCTTCAAACATTTACCTGGGCATATGGTATAAATGGTTTGTTCCGAAAGACGTTGTTTGGGTAGCAAATAGAGAAAACCCTTTGTCTGACCCATCCTCGTCAAAACTTATCCTCTCAGATGATGGCAATCTACTCCTGTTTGAAGGTTCCTCCAAGATCCCAGTTTGGTCGACAAATTTGACAATTTCCGGGTCAAATTTAACTGAAGCACTACTTCGTAATGATGGGAATTTTGTTTTAAGAGATAGTTCCAACCGGTCTTCTATATTTTGGGAGAGTTTCGACCATCTAACCGATACATGGCTGCCAGGTACAAAGCTTGGGATTGATAAGCTCATTTCATGGAAAAGTTCAGAAGATCCAGCACCTGGTGTGTTCTCGTTGGGGTTAGACCCAAATGGAAGCAATCAATATTTCTTAGTGTGGAACAAATCCAAGGTCTATTGGAGTTCGGGAATTTGGAATAGAACATTTTTCAGCTCAGTTCCTGAAATGAAGGGATTGAGTCCTATCCCCTCCTTCACTACACTTTTGTGCCAAGTAAAAATGAAAGTGAAGGATATTTTATTTACTCTGTTCAAAATCCTTACCTTTCTAAATATCGGGTTGACTATAGAGGGCAGTTCAGCGAAAGGCTGTGGATGTCTGGCCCTTGGGAATGGAGTTTATTTTGGTCTATCCCGAGGAATCTATCTGATGTCTTTGCTTTGTGTGGTGCATTTGGCGTGAATAATGGGAATTTCTCGAGCCCCTGTGAATGTCTAACAGGTTTCGAACCATCTTCGATGGAAGACATCAGACTAAATGATTGGTCAGGTGGCTGTGTGAGGAAATCCCCTTTGCAATGCGAGAATAATCCATATGCTAATGCCACAAAAGATTGGTTCATGAAAATACCAAACGTGAGATTGCCTGTTAATTCAAAAGCACATTCGGCAGTGAATACTTTGAATTGTGAAGTGGCTTGTATGAATAATTGCACTTGCATAGCTTATGCTTATAATAGTAGCGGGTGTATAATATGGGAAGGAGCTCTTTTGAACTTACAACAATTCTCAGATGGTGACAAGAATGGACAAGATATCTGTATCAGACTTGCTGCTGATGAGCGTCAAAGTACCAAAGGTGAAATGAAATCTACACAAATTTACGTCATCTTTCGTTTTGAACTAATACTTAATATATTCTATGTTATGGTTGAACTAATAGTGATTTTTGCAATCATAATCAGGCAAAAAATGGAAAGTATGGGTAGCTGTGATGGTCCCTGCAACAGGGCTTATCTTATGCCTCTTCATTTGTTTAATTTCCAGCAAAGGAAAGCTCAAATGCATAGGTAAGCGTAAACGTTAATCTAAGACAAGAAAATTGTACATGGAAATCACTGTCAAAAAATTACAAGGAAGTCTACCTTAATCTAAGACAAGAAAATTGTGACAAGTCTTTGTTCATACGAATGTCACTTAACATACTTTTCTAATGGCCCGACAATGAAAAGCTGTTAGTATAATTAGTTGGTGAAGATTGTGATTCAAGCTCTCGAAACTATCTGAAACTAGTTTGTTGGAGTCCTCCTAAAAACTTTACCTTGTCTTTAGGAAGGAGCTTTATAGCTATTTGGTCGATCATTTCACCTTACAATATCATTAGTATTTATTTGCGGAAATGCAAAACAAACTTACTTACCTTTGGATACTAGCATTACTCATAGTGGTTGAACCTTAGTGAACCTAATGATGTCACCTCAATTGATTTTCTCATACCAACTATTGGATTTCCATGTATAGTGACCAATTCTTATCATTCAATATCAAATAGGAGAGAAGGCTTCAAGCAACAATATACTATTATTTGATTTTGATATTGAACTCCATGCAATCAACGAGCGAATGAACACCAACAATAATATGAAGAAAATAGAGAAAGATGCTGAGTTACCACTATTCAGTTATGAGAGCGTATCAACTGCAACTAATAATTTCTCAGCTATGAATAAGCTTGGAGAAGGAGGTTTTGGACCTGTCTACAAGGTATGTTACATTTTCTTGATGAATGTGCTTTGAACACTATTAAGAAAACCGACATTAATGGTAAACCATCGTTAAAGTTTAAAGAGCTTATGGTTCTCCTTCATAGGGGAAATTACTTAGAGGGAAGGAAATTGCAGTGAAGATGCTTTCAAAAAGATCTGGACAAGGAATTGAGGAGTTCAGAAATGAGACAATACTAATTGCAAAACTCCAGCATAGAAATCTTGTTAGAATCTTAGGTTGTTGTATCGAGCGAGATGAAAAGATCTTAATATATGAGTACATGCTCAATAAAAGTTTGGATTTCTACCTTTTTGGTGAGTGGATGTTTTTGTATATACGTGTATATATTTTCCTCTCATATGTTTTTAGGTTCTTAAGTACTAATTTTCTTAGTTGTACTATTTAAACAGAAGATCAAACCAAGAAAAAGATGTTAGATTGGGGGACACGCATACGCATTATTGAAGGGATCGCTCAAGGGCTTCTTTATCTTCATCAATATTCAAGGTTCCGAATCATACATAGAGATCTAAAACCCAGTAACATTCTCCTGGATAGTGAAATGAATCCGAAAATATCAGATTTTGGGTTGGCTAGAATAGTTGGAGACAATGAAACGCAAGCAAACACACATCGAATTGTCGGAACTTAGTAAGTATGCTATTTATTTTACATCTAATATCTGCAAAGAAAAATCTTGGGGTACTACAACTCTTACTACAATATATTTACAATATGATGTAATAGTCCATAATCGGTAAAATAATTAAAAGTATATGGTTGACAAGTTAGTCACTAACAAATTTTTTTGCTTAATCATTTAATCAATTATAGATTGTCACGTCAAGTTTGTAGGGAGTTTGTAGTAAAAGATGTAGTACTCCCAACAACACTCTATTTCGCTGAATAAACTACTAATAGGATCGTTTACTAAATTTTGGAATGCAGTGGATATATGTCTCCCGAATATGCTATGGATGGTTTGTACTCAATAAAGTCTGATGTGTTTAGCTTTGGAGTATTGGTACTAGAGATTGTGAGTGGCAAAAAGAATACTGGCTTCTACAATAGCGACTCACTCAATCTTCTTAGATATGTATGTAGCTTTTATACTCTCCCAAATTTTCTTATGTTTTACATTAATTTTATAAATTACAATGCTATTAGTTTATTAAATTCAGTCTTATTTGAAATGAAACTAGGCTTGGGAGCTGTGGATAGATGATCAAATTTTGGACTTGATGGAGCCAACAATAGGATATCCTTCTTCCACTTCTATTTTGTTGAGATTCATTAACATTGGCCTTCTTTGTGTCCAAGAAAGCCCAACTGATCGACCTACCATGCCTGATGTAGTCTTAATGATTAGCAATGAACATGCACCTCTACCTACACCCAAGCAACCTGCTTTTACCAGAGGTCGAAATGTGATCAACACAAATTCAACAATTGACAATGCAGAAAATTGCTCAAAAAATAGCGTAACTATTTCAACAATGGAAGCCCGATGATATATCAAAGAAAAAGAATGGTGTAGAACTAATCTTTTTGTCTTATTTGTATATATGCACGTTGATATGTTATATGCTTGTCACTAAATGTTGTACAAGTTCAATCATATTTTAGTATTGTTGCCAATAATACCATCCATATAGAATTTATAAGTTTTTACGGGATATAAGTATAATCCATATACTACCACATTAGTAAACACTAACCTATGATATGCACAGGTAACTTTCCATTATAATCTACTTAAAGTATCTTTAAAAGATTATTGGTAACTAATTTCTTTTCCCTCCCTCGGTAAACTAATTTTTGGCTTGTTCCTCTTCATGTTTATTCATGTAAGAGACAGAGTTTTAACAACTAATTCAAGCACATATCTACACAATATTTTAGATCCAGATTATGACTAATTCGAACTACACATCAAAACTATACTTGCTAACCTAACATTGTTACTAAAACTACATGTTTTTGAAGATTTTGAACCATATCTTCAAATTATGCGATATACATAACTTTAACGGTGTGACCCAAATCATAAAGTATATTCACAGCAATATCATATCTGTAAATTTTTACAATTATTGACGTTAAAAATTTTCCAATAATTACACAACTAATAATCCAAACTCTAACTAGACACCCAATTGAAATACAACATGGCACACTCTAATAATTCCAGCAAATTGGAATTATGAATTGAAATACAACTAATTCAAGCACTCATCTACTCAATATTTTCCAAAATATACCATTATAAATGTCAAACATAAGAGCAATGATTCTCAGCAGCCTGGGCTGAGATGAACAGTCATCTCAGCCCAGGCTATATGGGTTTAATTTTTTTTAAAAAAAAATATATATATTTTTTTAATAGTATGGGGCCCACCAAATCAGAAAAATTGCCCTGAGCTGATGCACTCAGCCCAGGCTGTCATTTATATTTACTCCAAACATAAATATATAAAAGAAAGGGCAAGTGTTCACCTTGAAAGAGACCAACTGCTTCTGATCTACAAGGAGGACCGGGAAAATTGTCAGCTAAAGAACACAAATTAATCCCACCTATCTCACCACGACCTCGGTTTTTTCAGAAAATTTTCTACTAACATTACAATTTCCCAGCACTTAATTTCCTATTAACCAAACAGAACTCAGAAAATTTTTGCAATACTCCAGAGTACTTTGCACCATTAGAGGCAAAAAGCGTCCAAATGTTTCTGAGAAAAGAGTTTCAATCAATTGTATGACTAAGCTCCAAACGTCTCGTTTCTAGAGCTCCACCATTTCTCCAAACGTCTGCCATTCTATGACTAACCCGCATCTGTTTTTCCTCTCTATTGTCTTCTTCTTCCTTTTTAGCTTTTCTCTTCCTTCTCTCCTATTTCTGTTTCTTCTTTTCTCCTCTATTTTCTTCTTCCTCCTCCCTTTTCTTATCCCTTCTACACTTTTGTTGATTGTCCTACATCAATTTGTATGAGAGCCAGGTTTCAGGTTTGTTTCCTACGAAAATCAACGATTCCCAAACGTGTTGCACTAGTGATTTGCATGCGGCTCCCGGGGGCGGGGGGCAGGGAGAGGGGGGGAGAGAGAGAGAGAAGAAATTTGATGTCGTTTAGGTTAGCATCACTTCATATAAACGTCATTAAATATAAAAATTACATAATTTATTTTAAACAGTGTATTTAATTACGTTGTTTAAAGTAAATGACATAAATTTGTAAAATATTTAAGTTGTTTGTTTTTAAAACGATGTTAAAAAACACATCGTTTGCTTCGAATAATGTTAAACACGTCACTTACACCACCAAACAACATTAAAAGTATTTTACATCGTTTGGTAAATTCATGGATCGTAAATAAAAAATTTTCACATTATTTTGATTAATAAAACGTCAAACGACCTTAATATTAACATCGTTTATACGATAAAAGATGTTAATTTTTTTGGAATGCTTGCCTTCAAGTTAATTCTTCAAGTTGAATTTATGGTTTGTTTGCTCTGTTTCTCTTTGGAAAGAATGGTTACTGAATGTGATGCGACTGGTTCTCTCTTTCCAATTTTATGAACATTTTTTGCACGGAACTCTTGAGATTTAGATTCATTTCTAATATTTCCTTCGTTTTATGGATGTTGAAATGATTTTGATTGGAGAACTCAACAAGAAGTGTCTTGTTTCGGTTTTTGTTTATAGTAATATTTCAATGTGGATGGAATTCGAGGGTTTTGCATCTCTTAAAACTTTTATTTTTGAGACCCTTTAGTATGTGCCCAAACTTTGGTGATATTAGGCATTGTTTTCGTGGACACTGCTTGTATATAGCATGAACTAAAAGTATCTTTTCGCGGGAAAAATAGAATGTAGAAAAAACTCTAATTTATTTTATATAAACTCAATGTCTCAAATGGAGAATGTTTAATGCATTTAAGGGCATTTGGTCATGTATCCCATTAAATAGTTTGACATAAAAAGCCTATTTCACTTTATGTAGTATTTTTTAGCAAGTTCCGCTGTAGACTACAAGATGGGGTTGTGTGGAGTTTGACTTTAAGCTTTTCTGTTATTTTTGTTCTGGAATATGAGATTTCAACTAACTCAACCAAGCCAAGTTTTTGTTCTGTATCCATAAGTTTATAACTAATGACAATATTGTACATTAATTTCTAGAAAGCTAAATCACCTTTTTACTCAAACTGAGTTCACAAATACAATAACATGTAATCTTATGTAATTTATGCTCACTAAATTGTGGACTTACGCTTGTATCTTTTTCATGTGTAAAACATGTATTATTTTATAATTGGCCTATCGATAAATGTTGGATTCGAGAAGGACCTTGAAGTAGTTGTCGCCGTTTGGCATGTTGATAAAGATTTGGTTAACGCTTAAGGACTTATTGCAAAATTATGTCGGTTGCTCATGGTAATTAGTATTTTTTCGAGTGAGGTTGTAGACTTTGAGTCTTGATGCATGTTTATGTATTAAGGNAAGGATTGGATCAGCATATTCTGTGGCATGTATTCCATCCCAGCTTAACATTGTTGTCAGGGTCATTACAAGTTGCTGCTGTCACTGTGTCCCCATTAGTCACTTTGTTGTTTCCACAGTACACTGGTCAAAATTGTAGGCACCACCTTCACCCATGTCCACGGAAGAAAATTCATAATAAAATGACACAGAAGAGCCAAAAAGTGCTGCATCATACTTTTATTGTTGATAAAATCTACAATACAGACTCCAATTACTAGGAGAATTGAGGTAGGTAAAGCTAAAGATCAGTATGGTATCAATGTAATTATAATCCATCCTTTAAAAAGTAATTATCCTATAAGATAATTATCATATATTCTAACATCCACAACATTCTTTTCTACCATATTGGAGCCCTGCTCCAAAACAAAAGAAAGTTAGATGCAATTCAAATCATTTTACAAAGCAAATGCTTTTTTTTACAGAATAGGTATCAAAATATATTATGAAAATCTCATGAAATGTAGATATAAATATGAAACTTTGGGTCTTAATCGTACCATGCGATGTGGGGATCAGGGGAGAAACCAGACATTTAAGGATGGGAAAAAATTTTAAAAATAAAAATTTGCGAGGTAAAAACTTAGTTTTGGTGGAATATTTCAGTAAAAAAAAAAAAACACATAAATTAATATTTCAACATTAATTTCAAAACTAGTCATTATGTTGACTGCTAAAGTCAGTCGATAGAGTGGTTTTTTTAAATACATAAGGAGAGAAGGTGTTCAAAAAAAAAAAAAAACTTTGATCAGTGTTGGGCTTGGGTTTCCCTCCTAAGTGGAGGATGGCCTTTTCTTTTTATTAAGCCCACCTCTTAAGAAGCCCATATGGAGAAGCCCATAGGATTTGGCTTATGCATCAAATAGTGATTCAGAAAATGACAAGAAGAAGGAGAAAAACGAGCGGGAGACAGCAGCCAAAAAGAGAGAAAACTGGTTCTTGAACCAGTTTCTGGAACCTCCATCCAGACTTCATCAACGGCTCCGATCAACGAGCGTTTGTGGTCCAATTGAGCTGAAAATTGGTAGGCATGTTCATGACACGTGAATCTTCATTGTGAACGGTGGAGATTGGATTCGGAGCATTCGGCACTGGTTTTCTGAGCCCGGACAGAATCCTCTGTTTTTGGGTGAGATCTCTCCTTACTTCTTTTGTACCAAGAAATTGTATTTCTTGAGATAGTTTCTGGTTGTATGCCTCTAGTTGGTACTAGAGAAGATTGATGTATTCCCATTATTGTTGATAGTGGAAGTGTTTGGTTGGCCTGTGGTTTTTCCTTCTCACACTGAGAAGGTTTTCCACGTAAAATTTGTATGTCTTGTGCTTGTGGTGTTTGGATATATATTTTCCGCATATATATTACTCTATTTTATAGCTTCCTAACAGATTCACACAAAGAGGGAGTTTTGTGTTGTTGTTGTTTCTCCCATTAATCAGCGCCATGCTTAGATCCAATCAAGCTTCTGAAAAGAATTCTCCGCCTGACCGCTGAAAGCCTGGCCCTAAACTCTGCTACCAACCACTTTGATCCATTGCAATTGTCTAGGTGGAAGGGTTTCTGAGCGCTCAAATTTGAATGAAACTATGGTGAAAAATATTACTGAATTTCTCTCTCAACTAAGTATGTTATATATTACATTTTTATTCTATAACTATCTCACACAACTAATCTTTGGATTTTTTTTAATAATAACTAATCCAAAGATTGGTTGGTTGTGAATACTACGTTAGTAAAATAGTTATAGAATAAAAATGTGATTTCTAGGAACAAACTACTACTTTGTGACTCTTAGCCCTCAAACTATGATTTCCTTGCTATTTGGCTAATTCATTAGAAGTTGGCATTGAAATAGACAAAAAAAAAAAAGGATTGGAGGGGGAGGCCAACGTAGCTGTCCTACCTGGGCGTGACCATAGTAGCACCAATCCGCGGGGTGCCGCTCAGGAGGGACCTACGGAGGGAACCGCAAGCGCACCCTCAAGACCGACCGAGCCATAGCCTAATTCCCGCCCCACCAGGGCACTAGCGACACGTCACCCCCCATGACAGGTTTCCAAGAGGTATACCCAAGGATTCCTATTTCGGGAGTCGAACCTGGGGCCTCATGGATCCGATTCTCCATGGACAATGGCTTGCCACTAGACTACCACCCTCGGTGGTAAATCGTACATGACTTACATGTACATAATTGAGACTTGAAACACTCAAATTATCTTGATTTTTGAGAAAAACCAAAGAATGGAGCATATTAATGGCTTCGTTTGTTAATAGATTTTTAGAGGGTGGTTTATGTTTTTTTTTTTTGGTTATAAAAAGATGTTATGATGTGATATAAAAGTAAAAAT
>FXXK01000490.1:11152-27264 GCA_900184695.1 Betula pendula
TTGTTTGTTGCTCCTTCCCCTTCTTTCTCTGTATTGCTCAGAAGAAAAAAGTTCCCAAGTTTTCTTCTTTCATTTTCCTGTAATTACTAACTGCAGTACTGCAAGTTAGAGAGGGATAGGTAGCATGACGACTAAGCCATGGCTCTTATTTATTCTGCTTCTAATCCTGTCTTTTTACAGAGCATGCTTCTCCATAGCTCGTGATACCCTTTCGCCAGGTCAGTTTCTTTCACTCAGGGATACCTTATTATCTCAAGGTGGCACTTTTGAGCTCGGTTTCTTCATACCAGGAACTCCATTAAAAATCTACCTGGGCATATGGTATAAAAGGATTGACCAGAAGGACAACAGTATTGTTTGGGTAGCAAATAGAGAAAACCCTTTGTCTGACCCATCTTCCTCAAGACTTGACCTCTCAGAAGATGGCAACCTACTCCTGTTTCAAGGTTCCTCCAAGATCCCATTTTGGTCAACAAATTTGATATTTCCCCGGTCAAATTTAACTGAAGCAGTACTTGGTGAAGATGGAAATTTTGTTTTGAGAGAAAGGTCGAACCAGTCTTCTATATTTTGGGAGAGTTTCGACTATCCAACCGATACGTTGCTGCCAGGTGCAAAGCTTGGGATCGATAAGGTTACTGGAAAACCACAGCAGCTCATTTCATGGAAAAATTCAGAAAATCCAGCACCTGGTGTGTTCTCTTTTGGGTTAGACCCAAACGGCAGCAATCAATATTTCTTAGAGTGGAACAGATCCCAAATCTATTGGAGTTCTGGAGTTTGGAATGAAACAGCTTCCAGCTTATACACAGAAAGGAGCGTTATCTTCAACAACACTTTTGTGTCAAGTAAAAATGAAAGTGAGAGATATTTTATTTACTCTCTTTATAATCCTTCTTACCTTGCTAAATATCGGATTGACCAAACAGGACAGTCCAGGGCACTGGTGTGGGTGTCTGGCCTTTCCATTTGGAGTATAGTTTGGTCTGGACCGGGGAACCTATCTGGTGTCTATGCTTTGTGTGGTGCATTTGGCGTGAATTATGGGAATTTCTCAAGCCCCTGTGAATGTCTAACAGGTTTCGAACCATCTTCGATGGAAGACATCAGACTAAATGATTGGTCAGGTGGCTGCGTGAGGAAATCCCCTTTGCAATGTGAGAATAATAGGTATGCTAATGGCAAAAAAGATTGGTTCCTGAAAATGTTAAACATGGGAATGCCTGTTTATTCGAAAGCATATTTGGCCATGAATGCTAGCAGATGTGAATTGGCTTGCATGGAAAATTGTTCTTGCACAGCCTATGCTTATAATAGGAGTGGGTGTATGATATGGGAAGGAGCTCTTTTGAACTTACATCAACTCTCAGCTGGTGGCGAGACTGGACAAGATATCTATCTCAAACTTGCTGCTGAGAAGCATCAAAGTACCAAAGGTAAAATGAAGTCAAAACAAATTTATTTTATCTTTCGTTTTGAACTAATACTTAATTATCTGTTATGGTTGAACTAATAGTGATTCTTGTCATCACAATCAGGCAAAAAATGGAAAATATGGGTAGTTGTGCTGGTCCCTGCAATAGGGCTTACCTTATTCCTCTTCATTTGTTTTTCAAGCAAAGGAAAGCTCAAACGCACAAGTAAGTGTAAACGTTCTAACCGTACATAGAAATCACTTTCAAAAAATTACAAGGAAGTCTACCTTAATCTAAGACAAGAAAATTGTGACAAGTCCTTGTTATTAGGAATGTCACTTAACACGCACTTTTCCAATGGCCTTACAATGACAAGCTGTTAGTATCATTAGTTGGTCATGAAAATAGTGTTTTTGGCTCTTCAAACTTCACCAGGTCTCCGGGAATGAGCTTTGCAGTTATTTGGTCTTTTCATTGAAATGGGAATGATTTCCTATATTATTAGTGCTTATTTGCGGAAATGACTAAATAAAATTACTTACCTTTGGAAATTGGCATTTCTCATAGTGGTTGAACTTTGGCGAACCTAATTATGATGTATCCTCAATTGATTTTCTCGGACTAAGCATTGGATTTCCATGTATAGTGACCAATTCTTATAATTCTATATCAAACAGGACAAAAGGCTTCAAGCAATAATCTACTATTATTTGATTTCGATACTGAACTCCATGTAATCAATGATGGAATGAACACCAACAACAATATGAAGAAAAGAGAGAAGGATATAGAGTTACCATTATTCAGTTATGAGAGCGTATCATCTGCAACTACTAATTTTTCAACTGTGAATAAGCTTGGAGAAGGAGGTTTTGGACCTGTTTACAAGGTAAGTTATATTTTTATGATAAATGTGCTTTGCACACCAAGATTAATGGTAAACTTTTGTGAAAGTTTAAAGAGCTTATAGTTTTCCTTCATAGGGAAAATTACTAAGAGGCCAGGAAATTGCAGTGAAGATGCTTTCAAAAAGATCTGGACAAGGTATTGAGGAGTTCAGAAATGAGATAATACTTATTGCAAAACTTCAGCATAGAAATCTTGTCAGAATCTTAGGTTGTTGTATCGAGCGAGATGAAAAGATATTAATATATGAATACATGCCCAATCAAAGTTTGGATTTCTACCTTTTTGGTGAGTGCATGTTTATGTTTATATATGTGTATATATTTTCCTCTCATATGTTTCTAGGTTCTTAAGTACTACTTTCCTTGGATGTATTATTTAAATAGATCCAACCAAGAAAAAGATGTTAGGTTGGGGGACACGCATAGGCATTATTGAAGGGATTGCTCAAGGGCTTCTTTATCTTCATCAATATTCAAGATTACGAATCATACATAGAGATCTAAAACCTAGTAACATTCTCTTGAATAGTGAAATGAATCCAAAAATATCAGATTTTGGCATGGCTCGAATAGTTGGAGGCAATGAAACACAAGCAAACACAAACCGAATTGTTGGAACTTAGTAAGTATGCAACTCATTTTACATCTAATATTTGCAATTGCCAGTTCAATTATTTTACCAGGATACTAATAGAGTTGTTCACTAAATTTTGGAATGCAGTGGCTATATGTCTCCTGAATATGCTATGAATGGTTTGTACTCGATAAAGTCTGATGTGTTTAGTTTTGGAGTATTGATACTAGAGATTGTGAGTGGTAGGAAGAACACTGGCTTCTATAACAGCGAGTCACTCACTCTTCTTAGATACGTATGTAGCTTTTATACTCTCCCAAATTCCTTATATTTTACAATAATCTTATCAATTAAAACGCTATTAGTTTCTAATTAAATTTAGTTTGATTTGAAATGAAACTAGACTTGGGAGCTGTGGAGAGATGATCAAAGTTTGGACTTGATGGAGCCAACAATAGGATATCCTTCTTCCACTTCTGTTATGTTGAGATTCATTAACATTGGCCTTCTTTGTGTCCAAGAAAGCCCAACTGATCGACCTACTATGCCTGATGTAGTCTCAATGATTAACAATGAACATGCACCTCTACCTACACCCAAGCAACCAGCATTTACCACATGCCGAGATATGATGGACACAAATTCATCAATTGACATTGCAGGAAATTGCTCAAAGAATAGCATTACTATTTCAACAATGGAAGCTCGATGACTAATTCGAATATAAAAGAAAATCAATGTTGTAGAATCAATCTTTTTGTTTGATGTGTATGTACGTTCATATTCTACATACTTGTTACTAAGGAACAACTTTAGTAATAATTATTTCATTGAGAAAATGAACAGTTATTATTGAAAATGAATGAAGCTAGAATAAAATAACTATTCCTATTAGTTTGGTTGTAAAAGCATTTCCAATGGGTTATGTATTTTGGTTTGTATGTAAAATAGCTAATCAAAAGTTTTAAAAAACACTTCCATAAGCTTATTTTTGCTACAATGTCACGCCAATGCATAATTTTTTATTTATTATTATTTCTTTTGTTTTTCTAACATTTCTATTTCTAGACTAGATATTTCACAAACCAAGCTTTGCACTGTTCTCTCTCCCTCTTCCCTTGCTAGACTAGACATGGAGGCGTCACGGTTGTGAACGGTGCAGAGAGATTGAGCGCGGCGTGGTTTGGAGATGAATGGGAGCATCTAAGAGGTGGATCGGTGGAATCATGGCATTGTTGTTGTCAACTAGCCTGAATTGAGATGGTTGAGGAATGGCAAACCAATGGTTGATATGGGAGGCGCGCGATGTGGGTCGCTGGCAGCGATTGAAGGCGACACCGGGGTTGTGCGAGGTGGTTTCGGCAGTTTTCTTTCTTCATTTTGGTGGATGGTCGATATAATTGCTCTGACACTATAATTGAACCTTTAATATGTATTCTATTGTTTGGTACAATTGAATATGCTGCTGAATGGAATTATATTGTAATCAAATGTCTTAAAACACTTTTATAATAAATTTTAAATTTACATTTTATAGATTTTTTTTTTAAAAAAAAATATTAAACATAAATAGTTTTATTATAACTTTTTTTTTTTTTTTCAATTCACAGTTGCATTGCATACGAAGAAAATTTCAAGATGGTACCCAAAAAAAGTTGAAAAACCAGAAAAGACATATATAGGAAAAGAAAAAACTCTCCTTTCTCGTTCCTACTGTCTCTCCCAAATCAAACACAACAATCCCCTGTAACCCAAAAACCCAATACAACGAAACAATATAAATATTACAGTGTAAAACAGTCACAACCAAGACCTTTTGTGGACTAATGTTCCTGGTGCTAATTAACCTTTTTATCAATATAATTAGCAGCACCTTCACTTCAACCAAGGAGCGACGACGTTCTTACTGTCTCTCCCAAATCAAACACAATAATATAATTATCTGACGCGGTTGTCAAGAACTATTGTGATTGCAAATCAATGAAGGAAAAAGACTCTGGAATATGGAAGAGAGAAATTAATTCTCAATGTATTACTGAGCAAAATGAACGTGCTGTTGCTTTATATACATGAAAAACAGAGCATGAGCTCTTTAGCTACACGGAAAGACTTCCCTAACTAACTAACTAACTAACTAACATACATTCTGGCAATCTGCTGAACTTCATCATCAGTATTTTCTATATATATTCTTCTTCATCTTCCTCGCTGGTAGTTGATAACTTTACAACTAAACAAAACAAATGCACAAAAAAAAGAAACTATTTACTAAATCAAACAAACACCGCCACCAGACAGACCCAATCAGAAGAGAAATACGTGGAGGGGTTGTCAGACGCTGGTGGATTTGTGGGTGACAAGAGGGACTGTTTTGTCAATCGAGAGGGCTTTTGTGTAAATATTAATTAATGTGTTATTTCATGATAATAAGAGTAACCAAACATTTGGAATAATCCTAGTACCATATACCAACCTATGTCCCTAAATGTTGTCTTATTTTTTATATTATTAGCTAAAAAAAAGGTTTTTTTTGGACGGTTTTATTTTAGAGACGGTTAAAACCCGTTTAGAATTAAATATTTTAAGAGAGTTTGGAGAAATAACGTTCTAAATTTAATTTAAATCCACTCTCCTCCCTCCTTCTCTCCTCCCCTTACCAGCGCCCGCCATAAACTCTCCCTCTTCTTCGATCTCCATCCTCAGCTCTCTCCCTCTTCTGCCTCCTCTCACCGATTCTCTTGCTCCACTTCCAACCGGCGAACGCAGAACTCCGGAATGTGGCGAAAGCATGGCTCATGGTCAGCAATCTTTCTCCCCCTGCTCCACCGGCGCTCCTCTCAAACCTCCATGCTCCAACCGTGGTAAGCATCTCCTCTCCTCTCTCTCTCTCTCTCTATCCTCTCCCTTCCCACGCTTTGTGATTTGGATTTGTAAGATTTGGTAGCTTAGTTTCTTTTTGGTGATTCGATCATGTTGGAGGGTCGAATTTGGAGGATGGACTTTCGGTTTTGTGTCCAATCGAAATACATGAAATTCTTTGATTTGATGAGCTTTTGTGTTTGGTTTTCTTTTGATGTGTTAGTTTTGGGTTTTTTTGGGTGTTGGCTGAAATTGAAGTGATTTTGATGTTTTTGGTTTGAAGATGCTTGTGACATTTTATGGTTTAATTTGGGCAGTCAGAAAAAAGGGTGAAAATATTAGAAAATGGAGGTTTTGTTTGCCAAATTTTTTTTTCTTTTTAATTATTGTCACTATAATTCTAGACCGGTTTTTGTTGAAAAAACCGTTTGGAAATTAATTCCGAGACAAGTTTTCAACAAAAAACCGTAACCAGAGTTACATTCCCAACACCGCTAGATTTTGGAACCGTTCAAACGCGTTCAAAATGTATTTTAGACCAATTTTTCAGCGAGCAGTGATTCTCAGGCAGCCTGCCGGCTGGATGCAACGTCTCCTCAGGCCCAGGCTATATGGGGTTTTAAAAAAAAAAAAATTTTTTTTAATAGTATAGGCCGACCAATCAAAAAAAATTGGCCCTGGGCATGATGCACTGTTGGCATCAGCCTAAGGCTGTCATTTATATTTATCATTTTTCACCTATTTGAACGTCTAAAAACCTCTTTTTTTTGTTAGCGTGGCCAGTTACCGGGACGCGGGGTATTGACTGCGCCGATGATCCTAGGGTCCGTCGGGACGCGGGGTATTGACTGCGCCGGAGGTCCTCACATAGAAACGTGTTTTTATGTGACGTCCCGGTGAGTCAAATACCCCGCGTCCCGGCTACGTCAACCACATACATGGCCCTCAGGGCTACTCGTCGACGCGGATCCCTTGGCACTACTTATATTGTCCGCTTTGGGCCTTTGCCCTCACGTTTTGCTCCATTTGATTTAAGTCGCTGGAACGTGTCCCCATGGTTCGAACATGGGACCCTTAAGTCCCATAATTCGCAACCATGAGTAATTATTGAGCTTAACAGTCCCATAATTCGAACCATGAGGGACGCGTTCCAGCGACTTATACCAAATGGAGCAAACCATGGAGGGCAAAGGCCCAAAGCGTACAAATATGAGTAGTGCCAAGGGATCCGCATCAACGGGTAGCCCTGAGAGCCACGTATGTGGTTGACGTAGCGGGACACAAGGTATTGACTGCGTGGGGACGTCACATTCACCAATTGTTTGGTTAATTATTATTTTTATGGAATAGTTATTCAAAAAAAAAAAAAAGGGTAATTACTATACTCATTTCCAGTTGAAAACAACACATTAATTAATATTTAACACAAAAGCCCTCTCGATTGACAAAACAGTCCCTCTTGTCACCCACAAATCCACCACAGGTCTGACAACCCCTCCACGTATTTCTCTTCTGATTGGGTCTGTCTGGTGGCGGTGTTTGTTTGATTTAGTAAATAGTTTCTTTTTATGTGCATTTGTTTTGTTTAGTTGTAAAGTTATCAACTACCAGCGAGGAAGATGAAAGAAGAATATATATAGAAAATACCATGATGAAGTTCAGCAGATTGCCAGAATGTATGTTAGTTAGTTAGTTAGTTAGTTAGGGAAGTCTTTCCGTGTAGCTAAAGAGCTCATGCTCTGTTTTTCATGTATATAAAGCAACAGCACGTTCATTTTGCTCAGTAATACATTGAGAATTAATTTCTCTCTTCCATATTCCAGAGTCTTTTTCCTTCATTGATTTGCAATCACAATAGTTCTTGACAACGCGTCAGATAATTATATTATTGTGTTTGATTTGGGAGAGACAGTAAGAACGTCGTGGCTCCTTGGTTGAAGTGAAGGTGCTGCTAATTATATTGATAAAAAGGTTAATTAGCACCAGGAACATTAGTCCACAAAAGGTCTTGGTTGTGACTGTTTACACTGTAATATTTATATTGTTTCGTTGTATTGGGTTTTGGGTTACAGGGGATTGTTGTGTTTGATTTGGGAGAGACAGTAGGAACGAGAAAGGAGAGTTTTTCTTTTCCTATATATGTCTTTTCTGGTTTTTCAACTTTTTTTGGGTACCATCTTGAAATTTCTTCGTATGCAATGCAACTGTGAATTGAAAAAAAAAAAAAAAAAAGTTTTAATAAAACTATTTATGTTTAATATTTTTTTTTAAAAAAAAAAATCTATAAAAATGTAAATTTAAAATTTATTATAAAAGTGTTTTAAGACATTTGATTACAATATAATTCCATTCAGCAGCATATTCAATTGTACCAAACAATAGAATACATATTCAAGGTTCAATTATAGTGTCAGAGCAATTATATCGCCGTCACAAAATGAAGAAAAAAACTGCCGAAACCACCTCGCACACCCCGGTGTCGCCTTCAATCGCTGCCAGCGACCCACATCCGCGGCCTCCCATATCAACCATTGGTTTGCCATTCCTCAACATCTCAATTCAGGCTAGTTGACAACAACAATGCCATGATTCCACCGATCCACCTCTTAGATGCTCCCATTCATCTCCAAACCACGCCGCGCTCAATCTCTCTGCACCGTTCACAACCGTGACGCCTCCATGTCTAGTCTAGCAAGGGAAGAGGGAGAGAGACAGTGCAAAGCTTGGTTTGTGAAATATCTAGTCTAGAAATAGAAATGTTAGAAAAACAAAAGAAATAATAATAAATAAAAAATTATGCATTGGCGTGACATTGTAGCAAAAATAAGCTTATGGAGTGTTTTTTAAAACTTTTGATTAGCTATTTTACATACAAACCAGAAAGTTTTAAAAAACACTTCCATAAGCTTATTTTTGCTACAATGTCACCCATGCATAATTTTTTATTTATTATTATTTCTTTTGTTTCTAGACATTTCTATTTTAGACTACGATATTTCACAAAACCAAGCTTTGCACTGTTCCTCTCCCTCTTCCCTTGCTAGACTAGACATGGAGGCGGTCACGGTGTGACGGTGCAGAGAGATTGAGCGCGGCGTGGTTTGGAGATGATGGGAGCATTAAGAGGTGGATCGGTGGAATCATGGCCATTGTTGTTGTCAACTAGCCTGAATTGAGATGGTCTGAGGAATGGCAAACCAATGGTTGATATGGGAGCGCGCGCGATGTGGTTCGCTGGTCAGCGATTGGAAGGCGACACCCGGGTTGTGCCGAGTGGTTTCGGCAGTTTTCTTTCTTCATTTTGTGACGGCGATATGATTGCCTTTTACATTACTCATATTGTCTGCTTTAGGCCTTTGCCCTCACGGCTTTGCTCCATTCTACGTGTCCCCCATGAGTCGAACCTAGGACCTTTAAGTCCTAGCATTCGCACTCATGAGTACCATTGAGCTAGTACTCATGAGTACGAATGCTAGGACTTAAAGGTTTTAGGTTCGACTCATGGGGGACACGTCTAACCCTACGGGAAATGGAGCAAAACCGTGAGGGCAAAGGCCCAAAGCGGATAATATGATTAATGTAAAAGGGGTTACCGGGACGCGGGGTATTGACTGCACCGATGATCTTGGGGTCCGCGGGGACGCGGGGTATTGACTGCGCCGGAGGTCCTCACATATAATCTAGTCCATATACCAAGCATGCCCTAAATGTTGTCTTATTTTATTTATATTTTACTTTCAAAGCTCCATTAAGGACCAGCTTCAATGAGTTTGACTAACCTGCATCCAAAATAAACCCATACAAATATTAACTGAACTAAGCCAACTATATAGTTGCACTAAAAACCTAGGCAATGAACTTTAATTAGCTTCTTTTCTTACATTTTCCTTGCAACCAAACACAAATTTAACTAAGATCTTCTCGAAACTTCTTTGTTCTGCTTGTGCCACTCTACTATACCAGACACTGCTATCAGTTTTGATACTACTTGTCAACGAGATTAATACTTTAGAGAGTGTCTTTTAGTAAGACCATATTATAGTATGTTCAAACACCATTCAACCAAAAAACTTAAACATATGAGGTTAAGCCTAATTATACTATATTAATCTTCCCATGCACTTAAAATATTTTTTTATTATAGGAATCAAACTTTTTACACTCACACGTATATACTTAATAGAGCTTTCCTAACTGATCACAACCATGGTAATGAGATGATCATAAGACCTAAACTTTGCTGCCAACCACTTTGACCCATTGCAACAGATGGAAGTGTTTTCATCTACCGGGTTCCAATTTCTCTACAAAAGCTATCAGTCCTTAAATTTTAATCATTGTTTTCATTGTGGCATTAAATTTATCAGTACTTCGATTAACACAATATTTATCCCTCACTATTTATTACATTTTATCGTGATATATAGCTATATTATTAGTCCGCCTCCCATCTCGTGCTTGACGTCACGCTTCCAATGTTTCAGATTCGACCCGCCAGCTTCCATCCCTTTCGAATCCTTATTTATTTATTTTTTAACAAGAATTTTTCATATTTTATTGATAATAAATTAAGAGTATAAAGCTCTTGCATCAAGAGCGCAAAAATCAGATAAACATAGCATATTGTTATGCAATTACAAAGAAATAGATTTAGACAAAAAATCTTACAATTGAAAAACTATTTATGTACTACTTCAGTTAAGGAACATATCTACTCTGAACAGACTAAATTTAAGACATGGGTAGTTCAAATTCTCACCAACTTTATTTTTTCGGCCGTGAAAGATAATCCCCACACCAATCTACTTTTCTTCTACCATAAAATTCAGGAGACAACACACGTCCTTGACCCAAAGGCTAAGACAACAATAACAAAAAAATAAATAAAAAACTAAAAACAAACAAATCCATACCAAAAGTAGCAACAAAGAAGCACAACATCGTAGACATGCTCTGGCATGCAAGACTCAATAGTTGATTGGCGTAGAAGTGACAAAAACTGAGACACGTAAATTTGAGCTTGAAGAAACTAGATCTAAAACAAAACCATAAAAAACATAAATAAAAAAAAGCCTATAAAGAAGATACCGAGCACTGCTATCAGGAAGGAAAAGAAAAAGTGACAAGGAAAGGAGAGCCGTCTTTCTTTCTCTTAAGAGAAGCCACACATTCTTCTCCTTTCGAATCCTTATTTTTTGAATAGTAATACAATACACATTTTCGCTTCTTTACACATTTTTTTTATTTTTATTTATACTTATAACTTTTAATATTATCATTGGATTAAAATTCAATAAAAATTCCTCCCAAATTTAATAATAATTTTAAAAACTACCTATAAGTGTGTATTAATGAATGTAAAAAAGTAAGAGTGTAATATCTCCATGTTACATTTTGAAGCATATTACACTCCACGTCGTCCCTTTCCACTGTATTAGGCTGTAGACATCTCATTTTTCAAAAATTTTATTTCAATTAAATATTTCACGTGTTAGATCTTATTTATTAGAAGAGAATTTGATCTCACACATGAGGGGACCGTTAAAGTATTGCCAAAATGATTAAATTTACATTTTAATTCAGCCACGTCACCTGGCATACTTAATTGACCTTTTCTTTCCCACAACATAAATACCCGCTTCCTTTTTCTTTTGTAAGTTACGAGCTGTTTCCTTATTCCTTGGCATACTTAAAGAAATTTTTTAAAAAAAAATAACAAAAAAATAGGGGTGGCTATCAGCCACCCCTTCGTGGTAGAGGGGGTGGCCCCTAGAGGTTACTGGGGGTGGCTCGCTACAACCCCCGGCCACCTCTGGAGTGGCTCGCGGGCCACTCAAAGCTTGTGGTGGCCCGAAGGCTACCCCTAGCTCAAATCTGGGCGATGACGTGACACTTTAATAGAATTCGTTAAGTATTTTGACGGAATTTGACTGCAGGGGCTAAATTGTTATTTTTGCATACTTAATTTGAAGATCTCTAAATTATTTTTTATATCACAGAGATGATTTGTAATTTAGGCTAACTTCATAGACTAATTTTGTATTTTTTTTCCTTATTTTTTTTGTTTTGTTTTTTTATTTTTTATTTTAAAGTTTTCTTTACTTTTTTTTTTTTTTTGTGACACTATACCCCAAGGGTATTTTTGAACGTTTAGGTAGAAAAAAGTAACGTAACAAGTACGTGACTTGATTTTTGTCTAAAATAACAGAAAAAATGAATGGATGATACGTCTTATTTGCAAATGTGTGATAGATTAGGAGGGTTGATTGTCACTTTTCAAACATTGGAAGCTAAAACACAAATGATTGAATACTTCGAGAGTGGAAAGTGTATTTTACCCGTATATATGTATTTCTTATTGACTTAAATTTTTAAAATAATTATTGATTTAACAAACTTCAACCACGTCACCTGCCATACTTGACCGGTGAACCCATCAACCTGCCTTAATTGACTTTTTGTTTCCCACAACATAAATCACTACCCGCTTTCTTTTTCTTTTGTAAGTTACGAGCTGTTTCCCTATTCCCTATGCGACCTTCCTTTTCCTCTTCCATTCCTTTTACACCATGCTGATAACGGATAGAAATTTCTTACAAAGTTATAAAAAAATCTTTACAAACTAATTCCTAAAAGTAACTTCTGCTTTTCATATGAGTTTTTAATAACAAGAAACACATGTTCTATGAAAACATGTTAATTCTATAAACTAGCTTGTAAAAATTTTCAAAAGAAGTTTCTTACCTTTGATACGTGCCCATTCTTTCCGGCCCCTTTCTTCTCTATAGTTGTGCCCCCTCTTTACTGCGCCTTGGCATTGAAATTTGAAAAGGCAAGAAACCAGATTCCCACTCCATCTTGAAGATTTGCTTCCCCATGCATCTAGGAGTACAATTGACAGCTCTACCCGTTTCTCACTTATTTATTCCAGAAGCTCCCCCTTTTCTCGGTCTTTCTCCATGGTTGACGTGATTCACTTCAACTCCCGCCCTCATATCCTGTTGGTTGTTGCCATACCATTTCCTTCATTCACGCCTGCTGTCTGCTGATGCCACCTCCTTCGGTCCCCTGTTTTTGCGTCCGTTTCACTTCCCCCCGACCAACTTCATATATGGCAAGCTTTCCTTCTCAAAAGTCTCTCCATATATGGAAAATCCTCTACCCATTCCCGATAATCTCGCTCCATCTCTGAATTTTATAGGACAAGGATCCTACCATTTCAAATAAATTGTAAATTTTCAGATTATGAACATAGAACAAAATGAAAAATTGCTAGATATTAAAAATGTGACATGTTACCAATAAAAATTGAATATATTTTTATAAGGTTCTATGCTTTATGTCGTATAAAAGCTTTGAGAAAAAAACCGTCTATTAGTTTACTAGTTAAATAAGAAGCGTTTCTTTAAAAGTTAAAAAAATAAAAATGTCTTTTGAAAAGAATTTTTTTTTTTTGGTACTATGATAACATGCCACAATTTTTAATTGATATCATTTTTCATTTCGTTCGATGCAAAAAAATGGCCTGAATTTATATAATCCAATAATGTGGTTTTGATTCTGTACTTCATATTGACATCAACACAATCCAAAAAAAAGAGAAGGATTAGAGAAAAAAAAAAAAAAAGGTAAAATATATAGTTTCCTTTAACGAAAGAACAAATTAAAGGCAAACAAGTGAAAGATCACATTAATCTCATTGCACGTATGTCATATATGAGGGACTGAGGGAGGAGCCCTGAATGTTGATCAATTGATACATGCCTAACATTTTCAGGAGTTGCACCTACACAAGAAATAACAACAGTTAAATTTTGGTTCTCAGAAAAAAAAAAAAAAAAAACAGTTAAATTTTGGTTAAAGTTTCACAACCAGCACTTCTTCAGGCAACATGACACTGAAAACAACATAGTGAAAATGCTATTTTGGCAACGTTTTTAGGGTAGCTTTTTATTTTTTTAACCAAAAATAAAAATATTAACAAACAATTTAAAATATAAAATATTCAAAATTATTTTTATTTTTATATCATATCACATCTCAAAATAAAAAGCACTCTTTAACAAATTTTGTCAAACGAGCCTAATGAGTAGATTATTGGACACAATTTTAGGAGTAACATGTCGTGTTGAAAATAGTCACCACCCTTTAGCTCCATTGCGAGTCAAATCAGATCCTACGGATGTTTGCCGTTGGAAATTGACTCCAACATCGATTTCGAAACTAATCATGAGTAGACAGAGTGTTTATGTTAGATACAAATAAAAGTTTTCAACTTTGATCAGCGCCGTGCTTTGATAGAGCATTACATTAGATAATTAGATAATTAGTTGAAATAGTTCAAAATGCTGTGACATGCTACGCACAAGCTCATACACTTGAATGTACACTTCTTAATATGACATCTAAAATAGTCTTTGATCTTGGATGGATTACTACGCACAAGCTCATACATTTAATTAAGTATAGTTTATCATGTTTTTGTGCTCTATGTCGTAGAAAAGTTTTAAGCAAAAAACTGTTTTTTGGTTACTGAAGAAGAAACGTCTTTAAAAGTGAAAAAAAAAAAAAAAAAAAGGTATAGAAAGGTTTGGCGAGAGGGACAATATTGTTTGGGTAGCAAATAGAGAAAACCCTTTGTCTGACCCATCTTCCTCAATACTTCACCTCTCAGAAGATGGCAATCTACTCCTGTTTGAAGGTTCCTTCAACATCCCATCTTGGTCGACAAATTTGACATTTTCCGGGTCAAATATAACTGAAGCAATACTTGGTGAAGATGGGAATTTTGTTTTAAGAGATAGGTCGAATGCATCTTCTATACTTTGGGAGAGTTTCGACCATCCTACCGAGACATGGTTCCCAGGTGCAAAGTTTTGGATTGATAAGGTTACTGAAAAACAACATCAGCTCATTTCATGGAAAAATTCAGAAGATCCGCCTGGTATGTTCTCGGTGGGGTTAGACCCAAATGGAAGCAAACAAACTTGCTTAGAGTGGAACAGATCCCAAATCTATTGGAGTTCTGGAGTTTGGAATGGAAATTCTTTTAGCTTAATTCCTGAGATGAGATTGAATTTTATCTACAAGTTCAGTTTTGTGTCAAATGAAAATGGAAGTTATTTTACTCATTCTCTTTATAATCCATCTCACCGTTCTAAATTAGTGATGACGTCTACAGGAAAATTGCAACTATCGACGTGGCTGTCTGGCCCTTTGACATGGACTTCATTTTGGTCTGCACCGGGGGACCAATCTGATGTCTATGCTTTGTGCGCTGCATTTGGCGTGTTGTACCGTGACAATTTGTCAAACCCTTGTGATTGTTTAAAAGGTTTCGAACCATTTTCGATGAACTCTACCATACTAAATGATAGGTACTCTAGTGGCTGTGTAAGGAAATCCCCTTTGCAATGTGAGAACAATATATAGGTATGCTAATGCCACAAAAGATTGGTTCGTGAAAATACCAAACGTGAGATTGCCTGTTAATTCGAAAGCATATTCGGTAGTGAGTGCTTGGAATTGTGAAGTGGCTTGCATGAATAATTTCTATTGCACAGCTTATGCTTATAATAGGAGTGGGTGTATGATATGGGAAGGAGCTCTTTTCAACTTACAGCAACTCTCAGATCATGACAAGACTAGACAAGATATCTATCTCAAATTTGCTGCTGATGAGTATCAAAGTACCAAAGGTGAAATGAAATCTACACAAATTTTTGTCATCTTTCGTTTTGAACTAGTACTTAATTCTCTGTTATGGTTGAGCTAATAGTGATACTTCTCATCATAATCAGGCAAAAAATGGAAAGTATGGGTAGCTGTGCTAGTCCCTTCAACAGGGCTTATCTTAAGCCTCTTCATTTGTTTTTCAAGTAAAGCAAAAGCTTAAACGCATAGGTAAGTGTAACGTTCTAACCCGATTGAGATGGGGCATTGCATGGGTGCAATATTTTTTTGTTTTATGTTCCATTGGGTGCTTAGATCGTGACAAAGAAGCAAAATATATATATATAATTGACTATTGGAATGGTTGTTTGGTCGCCAAATCACCAAAGTGAGTTGTTTTGGCCACCTAAAAGAAGTGGTCGAGAGTGACCAAACCACCCCCCTGGCTTTGGGGTGGTTCGGCCACCCCCAAGCCTTTGGGGGTGGTTGGGCAACCCACTCGAGCTGGTGTGAGGGTGGTTCGGTCACCCTTTCTTTCTTTTGTTTGACCATAATGTTTGCTTCTAAACTGAAACGTCGAAAACACTAAAACTGAAAGAGCGACTTGGAAAAAAAAAAAAAACATCGTAAAGACTCTTGAGAAATTTCTGTGAAGTGAATGGGGAGAGGAGGGGGGGATGGGGG
>FXXK01000490.1:27405-56399 GCA_900184695.1 Betula pendula
AACTTTGTTGAACCTATTGATGTTACCTCAATTGATTTTATCGAATAATCACTAGAATTTTCCTCTAAAGTGACAAATTCTTATCATTCTATATCAAACAGGAGAGAGCTCTACAAGCAATAATCTACTATTATTTGATTTCGATATTAAACTCCATGCAATCAATGATGGAATGAACACCGACAGTAATATGACAAAACGAGAGAAGAAGGATGTTGAATTACCCTTATTCAGCTATGAGAGTGTATCGGTTGCAACCAATAATTTCTCAGCTGCAAATAAACTTGGAGAATGAGGTTTTGGACCTGTTTACAAGGTATGTTTCATTTTCCTTATGAATGTGCTTCGTACACTATTAAGAAAATTGACATTAATGGTAAACCTTCTTGAATTTTTAAAGAGCTTATAGTTCTCTTTCATAGGGGAAATTACTTAAAGGGCAGGAAATTGCAGAGAAGATGCTTTCAAAAAGATCTAGGCAGGGAATTGAGGAGTTCAGAAATGAGACAATACTTATTGCAAAACTTCAACATAGAAATCTTGTCAGACTCTTAGGTTGTTGTATCGAGCGAGATGAAAAGATATTAATATATGAGTACATGCCCAATAAAAGTTTAGACTTCTACCTTTTTGGTGAGTTCATGTTTATGTATATGTGTATATATTTTCTTTTCATATGTTTCTAGGTTCTCAAGTACTAATTTCCTTGGTTGTACTATTTAAATAGATCCAACCAAGAAAAAGATGTTAGGTTGGGAGACATGCGTACGTATTATTGAAGGGATTGCTGAAGGGCTTCTTTATCTTCATCAATATTCAAGGTTAAGAATCATACATAGGGATCTAAAACCTAGTAACATTCTCTTAGATAGTGAAATGAATCAAAAAATATCAGATTTTGGCATGGCTCGAGTAGTTGGAGGCAATGAAACGCAGGCAAATACAAACCGAGTTGTTGGAACTTAGTAAGTATACAACTTGTTTTTACATCTATTATTTGCAATTCCCAGTTCAATTCTTTTTAGCGGGTTACTNGCCCAATAAAAGTTTAGACTTCTACCTTTTTGGTGAGTTCATGTTTATGTATATGTGTATATATTTTCTTTTCATATGTTTCTAGGTTCTCAAGTACTAATTTCCTTGGTTGTACTATTTAAATAGATCCAACCAAGAAAAAGATGTTAGGTTGGGAGACATGCGTACGTATTATTGAAGGGATTGCTGAAGGGCTTCTTTATCTTCATCAATATTCAAGGTTAAGAATCATACATAGGGATCTAAAACCTAGTAACATTCTCTTAGATAGTGAAATGAATCAAAAAATATCAGATTTTGGCATGGCTCGAGTAGTTGGAGGCAATGAAACGCAGGCAAATACAAACCGAGTTGTTGGAACTTAGTAAGTATACAACTTGTTTTACATCTATTATTTGCAATTCCCAGTTCAATTCTTTTAGCGGGTTACTAAAAGAGTGGTATACTAAATTTTGGAATCCAGTGGATATATGTCTTCTGAATATGCTATATAAGGCTTATACTCGATAAAGTTTGATGTTTTTAGCTTTGGAGTATTGCTACTAGAGATTATAAGTGGCAAGAAGAATACTAGCTTCTATAACTGTAGTTCGCTCAATCTTCTTAGATATGTGAGTAGCTTTTATATCCTTTCAATTTCTTTATGTTTTACATTAGTATTATTAATTGAAATACTCTTAATTTTCAGTAAAACTTACATTTATTGAAATGATACTAGGCTTGGGGAGTTGTGGATAGATGATCGAAGTTTGGAGTTGATCGATTCAACAATAGCGTATCCTTCTAGTTCTACTCTGTTGAGATTCATAAACATGGCTTCCGTGTGTCCGAAGAAAGCCCGACTGATCAACCTACAATGCTTGATGTAGTCTCAATGATTAAACAATGAAAATGCACATCTACCTACACCCAAGCAACCAACGTTGACCATAGACTGGAATATGATAGACACAATTCAACAAGTTGACAGTGCAGGAAATTGCTCAAAAAATAGTGTTAACTATTTCAACAATGAGAAGGCCGATGACAGATTCTATATCAAGAAAATAAATGTTGCTAGATACCAATGTGATGGAAGGCAATAGACACTGAGTCACAGATTACACCAACATATGATCTTGTGGTTTGGGTGATTGAGAGCTAAATCATTATGTGCTTTTTATTTGTTGCATTTTGTTATTTTTTATTTATTTCCATAGGGACTTGTTATTTTATTTTGGATTTTCATGTCTTTTTACGGGCATAGCCCAAGTATGTTTAAGATTAGGGTTTAATTCTAGTCTATTTTAAACCTAATTTTCTATTGTATTTGGTAGCTTTGAAGAATAAAAAAAATGTTGAATGTCTATTTTTCCTCTCATTCATCTTCTTCTTCCTTCTTAGCTTTTCTCTCTCTCTTCCTATTTCTGTCTTCTTTTCTCCTCTCTTTCTCTCTTCCTCCTCCTATTTTTATCCCTTCTAGACTTTTTTGATTTGTCCGGCATCAATTTGGGTATAAGGCCAGGTTTAGTTATTTCCTACAACAATCAAATGATTCCAAACGCGTTGAACCAGTGATTGCAATGCAAGTAGAAAAAAAAAAAAAAACAAACAAAAACCACTTCCGCAACCACCCAACACTACAAAAAAAAAAAAAATTACATCGTTTATTTTAAACGACGTATAATTACTTCGTTAAATTAAAATGATGTAAATTGTAAATATTAAATCATTTGTTTTTAAAAGATGTTAAAAAAAAAAAAATAACCATCGTTTAATTTGCTTCGAATAATGTTAATACACACGTCGCTTACACAACCAAATGACATTAAAAGTAGTTTAGGTTCGTTTGGTAAATTATCAGGTCGTAATTGTTTTTTTAATTAATTTTTAATTTTTTTAATTTAATTTTTTTTTTTGCATCCGTTTGTTAATAAACGACCTTAATGTCAATATCTTTTATCGTATAAATGATGTTAATTTTTTTTTTGAATTTACACCCCTACAGGTTAATCTTCCATCCCCAGTGCGCTTCTTCTCTCACTCTCCGCCATCTTCTCTCTCTCTCTCCACGTATCTCAGTCGTCTCTCTCTCTCTTCTCGTGTTGATTAAAGCCACCGCCGCCCCCTATACCTGCCAGGTAACCAAACTGCTATGGTTTCTGGGTCTTTTCAAGTAGAATTAATGGTTTGTTTGCTCTGTTACTCTTGGAAAATATAGTTACTGAATGTGATGCGACTGGTTCTCTCTTTCCAATGTTATGAACATTTTTGCACGGAACTCTTGAGATTTAGATTCATTTCTAATATTTCTTCGTTTTATGGATGTTGAAATGATTTTGATTGGAGAACTCAACAAGAAGTGTCTTGTTCGGTTTTTTTTATTGTACTATTCAATGCGGATGGAATTCGAGGGTTTTGCAGTGTAACGCCTAAGAAATAATTAAGCAATTTATGCTTATTACCCTTAAGCAATTCGAAGTAATACAATATAAATAATATTAATTAATAATGATTCTTAGTGTGATAATTAGTGTATAACAATATTATTTAATAGTTATGTTAAGAGAATTGGAATAAAATATATTAAGCCTAATGTTAATGAAATAATAATAGATAATAATAATAATAATAAGTCCTAGTATGATAAATAATCTTTTTATAAATGTAAATGATATTTAAATTAAATATGGGTCAAAATTTATTATCAAAGGATAGAATTAATATATGGTGGGCTATGCTATAATTTATGAAAAAGGAGGTTTAAGATAAAAATTACAATCTACCCTGCCACATGTGTGGCTATGGTTGGATGGGAGAAGATAGCCTTATCTCCTTCCCTTATTCACTCACACGGTCTGGGGAACACACGCACGTTCCTTTCTTTTTCTTTTCCTTCTTTCCTTTTCTTTCTTTCTCCTCTTTTCTCTCCCCCACTCTGTCACGCACGCACACACGCCCAGCCCCCTCACCTCTCTCTTTTCCTTTTCTCTTCTTTTCCTTTTCTTCCCCGTTTCCTTCTCTTCTCCCTGTTTGTTCGTTCATGCTGTCCGAGATTAAGAGAGAGAGAGAGATGATGCCGAGAGAGAGAGATGCAGAGATTGAAGGAGAGACGAGAGTGGGTTGAGACCGTAAAGAAGAAGAAAATGGGATCCGGCCATGGGTTTTCTTTATGAAGTAAATTCATAGCCTTTCTCCATATTTCGTGTTACCCATTGATTATTGAGCCACAAAATATTACATAAATCGGTTATGATTGTGTTGGGTCCGAATTTAGGTTCATGTTGGAATTTTGGGGCTTTTGCTATCTTCTTGTATTGATGACCATTTGGGACATTTGGATGATCTTGGTAGGATGAATTTGATGATGAGATGGTTTTGGTTGATAATTTTGGGTGTTGTCCGAATGGGTATGGTTTGTGGTGTTTCGGTTGAAATTGAGAATGGATTTTTATGGTGTTTTGCCGTGAGGTTGGGCTTTTATTTTTAGATGTTTGATATCAGATTTTTATGGGATTTTAATGTTAATAAAATTGTAGGGTTGAAGATAGACTCTTGATTTATGTTAGAATAAAGATTATTATTGATGTTCTATGGATTTATATGGGCTGTTTGATAGGCTAAGCCATTGGGTTGCAATGTTGGTTCAAGGACCTTAATCTAAAGTTTTGGTGTGTTTAATGTTAGGTCCTTGTTATGAATTAATTTAGTGTTTCGATTATGGCTTGAAGCTTAATTTAAATTTAATATGAAATTATTCATGAAGATTGGTTAAGAGTATGGTTATGGGGTTATAAGTTGAGTATGTCTATGTGAAGAATAAATGTTGACAAATAAGATTGACATACTCCTATATGAGATTAATGGTTTATTAGGAGTTTTGGTTTATTGTAAAATTTGGTGTTTGTGAAAGATAATGAAATAATACTAATTAATATGTATAAAGAATTTGTTAAGATAAGTTTAATAAAGAACCTATTTAATAAGTAAATAGTTAATGTAATTCAAGACGTGTCTTGGAGAGTTCAAGACTCTCCATCTCACTTAAATTAATAAACAAGCTATTTGAGAGGTTATAGTAAGCATAAGGTTTATAGTTTAATCCAATGCATGTTAATGGCCCATTAAATCTTTGAATCTCATAGTCTAAATGACTTGGTCTTTAATTAATCAAAGAGGTGTTAAAAGAAAGGTTAAAAGTTATTAAGTCTTAACCATGGTGAGCTATGGTTCAAAATGAAATAAGTATAAAAGAAATAAAGATTGATGTATATATATAGTTGCAATAAAAGTAAATAGATAAAGTAATTAGATATGGATTGTGATATTGAATGTGTAGATAAAGTAAACTATGATAATGATGTAAAGTAGAGTAATGAATGAACGATAATATTAATCTATAGTGATATGTGATAAGTGACAATGATAATGAAATAGATTACTTGTACAAGAAAGATAAGTATAATCTATTTGCTATGATAAGTTAATATGGAATTAGATAATAAGTTAACGGTCAAAGTTACTCGTATGTTAAACTAACCAAATGATAAGATGTTAAATAAAATAATTAAAGATGAAAATGTCATCGGATAATAATAATATGTTTCCAAATAGCCTTAGTCGATAAATATAAATTAGCCATATCATATAAATACATAAATTAGCTTTGAGTCCAATTGGAATGGTAATTAAATAATTAATGCATTTACCCATATCCAATATATATATGGCTAAGTGTGTTATTGAATTAAGCATAGCTTAACAAGCGTTTAACGTGTATATATCTATATACTATGTGACCAAACATACTTGGTTATCTTAGATTAATAATGTAATAAATTGTGAATACAAATAGTGAAGTCTTTAAGTATGTAATTAATTAGAATAAGTTCTTAATATGCGTTAGCTCGCATATGCGTAGCGGTGTTTAGCTAGTCTTAAGAAAGTTAGAAATGCTACGTGAGAGCACGCGGGTAGCTTTATGTGTAATGGGATTTAGAGTTTGGTAGTCTAACCGGATCTAATGATGCGGTTGATTGCAGGCACATAATATGAGATTGGAGGCTTATGGCTGAATCTAGTCCTCCAATGCATAGTATGCGATCGTTGGATCGAGAAAGATTCCAAGGAAGCATATGAGTGTGAGTTATTGAGATTGTCAAAGCATCAAGCGGAAAAAGGTAAGTATTTATACTTACTGAGAGTGATACACCCCTTAAAGTGTTTTCATGTTTTGTTTTCAATGTTTAGCAGATGTAGTACTTGCTAAACAAAATAAATATTTTTATGAGATTTTGATGAAACAATATAATGGTTTAAAAGGCGAACCGATGATACTTTATGTTATAATGTGATTTATGTTTTCGATTATCTTCTTGAGAATTTATGATGATTTGATGAGTGATTGATGATGAGTTTTGATGCTTTATTGATGTTTTATGATTACGGCGGAATTTATTGTTATGTTGAGTTTTTATGATGCTTTAATGATTTTGAGTTTGAGAAAAGAAAGTATGGCTATATGTTTACATAATGATTTGATGAGTTTATGATGTATCATTGCGATTGTTACTGAGATGCGGTTTATGGCTCAAGTATTTACATGATGAATATGAGCATATGTATGGAAGGACATGTGGCATATGACGCTTATGAACCTAGGCCACAAGGGTTAAGAATTGTGAGCATATGACGCTTATGAACCTAGGCCACAGGGGTTAAGAATTGTGAGCATACGAACCTAGGCCACAGGGGTTAAGAATTGTGAGCATACGTTAATGCATTGCATGATGATTTTATGATTGAGTTTATGATGTATTTATACAAATGAATTATGAGATGTTTATATGATGATTTATGTTTTATTGATTCTAGACGTATTAGTATGTATATGAGGTTTCATGGAAAAGCACATATGTATATTCTTACGGCTAGTTGCACACGTGACTTATGTTTGTTGCTTAGATATGCTTATATGCTTGTGTTTTCACCCACAGGGGAAGGGATACTTGTATATGAGTACAGCTAAGTTATATGATATATTTATAATATAGCTGTGTGCGTATGTGTGCTAGTACAGGCGGGAGACTGGAACGTACATGTATGTACCCGGCTATTATATTATTTCGGGTGTTTTATGATCACATGTGTTTACTTCATCAGCTGCTTTATGTTTCAAAATAAAATGCCATACTCTTAGTAGCTGTTATTGTAAACTCATGTAACTAACACTTCGGTTCTTTACGAAAACTCAGTGAATTTTTATCCATTGAATCTGTTGACTCACTCATTTTCCTTTCCGCCTATGTAATCATGGATGATCTCTATGGTTACATAGATATTGGTGCAGGTACTGAGAGTTTGGATGATGATCCCGTAGCTTATTACCTCGGCTATTACGACTGATGTCGTGGGTCATGTACTTTTTGTATAGACTCTTACTTAGTCTATTATTTTGTTGTTGTGATAATGTATTCACAACTATATTTTGTATATTGGCTTGTGTCGCATGTGACACGTTTGTAAAGCCATTCTTTTGTATATTCACGTGTAAACTTTTAAACATTAGAATTTTGGTGTCAGCTCTATGTATGGATTACTCCCTTGGTATATAAATGCTTCCGCTCAGTTTATATATAATGTGATATGTGACTCTGATGTAATAGATGTTTATCTCATGATACGTTGTGAGATACATGTATGACAGGTGTTTCTATCACCCTGTGGCGATAGATCCGGTTCATGATTACTGTACGTTTTCAAAAAAAAAAAAATAGCTACAGTGTAATTATGAATCGGGTCGTCACATTGCATCTCTTAAAACTTTTATTTTTGAGACCCTGTAGTTTGTGCCCAAACTTTGGTGATATTAGGCATTGTTTTCGTGGACACTGCTTGCATATAGCATGACCTAAAAGCATATTTTCTCGGGAAAAACAGAATGTAGAAAAAACTTGAACAAAAATCGCCACCACTTAATCATACCCGTAACTCTAATTTATTTTATATAAACTCAATATCTCAAATGGAGAATGTTTAATTCATTTGAGGGCATTTGGTCATGTATCCCATTAAATAGTTTAACATAAAAAGCCTATTTCGTTTTATGTAGTGATTTTTTAGCAAGTTCCGCTGTAGAATATGTGCATCGCTCGTGTCTGGTGCCCTGCATCAATCTCCCGCAGTGGTTTGTATGCACGTTGATATATATGATACATACTTGTCACTAAATGTTATATTAGTTCAATTATATTTATGTATTGTTGCCAATAATACTATCTAGATATTCATCTAAAAAAAATAAAAAAATACTATCTAGATAGAATTTATAAGTTTTTACGGGATCTAAGTACAATTTTTCTTCCCTGTACTATCACATTAGTAAACGTGCCTATAATTTGCACATGTTATTTTTCATTATAATCTACTCCAGGTGTCCTTCAAAGATTTCTCAGTAATCAATTTCCTTCCCCTCCCTCAGTAAACTAATTCGCAACCAAAAAGGGGTGAAATCCCAAATCTTTGACTTGTTCAACCATTGAGCAACCATGAGTAACAACTTAGCTCAATGGTTACTCATAGTTGCGAATTTTAGTTCAATGATTACTCATGGTTGCGAATTATGGGACTTAAGAGTCTCATGTTCAAACCATGGGGGACGCGTCTAGCCCCTTTGGAGGAATAGAGCAAAGCCTTGAGGGTGACAATCTATGAGACCACCCAAAGAGGACAATATAAATAATATAAAGCAGACGGGTCAGCTGGGTAGCCTACGGGGCCGGGGACATCTGGACAGTACAGTTGGGTCAGCCGGGTAGGTTACGAGACCGGAGACGGCTGTCACAACATAACTGCAATGATGTGACCTAGATCATAAAATACATTCACAGCAGTATTATATTTGTAAATTTGTACTATTATTGACGATAAAAGTTTTCCAATAATTACACAATTATTAATCAAAAACTCTAACTAAACACCCAATTGAAATACAACATGACAGAATCCAATAATTCCAGCGAATTGGTCTTCATATATTCAATAAGTTCTCCAAAAATATATCATTAAAAGCAATAATGATGCCACATGCAATTTGCAGGGACCAAACTAATGCAATCTTATCTGTCAACATTAATTTCACAACCACTAAACATAAAATGAGTGGTTTTGAAAGATACAAAGGACAGAAGGTGTTCAACTTTGATCAGCGCCATGCTTAGATCCAATCAAGCTTCTGAAAAAGAATTCTCATTTAATTCAGTCGTCAGAGTCGTTATGAGTTGTTATTATGCAACATATTCTCATTCATGCGTCTGAGTCGGTGGCTGAATAAGAAAGGAATATGGAATAGTCAGCAGCGGTAGCCTGCAAGTGAACTTTGTCACAACAAGAGTACTCCAATTAAGTTTTCTTCTTCTGCCATCATTCTTCTTCTACCATTTTTCTGTAATTACCATGAAGACTAAGCCATGGCTCTTATTTGCTCTGCTTCTAATCCTGTCCTATTACAGAGCATGTTTCTCCATAGCTGGCGATACCCTTTCAGCAGGTCACTCTCTTTCTTTTTCAAAGAGCGAGACCCTAGTATCTCATGGTGGCACTTTTGAGCTGGGTTTCTTCAAACCAGGCACTTCTTCAAACATTTACCTGGGGATATGGCATAAACGGTTTGTTCCGAAGGAAGTTGTTTGGGTAGCAAATAGAGAAAACCCATTGTTTGACCCATCCTCGTCAAAACTTATCCTCTCAGATGATGGCAATCTACTCCTATTTGAAGGTTCCTCCAAGATCCCAGTTTGGTCCACAAATTTGACATTTCCCGAGTCAAATATAACTGAAGCAGTACTTCGTAATGATGGGAATTTTATTTTAAGAGATAGGTTGAACCGGTCTTCTATATTTTGGGAGAGTTTCGACCATCCAACCGATACATGGCTGCCAGGTGCAAAGCTTGGGATCGATAAGCTCATTTCATGGAAAAGTTTAGAAGATCCAGCACCTGGTGTGTTCTCGTTCGGGTTAGACCCAAATGGACGCAATCAATTTTTCTTAGAGTGGAACAAATCCAAGATCTATTGGAGTTCGGGAATTTGGAATGGAAAATTTTTCAGCTTAGTTCCTGAAATGAATGGATTGAGTCCTACCTTCAACTACACTTTTGTGCCAAGTAAAAATGGAAGTGAAGCATATTTTATTTACTCTCTTCAAAATCCTTACCTTTCTAAATTTCGGGTTGACTCTAGAGGGCAATTCAGCGACTGGCTGTGGATGTCTGGCCCTTGGAAATGGAGTTCAATTTGGAATGTACCTTGGAACCTATCTGATGTCTTTGCTTTGTGCGGTGCATTTGGCGTGAATTATGGGAATACCTCGAGCCCCTGTAAATGTCTAACAGGTTTCGAACCATCTTCGATGGAAGACTACATTAGACTAAATGATTGGTCAGGTGGCTGTGTGAGGAAATCCCCATTGCAATGTGAGAATAATATGTATGCTAATGCCACAAAAGATTGGTTCATGAAAATACCAAACATGAGATTGCCTGTCAATTCAAAAGCACATTCGGCAGTGAATACTTTGAATTGTAAAGTGGCTTGTATGAATAATTGCACTTGCATAGCTTATGCTTATAATAGCAGCGGGTGTATGATATGGGAAGGAGCTCTTTTGAACTTACAACAATTCTCAGATGGTGACAAGAATGGACAAGATATCTATCTCAGACTTGCTGCTGATGAGCGTCAAAGTACCAAAGGTGAAATGAAATCTACACAAATTTATGTCATCTTTCGTTTTGAACTAATACTTAATATATTCTATGTTATGGTTGAGCTAATTGTGATTTTTGCAATCATAATCAGGCAAAAAATGGAAAGTATGGGTAGCTGTGCTGGTCCCTGCAACAGGGCTTATCTTATGCCTCTTCATTTGTTTAATTTCAAGCAAACGAAAGCTCAAATGCATAGGTAAGCGTAAACGTTAATCTAAGACAAGAAAATTGTACATAGAAATCACTGTCAAAAAATTACAAGGAAGTCTACCTTAATCTAAGACAAGAAAATTGTGACAAGTCCATGTTCATAGGAATGTCACTTAACACACTTTTCTAATGGCCCGACAATGAAAAGCTGTTAGTATAATTCGTTGGTGAAGATTGTGATTCAAGCTCTTGAAACTATCTGAACCTAGTTTGTTGGAGTCCTCCTACAAACTTCACCTTGTCTTTAGGAAGGAGCTTTACAGCTATTTGGTCGATCATTTCACCTTACAATATCATTAGTATTTATTTGCGGAAATGTAAACAAACTTACTTACCTTTGGATACTAGCATTACTCATAGTGGTTGAACCTAATGATGTCACCTCAATTGATTTTCTCAGACCAACTATTGGATTTCCATGTATACTGACCAATTCTTATCATTCAATATCAAACAGGAGAGAAGGCTTCAAGCAACAATATACTATTATTTGATTTCGATATTGAACTCCATGCAATCAACGAGGGAATGAACACCAACAATAATATGAAGAAAATAGAGAAAGATGCTGAGTTACCACTATTCAGTTATAAGAGCGTATCAGCTGCAACCAATAATTTCTCAGCTATGAATAAGCTTGGAGAAGGAGGTTTTGGACCTATCTACAAGGTACGTTACATTTTCTTGATGAATGTGCTTTGAACACTATTAAGAAAACCGACATTAATAGTAAAGCATCGTTAAAGTTTAAAGAGCTTATGGTTCTCCTTCATAGGGAAAATTACTTAGAGGGAAGGAAATTGCAGTGAAGATGCTTTCAAAAAGATCTGGACAGGGAATTGAGGAGTTCAGAAATGAGACAATACTAATTGCAAAACTCCAGCATAGAAATCTTACTAGAATCTTAGGTTGTTGTATCGAGCGAGATGAAAAGATCTTAATATACGAGTACATGCTCAATCAAAGTTTGGATTTCTACCTTTTTGGTGAGTGGATGTTTATTTATATACGTGTATATATTTTCCTCTCATGCATATGTTTTTAGGTTCTTAAGTACTAATTTTCTTAGTTGTATTATTTAAACAGAAGATCAAACCAAGAAAAAGATGTTAGATTGGGGGACACGTATACGCATTATTGAAGGGATCGCTCAAGGGCTTCTTTATCTTCATCAATATTCAAGGTTTCGAATCATACATAGAGATCTAAAACCCAGTAACATTCTCTTGGATAGTGAAATGAATCCGAAAATATCAGATTTTGGGTTGGCTAGAATAGTTGGAGACAATGATATGCAAACAAACACACATCGAATTGTTGGAACTTAGTAAGTATGCTATTTATTTTACATCTAATATCTGGAAAGAAAAATCTTGGGGTACTACAACTTTTATTACAATATTTTTACAATATGATGTAATAGTCCATAATTGGTAAAATAATTAAAAGTATATGTTTGACAAGTTAGTCACTAACAAATTTTTTTGCTTAATCATTTAATTAATTATAGATTGTCACGTCAAGTTTGTAGGGGGTTTGTAGTAAAAGATGTAGTACTTCCAGCAACACTCTATTTCGCTGAATAAACTACTAATAGAATCGTTTACTAAATTTTGGAATGCAGTGGATATATGTCTCCCGAATATGCTATGGATGGTTTGTACTCGATAAAGTCTGATGTGTTTAGCTTTGGAGTATTGGTACTAGAGATTGTGAGTGGCAGAAAAAATACTGGCTTCTACAACAGCGACTCACTCAATCTTCTTCGATACGTATGTAGCTTTTATACTCTCCCAAATTTTCTTATGTTTTACATTAATCTTATAAATTACAATGCTATTAGTTTATTAAATTCAGTCTTATTTGAAATGAAACTAGGCTTGGGAGCTGTGGATAGATGATCAAATTTTGGACTTGATGGAGCCAACAATAGGATATCCTTCTTCCACTTCTATTTTGTTGAGATTTATTAACATTGGCCTTCTTTGTGTCCAAGAAAGCCCGACTGATCGACCTACCATGCCTGATGTAGTCTCAATGATCAGCAATGAGCATGCACCCCTACCTACACCCGAGCAACCTGCTTTTACCAGAGGTCGGAATGTGATCGACACAAGTTCAACAATTGATAGTGCATAAAATTGCTTAAAAAATAGTGTAACTATTTCAACAATGGAAGCCCGATGATGTATCAAAGAAAACAAATGGTGTAGAACTAATCTTTTTGTCTTATTTGTATGCACGTTGATATGTTATATGCTTGTCACTAAATGTTGTATAAGTTCAATCATATTTTAGTATTGTTGCCAATAATACCATCCATATAGAATTTATAAGTTTTTACGGGATATAAGTATAATTTTTCTTCCATGTACTACCACATTAGTAAACACTAGCCTATAATATGCACAAGTTACTTTTCATTATAATCTACTTAAAGTGTCTTTAAAAGATTATTGGTAACCAATGTCCTTTCCCTCCCTTGGTAAACTAATTGGCTACTAAAAAGAAGTGAAATCCCAAATCTTTGGCTTGTTCCTCTTCATGTTTATTCATGTAAGGGACAGAGTTTTGACAACTAATTCAAGCACATATTTACACAATATTTTAAATCCAGATTATGACTAATTCGAAGTACACATCAAAACTATACTTGCGAACCTAACATTGTTACTAAAACTTCATGTTCTTGAAGATTTTGAACCATATCTTCAAATTATGCGATATACATAACTTTAAAGGTGTGAACCAAATCATAAAGTATATTCACAGCAATGTCATATCTGTAAATTTTTACAATTATTGACGTTAAAAATTTTCCTATAATTACACAACTAATAATCGAAGCTCTAACTAAACACCCAATTGAAATACAACAAGGTACATTCTAACAATTCCAGCTAATTGGAATTATAAATTGAAATACAACTAATTGAAGCACACATCTACTCAATATTTCCCAAAATATACCATTATAAATGTCAAACATAAATATATAAAAGAAAAGGTAAGTGTTCTCATTGAAAGAGACCAACTGCTTTCTAATCTAAAAGGAGGACCGAGAAAATTGTTAGCTAAAGAGCACAAATTAATCCCACCTATCTCACCACGACCTCGGTTTTTTCAGAAAATTTTCTACTTACATTACAATTTCCGGGCACTTAATTTCCTATTAACCAAACAGAACTCAGAAAATTTTTGCAATACTCCAATGTACTTTGCACCATTAGAGGGCAAAAGCGTCCAAATGTTTCTGAGAAAAGAGTTTCAATCAATTGTATGACTAAGCTCCAAACGTCTCTTTTCTAGAGCTCCACCATTTTTTACCAATCTCCAAATGTCTGCCATTCTATGATTAACCCGCATATGTTTTTCCTCTCTATTGTCTTCTTCTTCCTTTTTAGCTTTTCTCTTCTTTTCTCTCCTATTTCTGTTTGTTCTTTTCTCCTCTGTTTTCTCTTTCCTCCTCCCTTTTCTTATCCTTCTAGACTTTTGTTGATTGTCCTACATCAATTTGTATGAGAGCCAGGTTTAGTTGTTTCCTACGAAAATCGAACGATTCCCAAAGTGTTGCACTAGTGATTGCAATGCAAGAAGAAGAAAAAAGAAAAAAAGAAAAGATGGGATTTAATGTCGTTTAGGTTAGCATCGCTTCATATAAACGTCATTAAATATAAAAATTATATGGAAATGTCCACTACCTTCCTCCAAATTTACCACTCAATTGACAATGTCCCCTCCAACTTTCAATTGTGACAAAGTCTCACCCAAACTACCAAACAATTGTCAAAGTCCCCATAAGGACGAAAATACCTTTAATGAAATAAAATAAAAATTCTAAAAAAAACTAAACATAAAATGAGTGGTTTGAAAGATACAAAGGACGAAGGTATTCAACTTTGATCAGCGCCATGCTTAGATCAATCAAGCTTCTGAAAAAGAATTCTCATTTAATTCAGTCGACAAAGTGGTTATGAGTTATTGTTATGCAATATATTCTCATTCATGCGTTATGTAGCTTTGATCTGCCTGAGTCGGTGGCTGAAAAAAAGAACAGGAATAGAATACTCGCAGCAGTAGCCTGCAAGAGTACCTCCAATTAAGTTCTCTTGTTCTGCCAGCACGGTGGTATCAATCTAATTATAATCCATCCTTTAAAAAGTAATTATCCTATAGTATTAAATATAATATTTAATTAATAAAATTATATTTAATTTTTATGTTTTTTTTTTCTAATTTATTATATTTTTTGATTATGAATAAAAAGTAATTTTTATAGGTTAATATGATTGATTGAAAATAAAAAAAAAAATGTGATTTTTCGTACGTGCCAAACACGAAAAATGTTTTCTGCGGAAAACATTTTCCGACGGAAAATCATTTTACGCTCAAACAAAACAAAAAAAAAAATATTATTTTTTAATAAAAAGACTACAAACCATTGGACAAATTCACGAATATAATAAAAAAAATTATAAAACATTCGTTTAAAAATTATTTTTTAAAAAATAAAATTTATATATATAATATATTGAATTCATAAGGGCTAGGAAAACTAAACTAAAAAAAAATAATAATTAACAATTTTATTTTTTTTTTTATTTTTATTTAAAAAAAACACTCACCCAATTGGCCAAAATCTTTTTTTTTTGAAAAAAAAATTATAAAGATTTCTTAAAAATTAATTTTTAAAAATAAAATTAAAATAGGGTTATTTGGTCTTACTGAAAAAATCTGTAGGGTCATTTTTGTTCTTTTGCTGGCCTTAGAGGAGACATTGTCAATTGTTTGGGTAGTTTGAGGAGGAATTGTCACAATTGAAAGTTTGGGGGCGGACATTGTCAATTAGGTATAGTTTGAGGGAGTATGGTGACTTTTCCCCGAATTACATCTTTTATTTAGAATGTGATTATAATTACGTCGTTTAAAGTAAATGATATAAATTTGTAAATATTTAAGTTGTTTGTTTTTAAAACGATGTTAAAAAAACACATCGTTTGCTTCGAATAATGTTAAACACGTCGCTTCACCCACGAACCAAACGACATTAAAAGTATTTTACATCGTTTGCTAAATTCATGGATCGTAAATAAAATATTTTTCACATTGTTTGGTTAATAACGTCAAACGACCTTAATTAAACATCGTTTATACGATAAAAGATTTTATTTTTTGGAATGCTTGCCTTCAAGTTAATTCTTCAAGTGAATTTATGGTTTGGTTTGCTCTGTTTCTCTTTGGAAAGAATGGTTACTGAATGTGATGCGACTGGTTCTCTCTTTCCAATTTTATGAACATTTTTTGCACGGAACTCTTGAGATTTAGATTCATTTCTAATATTTCCTTCGTTTTATGGATGTTGAAATGATTTTGATTGGAGAACTCAACAAGAAGTGTCTTGTTTCGGTTTTTGTTTATTGTACTATTTCAATGTGGATGGAATTCGAGGGTTTTGCATCTCTTAAAACTTTTATTTTTGAGACCCTTTAGTTTGTGCCCAAACTTTGGTGATATTAGGCATTGTTTTCGTGGACACTGCTTGCATATAGCATGACCTAAAAGTATCTTTTCCCGGGAAAAACAGAATGTAGAAAAAACTTGGACAAAAATTGCCACCACTTAATCATACCCGTAACTCTAATTTATTTTATATAAACTCAGTGTCTCAAATGGAGAATGTTTAATGCATTTGAGGGCATTTGGTCATATATTCCATTAGTATTTTCTAAGTGATGTTGTAGACTTTGAGTCTTGAGACATGTTTATGTATTAAGGTTTAGTTTGGATCTTTGTTGTTGATGTGTTTAGTGTTAGTATTTCAGTTATTGTGATGATTATTAGTAAATGTTATGGTTGTAATTATTAATGTCAATATAATAATAGAAAGTCGTATTTTCGTTGCTTAGCCCTTTTTGAGGATTAGAGATTCTTTGGTCTTATTCCTTCTCGAATTTGACTAAACGGTAAAGTTAATTATCAATTAATTAATTTTTCGAGACGTTACAATTAAAAAAATTAAAATAAAAAACTAATAAAAAGCCCAATAATGATTCAGTTCTCAATCACCCGACCACAACATCATGGGTTGGTGTAATATGTGGCTTGTGTCTGGTTCCCTGCATGGCTGCATCATTCTCCCGCGGTGGGCAGAGCTCGACCCCATCGATTTTAGCTCTTGGTAATACTTTGATATATATCAGAATCCACTGCTGCAACGTGTCCTCGGGGATCCATGTACAATCTGAATTTGGTTGGCCCTTTCAATAGACTACTAGAGGTCGGAATGTGATGGACATAAATTCAACAATTGACTGTGCAGGAAATTGCTCAAAAAATAGCGTTGCTATTTCTACAATGGAAGCCTGATGACGGATGACTGATTACTGATTCCTATATCAAAGAAAAGAAATGTTGTAAAACCAATCTTTCTGTCTGGTTTGTATGCACGTTGATATATATGATACATACTTTTCACTAAATGTTATATTAGTTCAATTATATTTCTGTATCGTTGCCAATAATACTATCAAGATAGAATTTATAAGTTTTTACGGGATCTGAGTAAAATTTTTCTTCCATGTACTATAACATTAGTGAATACTACCCTATAATTTGCACATGTTATTTTTCATTATAATCTACTCCAAGTGTCCTTCAAAGATTTTGAGTAATCAGTTTCCCTCGGTAGATTAATTGGCTACCAAAAAGGGGTGAAATCCCAAATCTTTGACTTGTTCCTCTTCATGTTTATTCATGTAAGAGACAGTTTTAAGTATGACTGATTCGAACTACACATCAAAACTATACTTGCGAACCTAACATTGTTACTAAAACTACATGATCTTGGAGACCAAACTACACATCAATAAGCTGTCCAAAATATATCATTAAAAGCAATAATGATGCGACATGCAATTTGTAGAGACCAAACTAATGCAATCTTATCTGCACAATTTTATGACTAGTCCTGTCGAATATAATCACCGCCCCTTTTGGTGCACGATTAATGAGATTTTCCGTCAACATTAATTTCACAACCACGTACTAAACATAAAATGAGTGGTTTGAAAGATACAAAGGACAGAAGGTGTTCAACTTTGATCAGCGCCATGCTTAGATCCAATCAAGCTTCTGAAAAAGAATTCTCATTTAATTCAGTCGACAAAGTGGTTATGAGTTATTGTTATGCAATATATTCTCATTCATACGTCTGAGTCGGTGGCTGAATAAGAAAGGAATATGGAATAGTCAGCAGCAGTAGCCTGCAAGTGAACTTTGTCACAACAAGAGTACTCCAATTAAGTTTTCTTCTTCTGCCATCACTCTTCTTCTACCATTTTTCTGTAATTACCATGAAGACTAAGCCATGGCTCTTGTTTGTTCTGCTTCTAATCCTGTCCTATTACAGAGCATGCTTCTCCATAGCTGGCGATACCCTTTCAGCAGGTCACTCTCTTTCTTTTTCAAAGAGCGAGACCCTAGTATCTCATGATGGCACTTTTGAGCTGGGTTTCTTCAAACCAGGCACTTCTTCAAACATTTACCTGGGGATATGGCATAAATGGCTTGTTCCGAAGGAAGTTGTTTGGGTAGCAAATAGAGAAAAGCCTTTGTTTGACCCATCCTCGTCAAAACCTATCCTCTCAGTTGATGGCAATCTACTCCTATTTGAAGGTTCCTCCAAGATCCCAGTTTGGTCCACAAATTTGACATTTCCCGAGTCAAATATAACTGAAGCAGTACTTCGCAATGATGGGAATTTTGTTTTAAGAGATAGGTCGAACCGGTCTTCTATATTTTGGGAGAGTTTCGACCATCCAACCGATACATGGCTGCCAGGTGCAAAGGTTGGGATCGATAAGCTCATTTCATGGAAAAGTTTAGAAGATCCAGCACCTGGTGTGTTCTCGTTCGGGTTAGACCCAAATGGAAGCAATCAATTTTTCTTAGAGTGGAACAAATCCAAGATCTATTGGAGTTCGGGAATTTGGAATGGAAATTTTTTCAGCTTAGTTCCTGAAATGAATGGATTGAGTCCTGCCTTCAACTACACTTTTGTGCCAAGTAAAAATGAAAGTGAAGCATATTTTATTTACTCTGTTCAAAAGCCTTACCGTTCTAAATATCGGGTTGACTATAGAGGGCAGTTCAGCGAACGGCTGTGGATGTCTGGCCCTTGGGAATGGAGTTTATTTTGGTATGTACCGAGGAACCTATCTGATGTCTTTGCTTTGTGTGGTGCATTTGGCGTGAATTATGGGAATACCTCGAGCCCCTGTGAATGTCTAACAGGTTTCGAACCATCTTCGATGGAAGACTACGTCAAACTAAATGATTGGTCAGGTGGCTGTGTGAGGAAATCCCCTTTGCAATGTGAGAATAATCCATACGCTAATGCCACAAAAGATTGGTTCATGAAAATACCAAACGTGAGATTGCCTGTTAATTCAAAAGCACATTCGGCAGTGAATACTCTGAATTGTAAAGTGGCTTGTATGAATAATTGCGCTTGCATAGCTTATGCTTATAATAGCAGCGGGTGTATGATATGGGAAGGAGCTCTTTTGAACTTACAGCAATTCTCAGATGGTGACAAGAATGGACAAGATATCTATCTCAGACTTGCTGCTGATGAGCGTCAAAGTACCAAAGGTGAAATGAAATCTACACAAATTTATGTCATCTTTCGTTTTGAACTAATACTTAATATATTCTATGTTATGGTTGAGCTCATAGTGATTCTTGTCATCAAAATCAGGCAAAAAATGGAAAGTATGGGTAGCTGTGCTGGTCTCTGCAACAGGACTTATCTTATGCCTCTTCATTTGTTTAATTTCAAGCAAAGGAAAGCTCAAATGCATAGGTAAGCGTAAAGTTTAATCTAAGACAAGAAAATTGTACATAGAAATCACTTTCAAAAAATTACAAGGAAGTCTACCTTAATCTACGACAAGAAAATTGTGACGAGTCCTTGTTCATAGGAATGTCACTTAACACACTTTTCTAATGTCCCGACAATGAAAAGCTGTTAGTATAATTAGTTGGTGAAGATTGTATTTCAAGCTCTTGAAACTATCTTAACCTAGTTTGTGGGAGTCCTGCTACAAACTTCACCTTGTACTTAGAAAGGAGCTTTAATGTTATTTGGTCATTTCACCTTACTATATCATTAGTACTTATTTGCGGAAATGACTAAACAAACTTACTTACCTTTGGATACTAGCATTACTCATAGTGGTTGAACCTTGGTGAACCTAATGATGCCACCTCAATTGATTTTCTCGAGCCAACCACTAGATTTCCATGTATAATGACCAATTCTTATCATTCTATATCAAACAGGAGAGAAGGCTTCAAGGCAATAACCTACTATTATTTGATTTCGATACTGAACTCCATGCAATCAATGATGGAACGAACACCAACAATAATCTGCAGAAAAGAGAGAAGGATGCTGAGTTACCACTATTCAGTTATCAAAGTGTATCAGCTCCAACTAATAATTTCTCAATTGAGAATAAGCTTGGAGAAGGAGGTTTTGGACCTGTTTACAAAGTAAGTTACTTTTTTATGATGAATGTGCTTTGAACACTACTAAGAAAACTGAGATTATAATTTATGGTAAACCTTTGTGAAAATTTAAAGAGCTTATGGTTCTCCTTCATAGGGAAAATTACTTAAAGGGAAGGAAATTGCGGTGAAGATGCTTTCAAAAAGATCTGGACAGGGAATTGAGGAGTTCAGAAATGAGACAATACTAATTGCAAAACTCCAACATAGAAATCTTGTTAGAATCTTAGGTTGTTGTATCGAGCGAGATGAAAAGATATTAATATATGAGTACATGCTCAATAAAAGTTTGGATTTCTACCTTTTTGGTGAGTCCATTATAATGTATATACGTGTATATATTTTCCTCTCATATGTTTATAGGTTCTTAAGTACTGATTTTTTTTGTTGTACTATTTAAACAGAAGATGAAACCAAGAAAAAGATGTTAGATTGGGGGACACGCATACGCATTATTGAAGGGATCGCTCAAGGGCTTCTTTATCTTCATCAATACTCAAGATTACGAACCATACATAGAGATCTAAAACCCAGTAACATTCTCTTGGATAGTGAAATGAATCCGAAAATATCAGATTTTGGGTTGGCTCGAATAGTTGGAGACAATGATACGCAAACAAACACACGTCGAATTGTCGGAACTTAGTAAGTATGCTATTTATTTTACATCTAATATTTACAAAGAAAAATCTTTGGGTACTACAACTTTTACTATAATATTTTTACAATATGATGTGATAGTCTATAATTGGTAAAATAATTAAGAATGTATGGTTGACAAGTCAATCTCTAACAAATTTTTCGCTTAATCATTTCACCAATTAGAGACTGTTACATCAAGTTTGTAAGGGGCTCGTAGTAAAAGCTGTAGTACTCCCAACAGCATTCAATTTCGCTAAAAAAACTAGTAATAGAGTCGTTTACTAAATTTTGGAATGCAGTGGATATATGTCTCCCGAATATGCTATGGATGGTTTGTACTCGATAAAGTCTGATGTGTTTAGCTTTGGAGTATTGGTACTTGAGATTGTGAGTGGCAGAAAGAATACTGGCTTCTACAACAGCGAGTCACTCAATCTTCTTAGATACGTATGTAGTTTTTATACTCTCCCAAATTTTCTTATGTTTTACATTAATCTTATAAATTGCAATGCTATTAGTTTTTAATTAAATTTAGTCTTATTTGAAATGAAACTAGGCTTGGGAGCTGTGGATAGATGATCAAATTTTGGACTTGATGGAGCCAACAATAGGATATCCTTCTTCCACTTCTATTTTGTTGAGATTTATTAACATTGGCCTTCTTTGTGTCCAAGAAAGCCCGACTGATCGACCTACCATGCCTGATGTAGTCTCAATGATCAACAATGAGCATGCACCTCTACCTAAACCCAAGCAACCTGCTTTTACCAGAGGTCGGAATGTGATCGACACAAGTTCAACAATTGACAGTGCAGAAAATTGCTCAAAAAATAGTGTAACTATTTCAACAATGGAAGCCCGATGATGTATCAAAGAAAAATAAATGGTGTAGAACTAATATTTCTGTCTTATTTGTATGCACGTTGATATGCTATATGCTTGTCACTAAATGTTGTCATATTTCATTCATATTTTAGTATTGTTGCCAATAATACCATTCAGATAGAATTTATAAGTTTTTACGGGATATAAGTGTAATTTTTCTTCCATGTACTACCACATTAGTAAACACTAGCCTATAATATGCACAGGTCACTTAAAGTGTCTTTAAAAGATTATTGGTAACCAATTTCCCATCCATCCCTCGGTAAACTAATTGGCTACCAAAAAGAAGTGAAATCCCAAATCTTTGGCTTGTTCCTCTTCATGTTTATTCATGTAAGGGACAGAGTTTTGACAACTAATTCAAGCACATATCTACACAATATTTTAGATCCAGATTATGACTAATTTGAACTACACATCAAAACTATACTTGCGAACCTAACATTGTTACTAAAATTACATCTTCTTGAAGATTTTGAACCATATCTTCAAATTATGTGATATGCATAACTTTAACGGTGTGACCCAAATCATAAAGTATATTCACAGCAATGTCATATCTGTAAATTTTTACAATTATTGACGTTAAAAATTTTCCAATAATTACACAACTAATAATCCAAACTCTAACTAAACACCCAATTGAAATACAACATGGCACACTAATAATTCCAGCAAATTGGAATTATAAATTGAAATACAACTAATTCAAGCACACATCTACTCAATATTTTCCAAAATATACCATTATAAATGTTAAACATAAATATATAAAAGATAGGGCAAGTGTTCACCTTGAAAGAGACCAACTGCTTTTGATCTAAAAGGAGGACCGGGAAAATTGTCAGCTAAAGAACACAAATTAATCCCACCTATCTCACCATGACCTCGGTTTTTTCAGAAAATTTTCTACTTACATTACAATTTCTCAGCACTTAATTTCCTATTAACCAAACAGAACTCGAGAAAAGTTTTGCAATTCTCCACAGTACTTTGCACCATTAGAGGCAAAAAGCGTCCAAATGTTTATGAGAAAAAAGTTTCAATCAATTGTATGACTAAGCTCCAAACGTCTCTTTTCTAGAGCTCCACCATTTTTTACCAAGCTCCAAACGTCTGCCATTCTATGACTAACCCGCATCTGTTTTTCCTCTCTATTGTCTTCTTCTTCCTTTTTAGCTTTTCTCTTCTCTTCTCTCCTATTTCTGTTTCTTCTTTTCTCCTCTGTTTTCTCTCTTCCTCCTCCCTTTTCTTATCCCTTCTAGACTTTTGTTGATTGTCCTACATCAATTTGTATGAGAGCTAGGTTTAGTTGTTTCCTACGAAAATCGAACAATTCCCAAACGCGTTGCACTAGTGACGGGATTTAATGTCGTTTAGGTTAGCATCACTTCATATAAACGTCATTAACTATAAAAATTACATCATTTATTTTAAACGGCGTTTTTAATTACGTCGTTTAAAGTAAATGATGTAAATTTGTAAAGTATTTAAGTCGTTTGTTTTAAAACAATGTTACAAAAACACATCGTTTGCTTCGAATAATGTTAAACACATCGCTTACACCACCAAACAACATTAAAAGTATTTTACATCGTTTGGTAAATTCACATATCGTAAATAAAAATTTTTCACATTGTTTGGTTAATAAACATCAAACGACCTAAATATTAACTTCGTTTATACGATAAAAGAAGTTAATTTTTTTGTAATTCGCGCCTTCAAGTTAATTCTTCAAGTTGAATTTATGCATGGTTTGTTTGCTCTGTTTCTCTTTGGAAAGAGTAGTTACTGAATGTGATGCGACTGGTTCTCTCTTTCCAATTTTATGAACATTTTTGCACGGAACTCTTGAGATTTAGATTCATTTCTAATATTTCCTTCGTTTTATGGATGTTGAAATGATTTTGATTGGAGAACTCAACAACAAGTGTCTTGTTTTGGTTTTTGTTTATAGTAATTTTTCAATGTGGATGGAATTCGAGGGTTTTGCATCTCTTAAACTTTTATTTTTGAGACCCTTTAGTATGTGCCCAAACTTTTGGTGATATTAGGCATTGTTTCGTGGACACTGCTTGGATTATGGCATGACCTAAAAGTATCTTTTCTCGGGAAAAGCAGAATGTAGAAAAAACTTGCACAAAATTGCACCACTTTATCATACCCGTAACTCTAATTATTTTATATAAACTCAATGTCTCAAATGGGAGAATGTTTAATGCATTTGAGGGCATTTGGTCATGTAGTGATTTTTTAGATTTCGCGTAGTGAAGCGTAAGTCCGCTGTACAGAGATGATGTACAGTACTACAAGATGGGGTGTGTGGAGTTTGATTTAAGCTTTTATGTTATTTTTGTTTCTGGAATATGAGGATTCAACTAACTCAACCAAGCCAAGTTTTGTTCTGTATCCGTAAGTTTATAACTAATGACAATATTGTACATTAATGTCTAGAAAGCTAAATGACCTTTTTACTCAAACTGAGTTCACAATTACAATAACATGTAATCCTATGTATTTATGCTTACTAAGTTATGAATTTCGCTTGTATCTTTTTGCGTGTGTTAAATATGTATTGTTTTATATTGGGTCTATCGATGATAAATGTTGAATTCGGAGAAGGACCTAGAAGCAGTTGTCACTTTTTGGCTGTGTTGATAAAGATTTGCTTAACGCTTAAGGACTTATTGCAAGATTGTGTCAGTGCTTACGGTAATTAGTATTTTCTGAGTGAGTTGTAGACTTTGAGTCTTGAGACATGTTTATGTATTAAGTTAGTTTGAATCTTCTTTATTGTTGATGTGTTTAGTGTTAGTATTTCAGTATTGTGATGATTATTAGTAAATGTTGTGGTTGAATTATTAATGTCAATTAGAATAATAGAAAGCTCATGGTTTTTGCTCCTAAGCCCTTTTGAGGATCATAGAGATTCGTGGGTCTTATTCTTTCTCAAATTTGGCTAAAACGTAAAGTTAATTACTAGTTAATTACTTTTTCAGGGCGTTACAATAATAAAACTAAAATAAAAACTAAAAAAAGCCCAATAATGATCCAGTTTTCAATCACCCAACCACAAGATCATGGGCTGGTGTAATACGTGGCTCGTGTCTGGGGCCTTGCATCATTCTCCCGAGGTGGGCAGAACTCGACCCCATCGATTTTAGCTCTTGGTAATACTTTGATATCAGAATCAACTGCTGCAACGTGTCCTCGGGGATCCATGTACGGTATGAATTTGGTTGGCCCTTCCAACAGACTAGTAGAGGTCGTAATGTGATGGACACAAATTCAACAATTGACTGTGCAAGAAATTGCTCAAAAAATAGTGTAGCTATTTCAACAATAGAAGCCTGATGACTGATTCCTATATCAAAGAAACCAATCTTTCTGTCCGGTTTGTATGCACGTTGATATAAATTAAATGATACATTCTTGTCACCAAATGTTATATTAGTTCAATTATATTTCTATATCGTTGCCAATAATACTATCTAGATAGAATTTATAAGTTTTTACGGGCTCTAAGTATAATTTTTCTTCCATTAGTAAACGTGCCTATAATTTGCACATGTTATTTTTCATTACAATCTACTCCAAGTGTCCTTCAAAGATTCTCAGTAATCAATTTCCTTCCCCTCCCTCAGTAAACTAATTCGCTACCAAAAAGGGGTGAAATCCCAAATCTTTGACTTGTTCCTCTTCATGTTTATTCATGTAAGAGACAAAGTTTTAACAACTAATTCAAGCACACATCTACTCAATATTTTAGACCCAAATTATGACTGATTCGAACTAAGCATCAAAACTATACTTGGTCTTCATATATTCAATAAGTTCTCCAAAAATATATCATTAAAAGCAATAATGATGCGACATGCAATTTGCAGGGACCAAACTAATGCAATCTCATCTGCACAATTTTATGACTAGTCCTTTTGAATATAATCACCGCCCCTTTTGGTGCACGATTAATGAGATTTTCCGTCAACAGTAATTTCACAACCACTAAACGTAAAATGAGTGGTTTTGAAAGATACAAAGGACAGAAGGTGTTCAATTTTGAAAAAGAATTCTCAAGCTTCTGAAAAAGAATTCTCATTTAATTCAGTCGAAAGAGTGGTTATGAGTTGTTATTATTCTCATTTATGCGTTATGTACCTTGATTGTTTGAGTCGGTGACTGAATAAGAAAGGAATATGGAATAGTCAGCAGCAGTAGCCTGCAAGTGAACTTTGTTACAAGAAGAGTACTCCAATTAAGTTTTCTTCTTCTGCCATTTTTCTGTAATTACCATGAAGACTAAGCCATGGCTCTTATTTGCTCTGCTTCTAATCATGTCCTATTACAGAGCATGCTTTTCCATAGCTGGTGATATCCTTTCAGCAGGTCACTCTCTTTCTTTTTCAAAGAAGTTAAAAATTTGCCAATAATTACACAACTATTAATTGAAGCTCTAACTAAACACCCAATTGAAATACGACATGGCACAGTCTAATAATTCAAGCACACATCTACTCAATATTTTCCAAAAATATACCATTTTAAATGTCAAACATAAATATATAAAAGAAAGGGCTAGTGTTCACCTTGAAAGAGACCAACTACTTTCTGATCTAAAAGGAGGACTGGGAAAATTGTCAGCTAAAGAACGCAAATTAATCCCACCTATCTCACCTCAACCTCGGTTTTTTCAGAAAATTTTCTACTTGCATTACAATTTTCCGGCACTTAATTTCCTATTAACCAAACAGAACTCAGAAAGTTTTTGCAATACTCCAAAGTACTTTGCACCATTAGAGGCAAAAAGCGTCCAAATGTTTCTGATCAAAGTGTTTCAATCAATTGTGGATATAAAATCTACGTCTCTTTTCTAGCTAACCCGCATCCAAAATTAACCCATATAAAATCTTATCTAAACTAAGCCAATTATATAGTTGCACTGAAAACCCAAGAAATGAAAATTCAAATATAACTATACTTCAATTCGTTTCTTTTCCTACATTTTCCCGGCAACCAAACACAGAATTAATTAAAGAACTTATCGAAACTTCGAATTGACAAACGTAACTGATCACAGCCATGGAGATGAGACTTATCGGTTGAATAGCTTATTTCCTTCTTTCTTCATCACTATGTAACATTTAGTTTATCAGTTTAACTCGGTAGTTGACTTGGAAATTGGATATGAAAGACTTGTAATTCAGCTGAGATTAGAGCAGTCGAAGAATTTACTGCGGTGAGGGATTTTCTTACCCATCTTCCCCATTGACCCGCATTAGAAGACTTGACTCCTTTACTCTTCAAAACCTCTGAACATTCAAAATTTTTTGATGAAAATCAATGCGGCTGCTTTCAATCACCTACTCTTGATAATGAACCATGTCATGCCTGTCTAATTCTCGTGTGAACATTGAATAAAGGTAAAGAAGATTTGAACCATATATTGGTGATAATTGTATTACGCGTCTTTCTCATAATAAAACAAATAATTTGGCATATGGTCCACAATCTTTGGAAATATAAACAAAAGATGAAAAAAATATAAGGACAAAAATTTCTTCCAAACCAGTATGAAGGAAAATTCTTTCAACCCACTTTAACAAATGTCATGTGTTCTCTAACATGTAAGAAACACATGTTTTTTCAAACATCTTTAACAGCCGTTATCTCCTCGGTCACTAATGTTTTCCTTCAAAAATCTGAAACTTTAAGGAAACCAAAAGTCACAATAGCATCACACAGATGCAATGGTGATTTTGAAAAATAGAAGGATAAAAGAAGGACAAGAGAATGAAATGTAACATTTCTCAAAAATTAAAGAAATTTTTTTTTTTTTTTAAATGAGCCTTGTATATATTCTTAACGATCTAAAAAACATATTATCACACGGAGCCTATTTCTCATATTAATATGAAAAAGAAAAAGCTCTATGGCATTGGGTTCAAAATTGAATTTGGGGTAGATTTATTTGTAAAACTAATAGCATTTGACAATTTATTGGCTTGAAATGTAACTTGATTAAAATGAGAAGGATTGGATCAGCCTAATGGGTGGTGGTCACAGAGTTGGTAAAGTGGAAAAGGATTGGATCAGCATATTCTGCGGCATGTATTCCATCCCAGCTACAATAAACTGAAATGCTATTTATTATGGGCATGTTTGGCAAGAGAAGTTACTGTTCAGTGAGTTTTACTGTTCATCACTTTTTCTAAACCCAAAAAAAAATTCTCACTTTTTATATCACAACCACTTTTTAACAACTTTTTTCATTTTTTTTATTACTATTAAAATAAAAAATTCACTAAAAAACAAAAATTTTCACTTTTCCATACAAAAAAATTATAACATTCTCCATACTTTATATCACATCAAAAGTTAACAACCCACCTACTCTAACCTATAACCTTTGTCAAACATGCCCTATATGGCAGAGGGAGAGTACAGGAATCACTCAAATCTCAATCAGCAATTAATAGCCTTAATACTAGGTTGGAAACTCAGTACCCATTTTAGCTGAACACAATAAATGCTTTTGATTGAGTCTTCCTGATTTTGGAAGAAACTCATCGCTCAAATCTTAATCAGCAATTAATAGCCTTAATATGAGGTTGGAAACTCAGTACCCATTTTAGCTGAACACAATAAATGCTTTTGATTGAGTCTTCCCGATTTTGGAAGAAACTCATCACTCAAATCTCAACCAGTACTTAAAAAACAAAAAAAAAAAAAGTCTCAATTAGTACGCGTTTTAGTTGAACACAATAAATGCTTTTGATCGAGTCTTCCCGATTTTGGAAGAAAGTCATCACTCAAATCTCAATCAGTACGTGTTTTAGTTGAACACAATAAAAGCTTGTAAAGTAAGCGATGTAAAAAAATAGATTGTTTGCATAAGCGATGTAAC
>FXXK01000490.1:56907-68151 GCA_900184695.1 Betula pendula
ATACTTGCCACCTTTTTGACATTTTCTATTTCAATTTTCCTCCATCACTCTCCCATGGAAAAAGCCATGTTTCATTAGTATATTAGGCTTGATAGGAGGGCCATAATGTCCTTTTCTTAGCTTCATAAAAATAATTGTTAGTCCAGTTTTTTTGGGGACTAGAATTTTCAATGATTTGCAATATTTCATTATTATTATTATTATTATTATTAACTATTAGTCTATTACAAGTTTCATACTCTATAAGATAATTTTAAGAGTTGATGAATAATAAACAACAAATTATGAGAATGAGAAAGGTTTTATCTGCTTGTATGGATTCAAATTTGGCGGCAAGGGCATACTGTGTGTGTGTGTGTTTTTTTTCTTCTGTTTGTTAGGTAGGTGCATTGCTTAAAATAAGATAATTTCTTCGTCGTGTGGCAGGACCGGCCACTAATGATCTTGCCATCGTTATGTGAAATATGAGGTTGCCCTCTTTTTGTGAAAAGTTAAAACTGAAAAGTAAAGATCACTTAACATGATCTTTTCTCTATGTTTACGAGTGCGTTTGCCAGGCTGGTAATTTCACAGGCCAAATGCTATGATAATGATGATTCATGGAAGCATCAATTTGAAAGTCGGGAATTCGGAACAATGATGGGAATTGAAAATGTCAGTGCATTAGAATTGAAAACATGGAAAAAAAAAAAAGTCAAATCCTTAATTAATTGTGGACAGTTTCAGCAAATTATAATTAAATCATAACAAGGCAAATTATATGTCAATTATTTATGTGTCTAAAAATCGGTAGATTATAATAAAGTAATCTTGTAAGTATCTATAAACTGTTCAACTCCTCTAATAAGGGTGAAGTCTTCTCGGTCTATCTAATATGACTTTAAGAAATTTTCATCAGCTCAAGTTAAGTGATATCCTCACATATATATTAATTGATTGACTTGCATGTGAGAGTGTACTTAGTCATTGAATTAAATTAATTAACCACAAAAATTAAAACATCAGGAGTACCTAGGTAAGGCCGGCTAAGGTTTTGATTGCAACAACTTCGAGTATTTCAACGCCCGTGGCCGTGGGGACTACATTTTTGAAATAGTTACACTATTTGTTGACCAATTTCCTGGACTGTCGATTGTTGAATTTGTGTCCACATATTCTGGTCTCTGGTGAGGAATGGTCAGCAATCTTTTGGAAGAGAAGTCCAAGTTTTCTTGCCCGCGTTCCCTCTTGGGAAGCTTCAAAAGTCCAAAGGCAAGACAATCAGAGAGCTAGCTACACATCCTTTGTCTTCTTTTCTTTCTTCTTTTTTGTTGATCCTTCCCCTTCTTCCTGTATTGCTCAGGAAAAAAAAAAGTCCCAAGTTTTCTTCTAGCATTTTCCTGTAATTACTAACTGCGGTACTGCAAGTTAGAGGGGGATGGGTAGCATGACGACTAAGCCATGGCTCTTATTTGTTCTGCTTCTAATCCTGTCTTGTTACAGAGCATGCTTCTCCGTAGCTGGTGATACCCTTTCACCTGGTCAGTCTCTTTCAGACAGCGATACCATATTATCTCAAGGTAGCAAATTTGAGCTCGGTTTCTGCAAACCAGGAACTTCGTTAAAACTCTACCTGGGCATATGGTATAAAACGTTTGATGATAAGGACATTATTTGGGTAGCAAATAGAGAAAACCCTTTGTCTGACCCACCTTCCTCAAAACTTGAGCTCTCAGAAGATGGCAATCTACTCCTCTTTGGAGGTTCCTCCAAGATCCCAATTTGGTCGACAAATTTGACATTTCCCGAGTCAAATTTAACTGAAGCAGTACTTCGTGATGATGGGAATTTGGTTTTAAGAAATAGGTCGAACCCGTCTTCTATATTTTGGGAGAGTTTCGACCATCCAACCGATACATGGCTGCCAGGTGCAAAGCTTGGGATCAATAAGATTACTGGAAAAGCACAGCAGCTCATTTCATGGAAAAATTCAGAAGATCCAGCACCTGGTGTGTTCTCGTTTGGGATAGACCCAAATGGGAGCAATCAATTTTTCTTATTGTGGAACAGATCCCAAGTCTATTGGAGTTCTGGAGTTTGGAATGGAAAAACTTTCAGCTTTGTTCATGAGATGAGATCGAATTATATCTACAACTTCAGTTTTGTGTCAAATGAAAATGGCAGATATTTGACTTATTCTCTTCATAACCCTTCTTACCGTTCTAAATTTGAGATGACGACTGAAGGAAATCTCCAGCAAATGATGTGGCAGTCTGGCCCTTGGGTATGGAATTTACCTTGGTCTGTACCGAGGAACCAATCTGATGTCTATGCTTTCTGTGGTGCATTTGGTGTGTATCGTGAGCATTTCTCGAGCCCCTGTGAATGTCTAAAAGGTTTTGAACCATTTTCGATGGAAGACATCAGTCTAAATACTTTGTCAGGTGGCTGTGTGCGCAAATCCCCTTTGCAATGCGAGAATAAAACGAATGCTAGTGCCAAAAATGATTGGTTCTTGAAAATATCAAGCATGCGATTTCCTGTTTATTCGAAAGCATATTTGGCCGTGAATACCAGGAGATGTGAACTGGCTTGCATGGAAAATTGTTCTTGCACAGCTTATGCTTATAATAGGAGTGGGTACTGTATGATATGGGAAGGAGCTCTTTTGAACTTACAGCAACTCTCACCTGGTGTCCAGATTGGACAAGATATCTATCTCAGACTTTCTGCTGATGAGCATCAAAGTACCAAAGGTGAAATGAAGTCAAAACAAATTTATTTTATCTTTAGTTGCGAACTAATACTTAATTCTCTGTTATATATAGTTGAACTAATAGTGATTCTTGTCATCATAATCAGGCAAAAAATGGAAAATATGGGTAGCTGTCCTAGGCCCTGCAACAGGGCTTATCTTATGCCTCTTCGTTTGTTTTTCAAGCAAAGGAAAGCTCAAACACGTAGGTAAGTTGCAACCGTACATAGAAATCACTTTCAAAAAGTTACAAGGAAGTCTACCTTAATCTAAGACAAGAAAATAAAATTGTGACAAGTCCTTGTTCTTAGGAACATCACTTAACTCATTTTTCTATGGCCCAACAATGAAAAGCTATTAGTATCTGAACCTAGTTTGTGGGGTCCTCCTACAAATTTCACCATGCTCCTGGAAGGAACTTTGCAGTTATTTGTGCATTTCACTTTAATGGGAATGAATTACTCTATTATTAGTACTTATTTGCGGAAATTACTAAATAAACTTACATACCTTTGGATACTGGCATTGCTTTTAATGCATGGTTGAACTTTGGATACTGGCATTGCTTTTAATGCATGGTTGAACTTTGGATACTGGCATTACTTATCTTACTCATTTGATTTTCTCGGACCAAGCACTGGATTTCGAGGTATGGTGACCAATTCTAATAATTCTTTATCAAGCAGGCGAGAAGGCTTCGAGCAATAATCTACTATTATTTGATTTCGATACTGAACTCTATGCAATCAATGATGGAATGAAAACCAACAATAATATGAGGCAAAGAGATAAGGATGCTGAGTTACCATTATTCAATTATGAAAGCGTATCAGCTGCAACCAATAATTTTTCAGCTATGAATAAGCTTGGAGAAGGAGGTTATGGACCTGTTTACAAGGTACGTTACATTTTCCCAATGAATGTGCTTTGAACACTATTAAGGGTCTGTTTGGCTTTACAATTTCAAAACGTGCAATTTAAAAACGCAATTTTTAAAAATGTATTTTAGCATTTGATAAAATTACAATTTTGCCTATAAAATCACAATTTAGCTTTAAAAATAGTGTTTTTTTATAGACGCACCCCCTTGTGTGCGATAAGGGGTGCGTTTTTTCTACGTTTTCAAGCTGTAGTTTTTTTTAAAACAAATCGCGGCACTTTTGGCCTGCTAAATAGCATTCCTAAAGGCACTCTAAGAAAATCGAGATTAATGATAAACCTTCATGCAAGTTTAAAGAGCTTATGGTTCTCCTTCATAGGGAAAATTACTCAGAGGACGGGAAATTGCAGTGAAAATGCTTTCAAAAAGATCTGGACAAGGAATTGCGGAATTCAAAAATGAGACAATACTAATTGCAAAACTCCAACATAGAAATCTTGTCAGACTCTTAGGTTGCTGTATCGAGCGAGATGAAAAGATATTAATATATGAATACATGTCCAATCAAAGTTTGGACTTCTACCTTTTTGGTGAGAGCGTGTTTATGTTTATACATGTGTATATATTTTCCTCTCATATGTTTCTAGGTTCTTAAGTACTAATTTCCTCGGTTGTACTATTTAAATAGATCCAATCAAGAAAACAATGTTAGGTTGGTTGACACGCATACACATTATTGAAGGGATCGCTCAAGGGCTTCTTTATCTTCATCAATATTCAAGGTTACGAATCATACATAGAGATCTAAAACCAAGTAACATTCTGTTGGATAGTGAAATGAATCCAAAAATATCTGATTTTGGCATGGCTCGAATAGTTGGAGGCAATGAAACACAAGCAAACACAAACCGAATTGTTGGAACTTAGTAAGTATGCAACTCGTTTTACATCTAATATTTGCAATTGCCAGTTAAATTATTTTACCAGTCTACTAATAGAGTTGTTCACTAAATTTTGGAATGCAGTGGCTATATGTCTCCTGAATATGCTATGAATGGTTTGTACTCGATAAAGTCTGATGTATTTAGTTTTGGAGTATTGATATTAGAGATTGTAAGTGGCAGAAAGAACACCGGCTTCTATAACAGCGAGTCACTCACTCTTCTGACATACGTATGTAGCTTTTATACTCTTCCAAATTCCTTATATTTTATAATAATCTTATCAATTAAAACGCTATTAGTTTCTGATTAAATTTAGTCTGATTTGAAATGAAACTAGGCTTGGGAGCTGTGGAGAGATGATCAAAGTTTGGACTTGATGGAGCGAACAATAGGATATCCTCCTTCCACTTTTGTTATCCTGAGATTCATTAACATTGGCCTTCTTTGTGTCCAAGAAAGCCCGACTGATCGACCTACCATGCTTGATGTAGTCTCAATGATTAGCAATGAAAATGCACATCTACCTACACCCAAGCAACCAGCGTTTACCATAGGCCGGAATAAGATGGATACAAATTCAACAATTGACAGTGCAAGAAATTGCTCAAAAAATACCATAACTATTTCAAGAATGGAAGCTCGATGATGTATCAAAGAAAAATAAATGTAGAACTAATACTTCTGTCTTATTTGTATGCACGTTGATATGCTATATGCTTGTCACTAAATGTTGTCATAGGTCAATCATATTTTAGTATTGTTGCCAATAATACCATCCAGATAGAATTTATAAGTTTTTACAGGATATAAGTGTAATTTTTCTTCCATGTACTACCACATTAGTAAACACTAGCCTATAATATGCACAGGTTACTTTTCATTATAATCTACTTAAAGTGTCTTTAAAAGATTATTGATAACCAATTTCCAATCCTTCCCTCAGTAAACTTATTGGCTATCAAAAAGGGGTGAAATCCCAAATCTTTGACTTGTTCCTCTTCATGTTTATTCTTGTAAGAGACTGACTTTTAACAACTAATTCAAGCACACATCTACGCACAATTTTAGACCCAAATTATGACTGATTCGAACTACACATCAAAACTCTACTTGCGAACCTAACATTGTTACTAAACCTACATGTTCTTGGAGATTTTGAACCCTATCTTCAAATTATGCGATATACATAACTGCAATGATATGACCCAGATCATAAAGTATATTCACAACAGTCTCATATTTGTAAATTTCTACTATTATTGACGATAAAAGTTATCCAATAATTACACAATTATTAATCAGAAGCTCTAACTAAACACTCAATTGAAATACAACATGACAGAATCCAATAATTCTAGCAAATTGGTCTTCATAAATTCAATAAGTTCTCCAAAATATATCATTAAAAGCAATAATGATGCGACATGGAATTTGCAAAGACCAAACTAATGCAATCTTATCTGCACAATTGTATGACTACTCCTGTTGAATATAATCACCGCCCCTTTTGGTGCACGATTAATGAGATTTTCCGTCAACATAATGAGTGGGTTTGAAAGTTACAGAGGAGAGAATGTGTTCAACTTTGATCAGCGCCATGCTTAGATCCAATCAAGCTTCTGAAAAAGAATTCTCATTTAATTCAGTCGTCAGAGTGGTTATGAGTTGTTGTTATGCAACATATTCTCATTTATGCGTTATTTAGTAGCTGAAAAGAAGTGAACTTTGTCACAAGAAGAGGACTCCAATTAACTTCAAACATTTACCTGGGCATATGGTATAAAAGGTTTGTTCCGAAGGAAGTTGTTTGGGTAGCAAATAGAGAAAACCCTTTGTCTGACCCATCCTCGTCAAGACTTGACTTCCCAGAAGATGGCAATCTACTCCCGTTTCAAGGAAGTTAGCTCAAGGGGTGAGATTTTCCCTCACACTTATAAACTGACCACCAGCCCCTTCCACAACCGATGTGGGACAACCCCAACAATTTTCTCCTCACACATCGGGCCCTGGGTCGAAAGCAGCGACAACCCGTTTCTCCCGCAGACTATTGGACCGAGACTTGTTGGTAAACCTGGGTTCTGATACTAGTGTTGGGTGATCTTGGCCCTATCTCAATCTCAAAAGCGACAACCCGTTTCTCCCGCAGACTATTGGGCCGAGGCTTGTTGGGACCTGGGTTTTGATACCAGTGTTGGGTGGTCTTGGGCCTATCTCAATCCCAAAAGCTAGCTTAAGGGGTGAGGCTTTCCCTCACACTTATAAACTGACCACCAGCCTCTTCCACAATCGATAGCTCAAGGTGTGAGGCTTTCCCTCACACTTATAAACTGACCACCAGCCCCTTCCACAACCGATGTGGGACAACCCCAACAGTTCCTCCTACCAGATGACATTTCAGTCGACAAATTTGACATTTCCCGGGTCAAATATAACTGAAGCAGTACTTCGGGAAGATGGGAATTTGGTTTTAAGAGATAAGTCGAACCCGTCTTCTATAATTTGGGAGAGTTTCGACCATCCAACCGATACAAGGGCTGCCAGGTGCAAAGATTGGGATCGATAAGGTTACTGGAAAACCACAGCAGATCATTTCATGGAAAAATTCAGAAGATCCAGCACCTGGTGTGTTCTCGTTGGGGTTAGACCCAAATCGAAGCAATCAATTTTTCTTAGAGTGGAACAGATCCCAGATCTATTGGAGTACTGGAATTTGGAACGGAAAATTTTTCAGCTTAGTTCCTCAAATGACCGGATTAAGTCCTACCTTCAACTACACTTTTGTGCCAAGTAAAAATGGAAGTGAAGGATATTTTATTTACTCTCTTCATAATTCTTCTTACCTTTCTACTATTATTTGATGTCACCTCAATTGATTTTCTCAGACCAATTACCACTGGATTTCCATGTATAGTCACCAATTCTTATCATTCTATATAAAACAGGGGAGAAGGCTTCAAGCAACAATCTACTATTATTTGATTTCGATATTGAACTCCATGCAATCAATGATGGAATGAACACCTACAATAATATGAAGAAAACATAGAAAGATGTTGAGTTACCACTATTCAGTTATGGGAGCGTATCAGCTACAACCAATAATTTCTCAGTTGTGAATAAGCTTGGAGAAAGAGGTTTTGGACCTGTTTACAAGGTACGTTACATTTTGTTGATGAATGTGCTTTGAACACTATTAAGAAAACCGACATTAATGGTAAACTTTCATGAAAGTTTAAAGAGCTTATGATTCTTCTTCATTGGGGAAATTACTTGGAGGGAAGGAAATTGCCATGAAGATACTTTCAAAAAGATTTGGACAGGGAATTGAGGAGTTCAGAAATGAGACAATACTAATTGCAAACCTTTAGCATAGAAATCTTATTAGAATCTTAGGTTGTTGTATCGAGCGAGATGAAAAGATATTAATATATGAGTACATGCTCAATCAAAGTTTGGATTTTTACCTTTTTGGTGAGTGCATGTTTATGCATATACGTGTATATATTTTCCTCTCATATGTTTTTCGATTCTTAAGTACTAATTTTCTTAGTTGTACTATTTAAACAGCAGATCAAACCAACAAAAAGTTGTTAGATTGGGGGACACGGATACACATTATTGAAGGGATTGCTCAAGGGCTTCCTTATCTTCATTAATATTCAAGGTTACAAATCATACATAGATATATAAAACCCAGTAACATTCTCTTGGATGGTAAAACGAATTCAAAAATATCAGATTTTGGGTTGGCTCGAATAGTTGGAGACAATAAAACGCAAACAAACACACATCGAATTTTCGGAACTTAGTAAGTATGCTATTTATTTTACATCTAATATCTGCAAAGAAAAATCTTGGGGTACTACAATATTTTTACATATGATGTGATAGTCCATAATCGGTAAAATAATTAAGAGTGTATGATTGACAAGTCAGTCACTAACAAATTTTTTGCTTAATAATTTCACAAATTATAGACTGTCACATCAAGTTTGTAAGGGACTCATAGTAAAAGTTGTAGTACTCCTAGCAGCACTCTATTTTGCTGAACAAACTACTAATAGAGTCGTTTACTAAATTTTGGAATGCAGTGGATATATGTCTCCCGAATATGCTATGGATGGGTTGTACTCAATAAAGTCTGATATGTTTAGCTTTGGAGTATTGGTACTAGAGATTACGAGTGGCAAAAAGTATACTGGCTTCTACAACAGTGAGTCACTCAATCTTCTTAGATACGTTTGTAACTTTTATACTCTGCCAAATTTTCTTAAGTTTTACATTAATCTTATAAGTTACAATGCTATTAGTTTTTAATTAAATTCAATCTTATTTGAAATGAAACTAGGCTTGAGAACTGTGGATAGATGATCAAATTTTGGACTTGATGGAGCCAACAATAGGATATCCTTTTTCCACTTCTATTTTGTTGAGATTCATTAACATTGGCATTCTTTGTGTCCAAGAAAGCCCGACTGATCGACCTACTGTACCTGATGTAGTCTCAATGATTAGCAATGAACATGCGCTTCTACCAACACCGAAGCAACCTGCTTTTACCAAAGATTGGAATGTGATTGACACAAATTCAACAGTTGATAGTGCAGAAAATTGCTCAAAAAATATTGTAACTATTTCAATAATGGAAGCGTGATGATATATCAAAGAAAAGAAATGGTGTAGAACTAATCTTTCTATATTATTTGTATGCACGTTGATATGCTATATGCTTGTCACTAAATGTTGTCGTAGTTCGATCGTATTTAAGTATTGTTGCCAATAATACCATCCATATAGAATTTATAAGTTTTTATGGGATATAAGTATAATTTTTCTTCCATGTACTACCACATTAGTAAATACTAGCCTATAATATGCACAAGTTACTTTTCATTATAATCTACTTAAAAGTGTCTTCAAAAGATTATTGGTAACCAATTTCCTTTCCCTCCCTTGGCAAACTAATTGGCTACCAAAAAGTTGTGAAATCCCAAATCTTTGGCTTGTTCCTTTTTCATGTTTATTCATTAAGAGACACAGTTTAACAACTAATTCAAGCACATATCTACACAATATTTTAAATCCAGATTATGACTAATTCGAACTACACATCAAAACTATACTTGCGAACATAACATTGTTACTAAAACTACATGTTCTTGAAGATTTTGAACCATATCTTCAACTATATGTGACCCAAATGAAAAAGTATATTCACAACAATATCATATCTGTAAATTTTTAAAATTTTTGACGTTAAAAATTTTCCAATAATCACACAACTAATAATTGAAGCTCTAACGTACTAAACACCCAATTGAAATATAACATGGCAAAATCTAATAATTCCAGCAAATTGGGATTATAAATTGAAACACAACTAATTCATGCATACATCTACTCAATATTTTCCAAAAATATACCATTATAACTGTCAAACATAAATATATAAAAGAAAGGACTAGTGTTCAGCTTGAAAGAGACCAGCAGCTTTCTGGTTTATAAGTAGAAAATTTTCTACTTACATTACAATTTTCCGGCACTTAATTAATTTCCTATTAACCAAACACAAAATACTCCAAAGTACTTTGCACCATTAGAGGCAAAACGCGTCCAAATGTTTATGAGCAAAGGGTTTCGATCAATTGTAGATATAGATAGATACTATAAAGTCTACGTCTCTTTTCTAGAGCTCCACCAATTTTTACCAAGCTCCAAACGTCTGCCATTCTATGACTAACCCGCATCCAAAATAACCCATATAAAATCTTATCTGAACTAAGCCAATTATATAGTTGCGCAAGCAAAGAAAATTCAAATATAACCATTGAGAAACCTAACCCAAGCAAAGAAAATTCAAATATAGCCAATTATACTTCAATTCGTTTCTTTTCCTACATTTTCCCAGCAACCAAACACTGAATTAATTAAAGAACTTATCGAAGAATCTACTGCGGTGAGCGATTTTCTTACCCATCTGCTTTGACCCGCATTAGAAAGACTTGACTCCTTTACTCTTCAAAACCTCTGAACATTCAAAATTTTTGATGAAAATGATGCGGCTAGTTTCAATCACCTACTCTTGATAGTTGATAATGACCATGTCTTGCCTATCTAATTCTAGTGTGAACATTGAATATGTTAGAATATACGGATCCGCACATATTTTAACAGAATAAAGGAGAAAAAGATGAGAACCATACATTGGTGATAATTGTATAACGCGTTTTTCTCATAATAAGACAAATAATTTGGCATATGGCCCAAAATCTTTGGAAAGATAAAGCAAAGAAAGAAAAAAATACAAGTACATAAATTTTCTCCAAACTAGTTTTGGAGAAAATTTATTCCAATTCACTTTAACAAATGCCAAGTGTCTTTTAACATGTGAGGTACATGTTTTCTCAAACATCTTTAATAGCCGTTATCTCCTCGGTCACTAAAGTTTTCCTTCAAACATCTAAAACTTTGAGAAAACCAAAAGTCACAACAGCATCACGTAGACCATTCTTCTCCTCTCTCTTTCTCAATGTTTAGATTTTCTTGGTTTTTGGATTATTCTACCATTCTTCTCCCCTCTCTCTTTCTCAATGTTTAGATTTTCTTGGTTTTTGGATTGTTACTACCATTCTTCTGCCCTCTCTTTCTCAATGTTTAGATTTTCTTGGTTTTTGGATTGTTCTACC
>FXXK01000490.1:72204-91605 GCA_900184695.1 Betula pendula
CGTGCTCCGGCAGGCTCGGCGGGTCGCCGAAGCAAATCGCGCACATCAGGGTCGCCCAGTCTGGTCTCTGACCCGGTGGCAGAAACGGGAAATGACCCAAGTACAGCTCCAACAGGGTCAGCCCCAAGCTCCATATATCGCCGGCATACCCGTCGTAGTTCCCACCGTACGTATCCGGGTCGAACCGCTCGGGGCTCATGTACGCGCACGTGCCGACGTAGGAGTTACACGCGTCCAACGATCGGCACATAATCTTACTGGCTCCGAAGTCCACGATCTTCACCTCCATCTTGTCGTTGACCGTTAAGAACCTGACGCGCCACGTCGGCGAGCTTTGGCTCGGAGAAGGTCCCGTGGGTCTTGAGCAGCGAGTCCAGGGTGCCAAGGTTCATGTACTCCATCAGAATCACGAACGCAACAGTAACTAAATTGGAAGGGCAAAATTGGAGGTTGAGAGGGGGCAAAATTGGAAGTTTTGGGCGAGATTTGTCACGTGCACGTCACGTGGTATATTTTCCATCCAGCTTGACGGAAGATGCTAACGGAGATGCTTTTTTATACTATATTGGCAGTTTGTTGGGTCGGAATAGCCCACTTGTCATTTCAGGGGGCTCATTTAGAATAGGCTGTCAGTATGGGGGGCTTTTTTATATTTTTCCTAAAAAATTAAAAGAAGAATGACTGGGCAGTGGCAGTGGACAGGCTTTCCAACGGTGAGCCGTTTTGGTTAACTAGATACTTATTTAAAATGGTGCGTTTTGGAAATAATAAAAACACATCGTCTTCAAATTCTCATCTAACCTAAAACTAACAGCAAACTCTTAAAAAAAAAAATTCACTTCTCCACTTGAGTCATGGTTTGTCCCTAATGTCTAATGAGAGGCTGAGCGTTGCCCTGGATAAATGGATGAGAGTGGACAACTAAGACATATGAGAAATTTTCTACCAAAGATAAGGAAAATTTTGGTGTTGGGGAGCATTTGATTCATCTTGACCCACCTTTCTTCCGCTTAGCCACCTTAATGCAATTAATGCTTGCCTTTCTGGTGCAAGAAAACTAGTTCTTTGGGAGAGAAAAAAAAAATTACCACATGACTTGATGGGTTTAAGTCACATTAACACTAGGTGTGTATTTTTGTAAGCAGACACTTAGTTGCTTCAAAATTAGAAATTAAAGGTTGTGGCATTACAAAATATTATCAATACAATTTAAGTATTTTGCCTTTTCAATATGAGCCATCTTGAGATTATGTGTGTCCAAACAATTACGGTTAACAGTTAGTGGCTCAATTGTTCCACTGAATATACCACAAGGTTTCATCAAATCCAATTCCGGTGCCACTACTACAGATGACTCTGCTATGTTGGTGACCAGCTTTTGCGCTAAGTTGATGACTTTTCCTACGGCTTTGTTTGATAACACTTTTTATTTCTCTTTTTTTATTTTTTTTTTTCAAACAAATAACATAAAACAATCAAAACTACTTTTACATTAGAACACTTAAAAAAAAATAAATATTAGCTGAACCTGTGCAGAGGAGAATAAAAATAGAGAGCTGTCAGCTTTGGAGGCAGTGAAGCCAAAATCCAACAAACGATGACTGAGGCTGGAGAACCAAGCACGAGGGGCTTGTTTGAGACCATAGATGGCCTTTTTCAATAAACAAACAGCCTTGGGATGTTGAGGATGTTTAAAGCCAGGGGGTTGGGCCATATAGACTGTTTCATTTAAGAACCCATGCAGGAAAGCATTACTCACATCAATTTGTTTAATAGGCCACCCATAAGAAACTGCAAGAGATAAGACAGTCCGAATAGTAACCGGTTTAATAACGGGACTGTAAGTTTCAGAATAATCAAGGCCAGATTGTTGGTGAAAACCCTTGGCAACAAGGCGGGCCTTATACCGCTCAACACTGCCATCAGCTTTTCTCTTGATTTTGAATACCCATTTGCAGCCCACAATGTTCATAGAAGGTCGAGGGGGAACTAAAGTCCATGTGCCATTTTTTAAGAGTGCATTGAATTCATCTGCCATAGCATCACGCCACACCCCATGCTTAACTGCTGTAGAGAAACAAGTAGGCTCAGAATCAGTAAAATCCAAAGAGACTGTGAGAGCTCGTGGAAGAGGATACCGGATCGTGCCATCAGTAAACACCTTGGGCTTATGAACATTAGCTTGAGCTCTTGTGATCATCGGATGAGTACGGTTTGGAGTAGGGGAAAGGGAAGAGGATGGTGCAGAGTGTGGGTTAGGTGTAGGGGCAGGTGAGGCACGGCTAGGTGTGGGAAGAGAAGGAAGACAGCATGTAGAAGGAGTACTGGAGGGCAGAGAAGTGGGAGGAAGAGTACATGGGCTGTTGTGCTCTATAGGCCGAAAATTTGGAGAAGTAGGGGATAGGACAGGGGGTTGCTGGACACGTGAATCAGCAGTGGAGTTGGGCAGAAAAATAGAAGGAAAAGAGGCAGGTGGGTCACGTGGAGAGCAGTGAGTGGGAGGCAAAAAAGGTGTTGGGATTGCACAGGGTGTCTCAACAGGCTGAGGGGTGGATTGTGGCAGTACATGTTTGTAGGGAAAAACCTGCTCATTAAAAATAACGTGTCTAGCAATATATAATCGGCCAGTGGTCAAATCTAGGCATTTGTAGCCAAGATGGGGTTTACTATAACCCAAAAACACACGAGATTTTGAACGATAAGAAAATTTGTGAGAATTATACGGACGGAGGTAAGGCCAGCACTCACAACCAAAAGTCTTTAAAAATCGATAATCAGGAATTTTGCGGAAAAGAAGTTCAAAGGGGGATTGAGGACGCGTTAAAGTGGGAAGACGATTGATCAAAAAACAAGCAGTGTCAAAGGCATCATCCCAATGCTTAAAAGGGACATTGGAGTGAGCAAGCAAGGCAAGCCCGGTGTCCACAATTTGACGATGTCGTCGCTCGACACTCCCATTTTGATGGTGAGTGTGAGGACAAGTTTGCCTATAGGAAATACCACTTGAGGCTAAAAGACGTTGGAGAGGAATAAATTCCCCTCCACCATCAGTTTGTACAGCCTTAATGGAAGTAGAGAAAAAATTTTCGACAAGCCTTTTAAAGTTAACAAAAAAGGTAGAGACATCGGATTTGCATGTCATAGGAAACATCCATAGATACTTGCTAAAATCATCAACAACGCAAAGAAAGTAGCGTTTATTATTGGATGATAAAACGGGAGCAGGGCCCCATACATCAAGAAACAAGAGATCCAGAGGATTCTTGGAAACAGAAGAAGTTAAACCAAAATGCTGCTTGTGCAATTTCCCTTGTTGACAAGCTGAGCAAATAGAAGGTCTTTTGTGGGTAGTGACAGGAAGACCATTCCGGGACAAAATGCGTTGAACCAACGGTGAGGCAGGATGACCAAGACGATGATGCCATTGAGCAAAGGACACTCATTCTCCTACAAAAGCAACACGAGAGCGGCAAGGCAAGGGAGATGAGGGCCAGGGGTAGAGGCCACCCCTACTCGACCCTTTGAGAAGCAAGGTCCCCGTGCGTAGATCCTTGACACAGAAAAAGGAAGGATGAAATTCAATAAAGACATGATTATCATGAGTAAATTGATTAACGGAGATGAGATTTTTCTGAATTTGTGGTACATGGAGAAGATGAGGCAATTTAAAAACGCGATTAGGAGTAGGCAAAGAAGCCAAACCAGTGTGAAGAATGTCTAAGCCTTGTCCATTACCGACACGGATTTGATCAGGACCACGATATGCATCAGCCCGGATGTTGAGGTTGGACAGCTCATTGGTGAGGTGATTTGTAGATCCAGTATCAGGATACCAATTCAGATCAGGCAGTCCATGGGGAGTGGTGAGAAAAGCTGAAGGAGTGGTAGAATCAACTTGGTATGAATGGTTGAACCTCTGGTAGCATTTTGCAGCAGTATGACCTTGCTTAAAACAAAGTTGACAAGTAGGCCGGTTGGAAATGTTGGAGGTGGAATGTTGATAAGAAGAGCCACGACCACGACCACCTCTCCCACGACCACGGCCAGAAGGTGGGGAAGCATGAAAAGGGCGTTGATGGCGGCCAAGGTTGGTGTTGCTGCATTGTGCTACATTAACACTGGAGACAGAGAAATCACCGGCAGAATTTGCATGCTCAAGGCGTTGTTCATGTGTGAGTAAATGACCATATAGATCCTCAAGAGAAATAGGATCAATACGAGTGGTGATAGATGTGATAAGAGGATCATAATCAGATCCAAGACCAGCAAGTACATATGAGACTAACTCAGAGTCTTTCAAAGGTGCATCAATGGCAGCAAGGGTGTGAGCAATAGTTTGAGTCTTCTGGAAGAAATCAGAAATAGAAGAAGCGCCTTTCTTCAAGGTAGCAAGCTGGTACCGTGATTGCATCACTCGGGCTTGAGACTGGGCAGCAAACATGCGCTCCAAGGTTAGCCATACCTCACGGGAGGTTTTGAGCCCAACAACGTGGGTGAGAAGACTCTCGGTGAGAGTAGACAGCAACATGCTAAGGATAAGCTTATCCTGTTGGTACCATGCTGAGTAGGCAGGATTTGGAATCGGGGTAGAAGTAGAAGTAGAAGAGCTGCTGGTGGTGGACACAAGAAATTGAGGAGGACATGGTATGTCACCAGTGACATAACCAAACAGGGACTGTCCTTCCAAATAAGGAGTCACCAAGGTGCTCCACAAGGGGTGGTTCTCACGAGTGAGCTTGAGATTGGAAAAGTGGTTGAAGTTACTGAGAGGTTGGGGAAGTGAAGGAGGGATGGGCGGGGAATTGGTGGACTGAGTGTTAGTTGAGGGAGGGTTGGTGGACTGAGAATTGGTGGATAATGGCTGAGGTGTGGTTGACATAGTTGCACAAAAAAAAAGGATGTTAATCCGTTAAGTGCTCTGATACCATATAATGAAGACAGTTTAGGAGATAAGTTTTGTTGTAATGTCTTATCTTGCACCATTGCTCAGTGTTTGATTTATAAGGATCTTACAAAACAGAGAAAGACTAAAAACAGAAACTAAACAAACTACTTTCAGCTAAGGTTCCTAAATACAACAAACAACCTCAACAGGTTTTGAGGTGTAGAGCAGAGGAGAATCACGAGCTATATTTCTGTTGAGATAGCCGTGGTTTTCCCTTGAAATAAGGTGGACTTGTACAGCAGCTAACAGTCTTGAAAATTGATGCTGAATTGATAGGAGTCTTTCCCTTAAATTCAGGCTTTCTTATACAGCAGTAGGTCTTGAAGTCAGCAACCTTTGGCAGCAGACTTTCCCTCAAATTCAGGCTTTCGTGAGTCTTGAGAGTAGCAATGGGCCTGTTTGGCAAAGCATTCCCATTCTACTGTTCACGATTCCACTGTTCATGATGTGATTGTTAAGAAGGAATGTTTTGTATGGAAAAGTGAAATTTTTTGTTTTTTAGTGAGTATTTTATTTGAATGGTAACAAAAAAATATTTGATGTGATATAAAAAGTAAAAAAAGTTATTAAAAAGTAGTTGATGTGATATAAAAAGTGGGAATATTTTTTTTGAAAATTGGAGTAGAATTGGAATGGGGAATGGAGTAGTTTGCCAAACATGGCCAATGTTAGCAGAGTTTCCCTTGGAGTCTGCAAGGTGAGTTTGAGTTCCAATAAGAGAGGGATGGGTAGCATGAAGAGTAAGCCATGGCTCTTATTTGTTCTGCTTCTAATCCTGTCTTTTTACAGACCATGCTTCTCCATAGCTGGTGATACCCTTTCACCAGGTTACTCTCTTTCTTTTTCAAAGAGCGAGACCCTATCATCTCAAGGTAGCAAATTTGAGCTCGGTTTCTTCAAACCAGGCACTTCATTAAAAATCTACCTGGGCATATGGTATCAAAGGTCTGATGGGAAGGACAGTGTTTGGGTAGCAAATAGAGAAAACCCTTTGTCTGACCCATCTACCTCAAGACTTTACCTCTCAGAAGATGGCAATCTACTCCTGTTTGAAGGTTCCTCCAAGATCCCAGTTTGGTCGACAAATTTGACATTTCCCCGGTTAAATTTAACTGAAGCAGTACTTCGTGAAGATGGGAATTTGGTTTTAAGAGATAGGTCGAACACATCTTCTATATTTTGGGAGAGTTTCGACCATCTGACCGATACAATTTTGCCAGGTGCGAAGGTTGGGATCGATAAGGTTACTGGAAAACCACAGCAACTCATTTCATGGAAAAATTCAGAAGACCCAGCACCTGGTGTGTTCTCGGCGGGGTTAGACCCAAATGGAAGCAATCAAATTTTCTTTGAGTGGAACAGATCCCAAATCTATTGGAGTTCTGGAGTTTGGAATGCAACATCTTCCACTTTCAGCTTAATTTCTCAAGGGAACGTTATCTGCAACAACACTTTTGTGTCAAGTAAAAATGAAAGTGAGAGATATTTTATTTGCTATCTTTTTAATCCTTCTAACTTTCTTAGACATCGGCTTGAACAAACAGGACAGATCAGGATACTGCTGTGGCTCCCTGGCTCTTCCAGTTGGAGTATAGTTTGGTCTGGACCGACGAACCCATCTGATGTCTATGCTCTGTGTGGTGCATTTGGCGTCGTACAATACCGTGAGAATTTCTCGAGCCCCTGTGAATGTCTAACAGGTTTCGAACCATCTTCGATGAAAGACACCAGACTAAATGATTGGTCAGGTGGCTGTGTGAGGAAATCTCCTTTGCAATGTGAGAATAATACGTATGCTAATGGCAAAAAAGATTGGTTCCTCAAAAAATCAAACATGCGATTGCCTGTTTATTCGAAAGCATATTTGGCCCTGAACGCTAGCGAATGTGAATTGGCTTGCATGGAAAATTGTTCTTGCACAGCTTATGCTTATAATAGGAGTGGGTGTATGATATGGGAAGAAGCTCTTTTGAACTTGAAGCAACTCTCAGATGGTGGTGGCAAAACTGGACAAGATATTTATATCAAACTTGATGCTGCCGAGCATCAAAGTACCAAAGGTGAAAATTTACACATTAATGTTATCTTTCATTCTGAACTTATACTTAATATATTCTCTTTTATGGTTGAGCTAATTGTGATTATTATCATCAGAATCAAGCAAAAAATGTAAAGTATGGATAGCTGTGCTGGTCCCTACAACAGGGCTTATCTTATGCCTCTTCATTTGTCTTTCAAGAAAAAGAAAGCTCAAACGCATAGGTAAGTGTGGACGTTCTAACCCTACATAAAAGTCACTTATTAAAAATTTTAAGAAAGTCTACCTTAGGGTGTGTTTGGAATTACGATTTCATAAATAAAAAGTGCAATTTTAAACCAAATTGCAAAAAATTAATCATTTAGAGATTGCGTCTTTAAAAAATTGCGATCTGCATTTTCAAATCGCAAATAAGGAAGTATTTTTTTTGAAAACACACAATTTTAAAGGTTAAACTACGATTTTAAAGATCAAACCGCGATTTTGCCAAACGCTTAAATGTATTTTTAAAAATTATATTTTCAAATCGTTATTTTAAAATTGCACTTTTTGAAATCGCATACCCAAACAAATTCTTAATCTAAGACAAGAAAATTGTGACAAGTCCTTATTCTTATGAACATCACTTAACACACTTTTCGAATCATCTGACATAAAAATCACTTTCAAAAACTTGTGACAAGTCCTTGATCTTAGAAAACTTAGTTGGTGAAGATTGTGTTTCAGGCTCTTGAAACTATCTGAACCTAGTTTGTAGGGGTCCTCCTACAAACTTCACGATGTCTACAGGAAGGAGCTTTGCAGTTATTTTGTCATTTCATTGAAATGGGAATGAATTACTATATTTTTAGTACTTATTTGAGGAAATGACTAAAAACACTTTCTTACCTTTAAATATATTGGCATTGCTCATACTTGTTGAACTTTGGTGAACCTAATGATGTCACCTCAATTGATTTTCTCGGACCAACCATTGGATTTCCATGTATAGTGACCAATTCTTATCATTCTATATCAAACAGCAGAGAAGGCTTCAAGCAATAATCTACTATTATTTGATTTGGATACTGAACTCCATGCAATCAATGATAATGATGGAATAAACACCAACAATAATCTGCAAAAAAGAGAGAAGGCTGCAGAGTTACCACTATTCAGTTATCAAAGCGTATCAGCTGCAACCAATAATTTTTCAGCTGTAAATAAGCTTGGAGAAGGAGGTTTCGGACCTGTTTACAAGGTAAGTTATATTTTTCTAATGAATGTGCTTTGAACACTATTAAGAAAACCGAGATTATAATTAATGGTAAACCTTTGTGAAAGTTTAAAGAGCTTATGGTTCTCCTTCATAGGGAAAATTACTCAGAGGGCAGGAAATTGCAGTGAAAATGCTTTCAAAAAAATCTGGACAGGGAATTGAGGAGTTCAGAAATGAGACAATATTAATTGCAAAACTCCAGCATAGAAATCTTGTCAGAATCTTAGGTTGTTGTATTGAGCAAGATGAAAAGATATTAATATATGAGTACATGTCCAATCAAAGTTTGGATTTCTACCTTTTTGGTGAGCGCATGTTTATTTATATATGTGTATATATTTTCCTCTTGTATGTTTCTAGGTTTTTAAGTACCAATTTCCTTGGTTGTACTATTTAAATAGATCCAACCAAGAAAAAGATGTTAGGTTGGGAGACACGCATACGCATTACTGAAGGGATCGCTCAAGGGCTTCTTTATCTTCATCAATATTCAAGGTTACGAATCATACATAGAGATCTAAAACCTAGCAACATTCTCTTGGATAATGAAATGAATCCAAAAATATCAGATTTTGGCATGGCTCGAATAGTTGGAGGCAATGAAATACAAGCAAACACAAATCGAATTGTTGGAACTTAGTAAGTATGCAACTCGTTTTACATCTAATATTTGCAATTGCTAATTAAATTTTTTTACTAGGCTACTAATAGAATCGTTTACTACATTTTTGTATGCAGTGGGTATATGTCTCCTGAATATGCTGTGGATGGTTTGTACTCGATAAAGTCTGATGTATTTAGCTTTGGAGTATTGGTACTAGAGATTATAAGTGGTAGGAAGAATACTGGCTTCTATAACAGCGAGTCACTTAATCTTCTTAGATACGTATGTAGCTTTTATACTCTCTCAAATTCCTTATGTTTTACATTATTCTTATAAACTAAAATGTTTGTTAGTTTTTATTTAAATTTAGTTTGATTTGAAATGAAACTAGGCTTGGGAGTTGTGGAGAGATGATCAAAGTTTGGACTTGATGGAGCCAACAATAGGATATCCTTCTTCCACTTCTGTTACATTGAGATTCATTAACATTGGCCTTCTTTGTGTCCAAGAAAGCCCGATTGATCGACCTACCATGCTGGATGTAGTCTCAATGATTAGTAATGAACATGCACCTCTACCTACACCCAAGCAACCAGCATTTAGCACAGGCCGGAATACGATGGACACAAATTCATCTATTGACAGTGTAGGAAATTGCTCAAAAAATAGCGTAACTATTTCTACAATGGAAGCCCGATGACTAATTCATATATCAAGGGAAAGAAATGTAGTAGAATCAATCTTTCTTTCTGATTTGTATGCACGTTCATATTTTTTTTTTTTGATGAATACGCACGTTCATATTCTACATACTTGTTACTAAGAAGCAACTTTAGTAATAGTTATTTCAACGAGAAAATGAATACTTATTATTGAAAATGGAAGAAGTTTGAATGAAATAATTATTTATATTCATTAATTTAGTTGTAAGAGAGGTTGTAAGAGAATTCCCAACAGGTTTTGTTTTGGGTTTGTATGTAAAATAGCTAATCAAAAGTTCTATAAAACACCTCCATTGGCTTATGTAAAGCAAATGCAAAACACAGTTATGCTACAGTATGAGACTAGATCTTTCACATACCAAGCTTTGCACTTTTCTCTCTTCCTCTTCCCTCTCTAGACTAGACATGGAGGCGTCACGATTTTGAATGGTGCAGAGGGATTGGTGTGGTGCGGTTTGCAGGCGAGCGAAGCATCTAGGCGGTGGATCGGCGAAATCATGGTGTTGTTGTCGTCAATTGGCACGAATTGGGATGGTGAAGGAATGGCAAACTAGTGGCTAATATGGGAGGCACACAATGTGGGCCGCTGGCAACGACTGAAGGCGACACCTGGGTTGCGCACGGTGGTTCCAACATTTTTTTTCTTCTTTCTGTGACGGCAGTATCCGATTGTTATGGGGTTGTTGGCTTCGATGAGTGGTTTGGTTTTCTATAAGGACCGATTGGCAGCGATGTGTTGAGATTTGTGTGGGGTGTATTGTTCAAATGATTGGGTGATTGTTGTTTATGGTCGATTGGCGGCGATGTGGATAAGAAAGTTGTGATGGTGGGTTGGCAAGGAAATGTTTTTTTACAGTTGGGGAGCTAAGTTTTTCGGTGCTGGTGGAGAGCAATGTGGTGATTTTGTTGCCGACGGATGGGTGTTCCATTTGGTGTTTTTGGTAGAGAGGGGATTTTAACCAAAATAAATAAATAAAAATTAAAAAGATTATTTTAATAAAATAAAGAAGAAATTGAGATAAACGGTTGGAGGCAGATTTTGAAAAGTTAGCGAATGTAGAAAAAAGTAGCTTTTAGTTAGCTATTTCAAATTGAAGTTTAGATAAGCTATTGTAAATGCTATGACACTAGAGTTTAATCATGAATATGTATTCTATTGTTTGATACAATTTGGGTATGTTTTGAATGGAATCATATTGTAATTAAATGTCTCAAAACACCCTTATAAAATTCAAATTTACATATTTATAGATTTTTTAAAATAAATTTGTAATTCAGATTCATATTGTAATTGAATGCACTGAAAACCTAAGCAATGAACTTTAATTTGTTTTATTTCTTACATTTTCCCGGCAACCAAACACAAATTTGGCTAAGAACTTCTCAAAACTTCCTTGTTCCGCATGTCCCACTCTACCATACCACACACTACTATTAGTTTTGATACCACTTGTCAACGAAATTAATACTTTGGGAAGTCTCTTAATAAGACAATATTATAGTTTGTTTAAACACTGCTCAACGCAAAAGTTTAAACTTATGAGTTTAAGTTCAATTATATTATATTAATTGTCACACTTACGATATAAATATGTATTCTTTTGTTTGATTACATTTGGGTATGCTTTGAATGGAATCATATTGTAATTAAATGTTTCAAAACACCCTTATAAAATTCAAATTTACATATTTATAGATTTTTTTAAAATAAATTTGTAATTCAGATTCATATTGTAATTGAATGCACTGAAAACCTAAGCAATGAACTTTAATTTGTTTCATTTCTTATATTTTCCCGGCAACCAAACACAAATTTGGCTAAGAACTTCTCAAAACTTCCTTGTTCTGCATGTCCCACTCTACCATACCACACACTACTATCAGTTTTGATACCACTTGTCAGCGAAATTAATACTTTGGGAAGTCTCTTAATAAGACAATATTATAGTTTGTTTAAACACTACTCAACGCAAAAGTTTAAACTTACCCTGAACTTTGCTACGAACCGCTTTGACCCATTGCAACTGTCAAGATAGAAGGGTTTTTGAGTGATCAAAATTGGACCAAAATTATGGTTTCATCTTCGAGGTTCAAATTTCTCTACAAATGCTACCGGTCCTTAAATTTCGATCATTGTTTTCATTGCGGCATTAAAATTTATCAGTTCGATTAGCTCAATATTTATCTTTCACTATTTATTACATTTTATCGCATTTTAAAAATTAATAAATACAAATATGGATAAATTATAATTCTTTAAGTAGATAAAATATTAACTCATTTGAGTCACGCTCAAAAAGCCTTCTAATGCTTTGTTTGTTTATGTGTAAAATGATTTCAGTCAGAAAATGATTTTATTTAGAAAAATATTTTTCGCCGAAAACATTTTTAAGTATTTGGCGCGTCCAAAAAATCACAAATATTTTTTATATTTTCAATTAATCATACTAATCGATAAAAATTATTTTTTATTCACCACTTAAAAATATTAATATATTATATTAATAAAATCTCAGCTGGTGACCAAGTTCCGGTAAGGTCCTGACTCGGTCAAAATCGGGTCCCGGCAGGGTCTCGATTAGGTCTCAGTCGGGTCTTGGCGGGGTCCCAGCAGTGTCTCGACTGGGTTCTGGCGATGTTCCAGCCGGGTCTTGACAATGTCCCGGACGGGCCCGAAAATGGCTAGGGTGGGTCCCGGTGATGTCCTAGGCGAGTCCTAACAATATCCCGAGCGGGTCTCAACGATGTCCCGGCCAGGTCCCAAAAATGTCCCTGGTGGGTCCCGGCAATGTCTTGGGCAAGTCTCGGTTAGGTCTCGACGATGTCCTGGGTGGGTCCCGAAAATGTCTCGGGCGAGTCCCGGCGATGTCCTAATCGATATCCCGGTTGGGTGCCAACAATGTCCTAGCGATATCCCGGTTGGGTGCCAACAATGTTCCTGGTGGGTCTCAGCAATGTTTCGGACAAGTCCTTGCGATGTCCCTATTGGGTCTCGAAAATGTCTCAGGCGGGTCTTAGCGATGTCCCGGACTAGTCCTAGAGATGTCCCAGTCGAATCCCAACTAGGTCTCGGCGATATTCCAAGCGGGTCCCGACTAGGTTCCGGTGGAGTCTGATGATGTTTTGGCTATGGTCCGACGATTTGAAAATGAGAAGCTTAAACTTAAAAAATAGTTTACGGTTTTAAAAGGGAAAACCATTTTACAGAAATTAAAGAAGATTTTTTGGCCAAACTAAAAATAATTTTCGTTGACTATTATTTTTTGTCCCACCAAATACTATAAAACATGAAAAATAATTTCTAAAAATTATTTTATGTCAAAACAAACTGAGCCTAAGACTTGACTTGAGCTCGAATGAAGATCCCAGCATTTAGGTATTCGAATTTCTAGCAATTTGAACACTTTCTTATAAGCCCAACAACCCTCTCTCTATAAAGTGCCTGATTCACCTATATTTTTATCGAGTTGACTCGACTTGATTATAATCCTAACAATGAAGTATCCTTTTTGCAATCAAAGTTTCTTCTGAGCTGGATTTAACTTTGGGTTTGCTTGGAAATTTGAAGCCCAATCTTAAATGTGAAACCTTCGGTCCAAGTTTGCCAATAGGATGGGTCGCACATGTGCACAATCCAGTTCACCCGATAGAAGCTATATCTTTTTTAGTAATACTATATATTATATTAATATCTTACAAATATTTCACTATATTTGACATGACAGTGTTAATTTTTTTTTTTTTTTTTTAATATAGGCTGATCCAAAAGTTAATGAATATCGTCAAATCAATATAGTAAAATATTTGTGAATTATTGGTGTAATATATACTATTACTCATCCCTTTACCTCTAGTCCAGTCCATTCGAAGATGCACCAGTCGTTTATTAAATGGGCCAACAAATAACTCGTTATTGAAACCATTTTAAGTTCTAATATTTAAAAACGCCGATCTGGTGATGAATAACCGAGGGTTGCAACCAGAGGGCCAGGTGCTATGTCCCTTGATTTGAAATCTTCCCTTAATATATAGGGTTACGGAGCCAAAATTTGGGGTTAGGAGGGGGTAAGATTAAAACAAAGAACTGAAACAAAATTGATTGCAAAGAATATTAAATAATATAAGTAGCAAAATAAATTATTCGTTTTTATATTTTGTCCTTATTCTTTTTGCCCCTTTTTCTTTCTTTTTTTTTTTTTTCAAATACTCGGGTTTTTAATTTGAGAGGCCACAATGACTGGTGTCCAGATCCACAACACATTATGGCACATATTGTTTGCGACACCTCAACAAGTTCATCTTGTTTGCTCTCGCGGTAGCCATCTTTGTCTCCAACGGTCCAATCGGGTTCTCACACAGCCCTTGATGTACTTTGATTTTGAAGTAATGTCATTTCCACAGGCCAAAAAAAAAAAAAAATGAAGGTAGTGACAGAAGAAAGACCAAGGTTTTTTTTTTTTTTAATATTTTTTTAAAATTGATGTAACTTTTAAAGTTACTATTAAAACAAAATTCAATAGTGTTTTATCACAAATTCAATGTTGATTTTAAAAGATATATCAATTTTGGGAGGACACAAAGAAGACTTAAGTCTTGCCTCTAAAATTACTAAAAAAAAAAAATTGTGTGAGGAAGCATTTGACCTCATCAACTAGGGCTGTAAATTAACAAAGCTACTCGCGAGCTCGCTCGGGCTCGGCTCGGTTAAGCTCGACTCGAACTCGACTCGATTATTAAACAGGCTGTTCACAAACATAAAAATAGGCTTGATTATTAAACGATACAAACTCGTATAAAACTCGACTCGGCTCGGTTAATGTTTGTGAACATGCTCGTATAAGGCTCGGCTCGATTATTAGCTCAACTCGTATATATTTACTATGTACATAAATGTTTATATATATATATAAATATATATTATATATATATAATTATATAATATACTTATTAAGTAACAATATCGAATCACACTATATATTATATTCATTCTAATAAACTGTTTATTAGTAATACTTATATGTTTATAAATTAAAAGTATACAATCAATTTATGTTTAATACATAAAAGGTTATAATTACTAACTATCTTAACAAATGTATGTTATCCATATGATTAGCTATACGCATATAATATATGTTATAATTGTATATATATATGGTATAATATAGTATATCAATAATTTATGTTGCGTGTTATATGTACTATATATAAGTATAGCCTATAATGATATACATATATTTATGTATATCAGATTATCATATATGTCATACAGTATACTATACTAATTAAGCTATGCTAAATAATTAAAATACAATATATTTATATCTATATGTGTATAAGTATCATAGTATATAATATATGCCCTATAATAACATTTCATAATATATGTATCTATAGTCAATATATGATATAACGATAATCTTACTTACATAAGATTGCCTTACATCCAACAATTTAATACTTCATATATAAATGTTGATTTAGAATGCACATGTTTTATTATAATAACAAATTAAGGTGAAACAACAATTTTAATCATATGTCATGTTGGTACAATATTAAAGACATATAATCTAAGTACTATACTTCAGATTATTAAGATCAATGATATAAAATTAAAGTGATCAACTATATTATTCACAATGTAACTCATACGATCTAATATATGTGCCTATGATCATCATTATTGTTTAGATCATACAAAGGATGATCATATGATCCAAGTTATCATCATACCATACTTATGATATTATATCACATGAGCTAAGATCTATATTATCTAAAGTTATTATTATTATACTTATGATAAACATAATTCTATTATCATAGATTATTTATATCATGATATAATCATAATGTCATAACATTATATATAATTACAATTAAGTATAATATAAATTATAATCACATAATTGTCAATGTAATATACAAATTATATACTTAATAAAAAAAAAAAAAACAAAAAAAAAAAAAAAAAAAAAAAAAAAAAAAAAAAAAAAAAAAAACGTTCTAAATGCTTAGAACAATATTAGTATGATAAGTAAGTAGATAATTAGATACTAGTTTATTATAGCTTACTTATTTTATATATTATATTGGACTTTACCACTTTACTCCGTTAATACATATTTAACTCAATACTATTATAAATATGTAAATATATTAGTATTTTATAAAATCTATAATAGTGCTTATATATTAATATGTTTACTAACATCATATTACTAACATATAACATATTAATTATTAATATTAGTATATATTACTAATTAATGTTAATATGTCATATATATATATATAAAAACTAATTTTATTAAATCAAACATTTATTCATTAATAATATCAATATAGTTATAAATTACAATTGTATAAATATATTGTATGTTAATCTGTTATAATTATAAAATATAAAGTATTAAAATGTAATGTATAATGATTTTTTTCGATCCAATGGCTGACATTTGTTTTTGGTTTTTTTATGAATGATCCAACGTCTAAGATTTTACATTGGAATTCAGAATTTAATCCAACAGTCAAGATTGCGTCTTGGTTTTATAAAACAACCTTTCGCTGCCTTAATTTGGGCCGTAAGATACGATATTCAAATTAATATAGCCGTTGATTAAATATGATTCCTTTAATACAATCACAACCGGTAAATCTCCAAATAACAGGCATTAAATTTTCTCAACAATCATGCCACATGTCACATTATTCAGCCTTCTATCCGAATCTCAAGACTAATTTGTTTAATTTTTCTATCACCAGCGTTTCCCTGACTTGACTGAGACTCCCTTCAATCCATACATTTCATTGCCGACCGAGTAATGCTACGCAGGGGGAAAACACCCGCAATCCATCCGCATTATTGCTGGTTAACCCAACCCGGGTTAACCAGCCTTTTTTAAAAAAAAATAAAAAAAATTTCAAAACACCTGCTCATCCGCATTTTTCCCTCAGAATATTTCATTTTTCCCTCCCCCTCTTTCTCCCCCAAACGTCGTTTTCCCTCCCCCCTCTCCCACCCACCACCGTCCACCACCAAATAGCTCCGGCCACCACCAATCAGCGCCTGCCACCAACATCCAGTGCCTCCGCCCACCACGAAGCAGTGCCGCCGCCCACCATCCGGCTTTTTCCCTCTCTCTCTCTCTCCCCAAAACTTTTCCCTCCCCCCTCTCCCACCCACCACGGTCCAGTGCCTCCGCACACCGGGAAGCAGCGCCGCCTCCCACCAAACGACGGCTGCCACCGGTATGTTTCTCTTTTTATTCTTTGGCTTTTTTGGGTTCTTTCACCTCAACGATCAGGTAATCTAGGTCCGAAACCTAAGTCTTTTGAATGAGCCGATTGTTGAGGTTGAATTTAGGTTTCAATTGGGTATTTGATTTAGAGATTTCGTTTGCTTTGTAGTGTTTTAATTGAGTGATTTTTCGGTGAAGTGGCCAATATTTGGTTTTTTTTTTTTTTTTGCTTCATGTTGGCCGAATGTGGAGATTGATTTTTTTTTTTTCCGCAAGCTTTTGCTGCTTGGTAGGCCTACCTAAAATCTACAGCTTTCTCCAAGCGAAAACATCATCAAAATTTACCTTAACTTGGTTAAAAGATACCCAGCCTTTCTTGGAGGAAACATGGAACTCTGAAGCCCTATCACATACATGCAAACATAATGCATGAGAGAAATCAGTACCCCTTATCAGCATCCTAATCACATATACCATGGATCAGCTGGAACATTCCTGCTATGCTTGTAGAGACAGCAAACTGACCCAACTTCTTGCCCGTATCATATCATTTCCACAAATTGATCTTCTTTGAGAACTTTCCCAGACGGCTAGTAGTATTTTCTCAGCAACCTTCTCTATCTCCCACAAAAGGGTTTCCATTTTCTCACTGCAGATCACAACAAGTTTGGCATGAGATATTGGTCCATAATTTGTTGAAAACCATCAATGTTTAACACTTGAATCCATAAATATCCTAATTGCAGAGTGTTCTTCTAGTTAAAGAAATGTAAATCATGTTGGGCTTAAACTAATTAATTAAACAATCCATCATGTCATCATATCACACACTGAGCTTATGAATTACCTTGCACTCATTGTTAAAGAAGTGTTTTAACTCAATCCTTCAGCACCAACTCGGTTGATATTGAGAAGTATTGTGAAAAGAATCCTATCGATTACTATTGCTTTGTTAAATATTCTGTTTAGCCTGACTATGGTTTTTTTTTTTTTTTTTTTTGACATGCATCAGAATCTGAATGGAATATATTGGTTTCAACTTTTGAATTCCTGATGAGGTTGGATATGTACTCTTTCAGCTTTTTCTTCTTTCAACTCTTTTTTTTTTTTCTTGATAACATTGCTACCGTATTGGTTGATGTCCAAGTTAAGGCTTATAGTTAATATTCTTGCATGGCTGTGATTGATATCATGAGGCTGCATTTGTGAAGAGATAAATTTGGTTGCTGAATTGATACCCCTTGTTGCCATGTGTCAGGTTGTGTATTCATGCCAATCGCTACATAAAAGCTACCATCCACCTGGTGATCAAAGATTGGACAAACTGGAATTTCTGATTGTACTTGCAAATGGATAAATGCTTTAAACTTGTTCTATGTTGGGTGGGTCTTGTATTTGTTTGTAAGATTCTTGTTGGTCTTTGTTGTAAGTTTCTTATTGGCTTTGTAGTTGACGGTGGTGTTGGTGTTGTATCTTGTTGGGTGAATTTTGCTGGTGTTTTTGAGTTTGTAATCGACATAGTTTATGTTGATGCTTGTAATAGACATACCATATGCAAAAATCAATTGATGTTATCTTCATGTATACGAATTGCATTATTTTTAAAGTTAACATGTGCTTGTTTCAATTGATGTTAGTACATGTATAAAACCCTTGAACTTTTTGTTACAAGAAAGACATTAGTCTTGAGTTCTCAAGAAATGAAAATGAGCAAAGCTTGAGAATTTAGAATCTTAAACAAGAGAATGTTAAAACCAAAAGGAGCCTTCAATTGCAACTTCAACACAAAGCATGTTAACATGTGGTATGAAATTATAACAGTAGTCTAATCAAATTACATTTATTATCTAAGCTACAATAATCACTAAACCAAATTCAAATTTATAAGGTAAGATTACATTGATGTTATCTAAAATCAATAGCTTGAAGACTATCTTGAAACTCTCTTTCTATAGTTGAATTAAATAATTCTTGGCACCAACTTCTATTCCTTTGAATGTGCTTGATGATAAACAATACGCTTGTGGGTCAGATACTGCCTTCTTGTCTTGATCTCCATCTTTATCAGGTACCTTATCTTGAACTTTATTCTTATCACTTACAACATCAGCAGGGGTGGCTGGAGTTGTTACTTCGACTTCTGCAGAATCATATGTAGAATTTGTGTATGCATTCTTTACCACCATCAAAATCCTAAAAATCTGCATTAAAAGACACTGTGATATGCAAGTCCTGACCAATTCCAACAATAACATATAACCATCATAGCATGCCTTAAAATAATTTCAATTTCTAAATTTTTTAGCCAAAACCAGCATGCCTTAAAAATTTTTTATGTACTCACAAAAAAAAAGAAGACATTTATGTGGATTACAGTACATCAACCATCACTAGCTTTTTATCCAAATGCATGGGGCAGCTCATTCTTATGAAATTGAAACATGTACACTGCTTAAATCAATGCATGCAATCAATATAGCGTACTTTAAAATGAGCAAACATAGAAAACAAGCAAGTAGCCAACCATAGATAAAGTCTATAGAAACCCTTCCAAAAGCATAAAAGCTAAAAAAAACATTAGATGACCACG
>FXXK01000490.1:93464-126798 GCA_900184695.1 Betula pendula
TTTTTTTTTTTTAAAAGGCTGGTTAACCCGAGTTGGGTTAACCAGCCAAAAATGCGGATGGAATGCGGTTCTTTTCCCCCTACGTAGCATTACTCTTCATTGCCTTGGAAACACAATAATTTATTTTCCACAAACACCTCACGTATCATTCTTTTTCCCAAAGCCCCTCACTTTTCTTTTTCAAGATTCCTCCATCCCTTAACATTTCAGAGAACCCCAAACCCCAATAACTTCTTCTTCTTCATTTTCTTTCGTGCTTTCATCTCCTTCATTTTTTTTTTCTCAATCGTCCCCAAAACATCATGATCGAAAAGGTGCAGTTCTGTGGGCTGACATTTTCGGCCTTGAAATGGTCCGGCATGGGGCGTAACGTGGTGGAGAGAGAGATTTCAGCCGCTGAAAGGGCGGAGTTGAGCGCGTCACTAGCCACTGAGCGGCGTTGTTGCCATGTGCTGCCGTCTGCGGCCTAGGAGGACCTTCGGCGTTGGGTGGACCGTCGAGTTGGCCCTTTTCTTTGTATTTATTTAAATTTAATTTTTTTTTTTTTTACTTCAATCAGCAAAATGGAAATCATGTGCGAGTCGAGCTAAGTACTCGATAAGGCACTCGACTCGGCTAATGGACGAGTTCGAGCTCGCACAGGATTTTCCATTGGCAAGCCGAGCTTGAGCTCAGGTTTTGATACTCGTCATAAGCTCGAGCTCGGCTCGAACTCGTCACAGGTGAAAACGAGCCGAGCTCACACAGGCACTACTCGCCCGAGCTCGGCTCGTTTACAGGCCTAAACTGAAAACAAACTTTTTTTTTCTTTTTTATTTTTTGAGTAAAATATACATATCCCTTTGAACTATCATATTAATGTTTTTCAACTACCAATTGCGTCAATGTCCCCCATAAATTATTAAAAAAAATGTCAATTTATCCCTCAAGACCAGCAAAAAGACAAAATGACCTTAAAAAATTTTATATAAGACAAAAATGGGGGCCAAAATAATAAAGAATATAAAAAGAAGAAGGGGAAAACTGAGAAATAAGATGAGGAAGAGAGAATAACAGGTGAGGAGTTGCCTAGAAAGTGAGTGGTTTATAATGATTTTTAATTGAATTTCAAAAAATAGCTTTAGTCAAGCCGATTTGCTGGCGACTGCGTGTAATTGTGTGTGTTTTTAGAGTAATTCTACTCTTATTTACCCCTATTTTATGCTGTTGAAACACGTTACATAAGTCGGTATAAAATATCGGATATAAAAAGTAGTGTTACTTGTATTTTTATTTTTATTTTTTTTTTGTTTATCCAACCATGGTTAATTTAACCCATAGCATGAAATTGAGGTAATTAAAACATTAATGATTCGTTTGTTTTGGTGTTAAAATTATTTCTGAAAAATATTTTTCATATTTTTTGGTATTTTATGTGATAAAAAATAATAGTTAACGAAAAATATTTTTCAGTTTAACTGAAAAAGCTTATTTAATTTTCATAAAATGATTTTCCTTTTTAAAACCATAAATCATTTTTTGAGTTTGAGCTTCTCATTTTCAAATCTCCGGACCACCACCAATTGTTTCAACAGAAAATACCCCAAAGGTTTCATCAAATCCAATTCCAGTGTCACTACAAGTGACTCAGCTATGTTGGTGACTATCAGCTCTGGGTTCGGTGGATCATTTTTACTACGACTTTGCTTGATAACACTTTTTATTTTTTCTTTTGTTCCCTCTTTTCAAACCAAAAACATAAACAAACAACACAAAACTATTTTCGCTTTCTAGTTGTATGCACGTTGATATGCTACATACTTGTCACTAAATATTGTCTTAGTTCGCTCGTATTTTTTGTTTTTAAGGGATCTAAGTATAATTTTTCTTCCAGCATTAGTAAACACTAGCCTATAATATGGACATGTTATTTTTCATTGTAATCTACTCCAAGTGTCTTTAAAAGTTTATCTCCCTCGGTAAACTAATTGGCTACGAAAAAGGGGTGAAATCCCAAATCTTTGGCTTATTCCTATTCCTGTTTATTCATGTAAGAGATAGCTAGAGTTTTAACAACTAATGCAAGCACACGTACATCTACTCAATTAATATTTTAGACCCAGATTATGACTAATTCGAACTACACATCAAAACTATACTTATGAACATAACATTGTAACGAAAACTACACATTTTTTTATGATTTTTAACCATATCTTCAAATTATGTAATATACATCATTGCAATGATGTGACCCAGATCATAAAGTTTAATCACAGCATTATCGTATCTGTAAATTTTGAACAAAGTCTGAAATTTCAAAAATTTAACGGGATTTTGATCCGCGTGGAACCGTCGACAACTCGACCCGTTTTTCACTTGTTCTAAAAACCTTCCCCCTTTTCTATCCTTTCGGCCTTTCTCCAGTTGACGTGATTCACGCCCAAGACCGTCCCCTCCCCAGTCCCCCCCCACTCACAAAGCAATTCAAAAAGTCGTTTGATAATGGTGCCACTAACATGTGGTGTTGAATATAAGTCACCACCCTTTTGCTACGCTGCGAGAAAAAAAGCAGGTCGGCCCTATGGAGAATTTCCGTTCCATTGCCAAATTGACTCCAACATCGATTTCAAAACTAGTCAGTCGACACAGTACTGATTATGTCGGATACAAATTAAGGACAGTGTTCAACTTTGATCCGTATAGCATTTAGAGTATTGACATTCAGCTTAACAAATATTTAACTAAAATTTAGTTAAAGAGTAATTTTTTTTATTTAAGCTATCCACTTTTTTAAAGTACATACATTCGATTCAGCATTTTAGCTACCTACTTTTATTTTTTCATTTAAAATATTTTTTCTTTATCTACTTTCTCTATTTCCAAATAAAAGAGAGAATCCTATTGATTTTTTTATCAATATAAATTATAGATTATTAATGAATTTGCTGAGCACTATAGCAGCTCAGCCAAGTCCGAATGCTAAGTTTACAAAGAATAATTGGGCAGGAAGATTATCACATAGATATGTCACTTTGGTTGCACAAGCAAGACGGAGTTTAGTTGGTTTCTAGTTCAAATTAATAAAATAATATATATTTTTTAACGAATTATTTTATTTCATGTAACTGATATAATTTATTCTTCCTTTAAGTTGATAGAAGTGTTTGAACAAGTTAGAGTGCGTTTTAGATTGCATTTTTAAAAAAATTGCGATTTAAAAACGCATTTTTCTTGTGTTTTTAAATTACAGATAAGTGAGTGCTTTTTTGAAAATACATAATTTTAAAAGATTAAACTGCGATTTTAAAGACCAAACTATAATTTTGCCAAACACATAATTGCATTTTTAAAAATCATGTGTTTCAATTCATATATTTTAAAATCGCTATTTTTAAAATCACACTTTTTAAAATTATAATCCCAAACGGATCTTAAATGAAAAAGTACAAAGGTCAAAACCTTTTTTATTTTATTTTTTTTCACAAGCAACTAAACAAGTAACCGATATTCAATTTTGTTTTGCCCCCCCCCCCCCCAAAAAAAAGAACAAGTAACTAGGAAGGGAAAAGAAAAAACAACAAAACTACAAAGAAGAAAAAAAATCAACATCATGAACGGAACTTGACATTTGCTTTCATCTAATAACATGCAATCAAAGATACGGCTGCACATCAACCGTCTTACACGCCAGATTCCCTCAAACTATCACTCTTGTAATATAAAAACTTTTTAACCCGTTTCTGTAAATAGATGTTTTTATTTTTTATAAAAATAAATAAATAATATACTTACCCCTTGAACTGAACATCTCTTTCGCACTTACCCCTCCCAACTACCATGAATCACACATAATCCTCTCCAACTCTCAATCAGATGCAAATATCCCTTTTCGTTAGCTGAGGGCCTTAAAATGGACAGAATTTGTAGCACATGCCATACATGGAAATGCTCAAATTGCCCTAAACTATCATTTGCCAAAAAAAAAAAAAAAAAACCTCATATTACTATTTTGTGACTCTTCGCCCTTTTTTTTTCTTTTTCTGAGCGGGTGACTCTTAGCCTCTTAAACAATCATTTCGTTGCCGGCCCATTTGTCTAATCCATTAGAAGTTGGAATTGATATAGACAAAAACAAAAAAAAAAACAAAACAAAAACGTACATGAGACATGTACAAAATTGAGACTTGAAACACTCAAATTATCATGATGAGAGAGTTTTAACAACTCGTGTTAATGGAGAAAAAGTTATGACTAATTTGCTTTAATCGGAGTTATGAATAAAAAGTTATGACTAATTTAATCTGATTAGGTCAATATTGACAGCATATACAATTTTTAAAAAATATGTCTTTAATAAACTTTTTTACCGAATTAACCCTAAACTAAAACTTACAACCAAATATGTTTTGACACTGAATTTGTCCACACTAAAAACCTAACAGGAGTGAAATCCCAAATATCCAAATTTAATGAGAGAGTTTTAACAACTCGTTCAAGCACAAATCTACTCAATATTTTAGACCCAAACTATGACTAATTCAAACTACACATCAAAACTATACTACTTGTGAACTAAAACTACATGTTCTTGAAGATTTTGGGTGCGTTTGTTAAATCCTTTTTACTCTCATAACACAATTTCGAAATTTGCACACTGACACTGCCGCAGAGGATTGTACTTTTCGGCCAAAAGTTTCAAATTCTTAACATGTTTATTACAATAATGCCCTCAAAGTCTATTTTAAAAACAAAACTGAATACATACATAAATATGAGGGTATTTTAGACTGAAATATTTTTTTTTTCAACAAACTTGCAGGTGTGTTGAGCACACTGCACGATAAAAGGGGATGGAACTTGGGGCGTTACCAAGCAGAGCCTTTGAACCGTATCTTCTAATTATGCAATATACATAACTGCAATGATGTGACCAGATCATAAAATATATTCACAGCAATATCATACTTATAAATTTCTACTATTATTGACAATAAAATTTTTTCAATAATTACACAACTATTATTGACTATAAAAATATTGACGATAAAAATTTTCCAATAATTACACAACTATTATTGACTATAAAAATTTTGCAATACTCCAAAGTACTTTGCACCATTAGAGGTAAAAAGCGTCCAAAAGTTTCAAAGCAAAGGGTTTCAATCGATTTGTAGATATAGATAGATACTATGAAGTCTACGTCTCTTTTCTAGTGCTCCACCATTTTTTACCAAGCTCCAAACGTCTGCCATTCTATGACTAAACCGCATCCAAAATTAACCCATATAAAATCTTATCTGAACTAGTTTTTTTTTTTTTAAAAAAAAATCTGATCTGAATTAAGCCAATTATATAGTTGTGCTGAAAACCCAAGCAATGAAAAGTAAAAATATAACTAAACTTCAATTCGTTTCTTTTCCTACATTATTTATTACATTTTATTGCGTCACGTGCCTATTTTGAACATCACTTCAGCACGGTGGCGGAGACTAAACGCAAAATTCTCTAGAACGTGCATACAAATCAGACAGAAAGATCGATTCTACAGCATTCTTTTCTTTGATATACGAGTCAGTCATTGGGCTTCCATTTTTGAAATAGTTACACTATTTGTTGACCAATTTCCTGCACGGTCGGTTGTTGAATTTGTTTCCATGTTTCTGGTAAGGAATGGCCATCAATCTTTTGGAAGTCAACTTTGTCACAAGAAAAGTCCGTTTTCTCGTCTGCGTTCCTTCTTGGAAGCTTCAAAAGTCCAAAGGCAAGACAATCAGAGAGCTAATCTGGCTGCAAAATGGGTTGTGGCTCACAATTCTTATGGATACACTCCCTGGAGCTCTTCTTTGTTGCTCCTTCTCCTTCTTCCTGTATTGCTCAGGAAAAAAGAAAAGAGTCCAAGTTTTCTTCTTGTTTGTTTCATTTTTCTGTAATTAGTAACTTCGGTACTGCAAGTTAGAGCGGGATGGGTAGCATGGCGACTAAGCCATGGCTCTTATTTGTTCTGCTTCTAATCCTGTCTCGTTACAGAGCATGCTTCTCCATAGCTGGTGATACCCTTTCACCTGGTCAGTCTCTTTCAGAGAGCGAGACCATATTATCTCAGGGTAGCAAATTTGAGCTCGGTTTCTCCAAACCAGGCACTGCATTGAAAACCTACTTGGGCATATGGTATAAAAGGTTTGATCGGAAGGAAGTTGTCTGGGTAGCAAATAGAGAAAACCCTTTGTCTGACCCATCTTCCTCAAGACTTAACCTCTCAGAAGATGGCAATCTACTCCTGTTTGAAGGTTCCTCCAAGATCCCAGTTTGGTCGACAAATTTGACATTTCCCCGGTCAAATTTAACTGAAGCAGTACTTCTTGATAATGGAAATTTTGTCTTGAGAGATAGGTCGAACCCATCTTCTATATTTTGGGAGAGTTTTGACCATCCAACCAATACATTGCTGCCAGGTGCAAAGCTTGGGATCAATAAGGTTACTGGAAAACCACAGCGGCTCATTTCATGGAAAAATTCACAAGATCCAGCACCTGGTGTGTTCTCGTTGGTGATAGACCCAAATGGGAGCAATCAATTTTTCTTAGAGTGGAACAGATCCCAAGTCTATTGGAGTTCTGGACTTTTGAATGGAACATCTTTCAGCTTTGTTCCTGAGACGAATATCTTCAACTACAGTTTTATGTCCAATGAAAATGGAAGATATTTTACTTATTCTCTTTATGATGATTCTTACCTTTCTAAATTTGTGATGATGTCTACAGGACATATCCGGCAAATGATGTGGCAGCCTGGCCTTTGGGAATGGACTAAATTTTGGTATCAACCGGGGAAACTCTCTGATGTGTATGCTTCTTGTGGTGCATTCGGCCTGTATCGTGAGAATTTTTCGAGCCCCTGTGAATGTCTAAAGGGTTTTGAACCATTTTCGATGGAAGACATCAGTCTAAATGCTTGGACAGGTGGCTGTGTGAGGAAATCCCCTTTGCAATGTGAGAATAATACGTATGCTAATGGCAAAAAAGATTGGTTCATGAAAATACCAAACGTGAGATTGCCTGTTAATTCAAAAGCATATTCGGCAATGAGTTCTATGAATTGTGAAGTGGCTTGCATGACTAATTGCTCTTGCCCAGCTTATGCTTATAATAGCAGCGGGTGTATGATATGGGAAGGAGCTCTTTTAAACTTACAGCAACTCTTGGATGGTAGTGAGACTGGACAGGATATTTATCTTAAACTTGCTGCTGATGAGCGTCAAAGTACCAAAGGTGACAAATCTACACAAATTTATGTTATCTTTCGTTCTGAACTAGTACTTAATTCTCTGTTATTGTTGAGCTAACAGTGGTTCTTGTCATCATAATCAGGCAAAAAATGGAAAGTATCGGTAGCTGTGCTAGTCCCTGCAATAGGGTTTATCTTATGCCTCTTCATTTGTTTTTCATGCAAAGGAAAGCTCAAATGCATAGGTAAGTGTCAATATTTCTAACCATACATAGAAATCACTTTCAAAAAGTTACAAGGAAATCTACCTTAATCTAAGACAAGAAAACTATGACAAGTCTTTGTTCTTAGTTTGAGGGAGAAAATCACGTAGGGAGTCCACCAATGACACATTAATATATACATGTTTGGTTATCACTCAAACTCAAAAGCTTAAGCTTATGGAGCTTATGGGTTTTGGTTCACATATGTATATTAACTACTCACTTTGCTTATGTTTCCTCAACGTGGGACTCAATACTCACATGTGCACTAACAACACTTACGAACGTCACTTAAGACACTTTTCTCATCATTGGATGATGAAAAACTGTCAGTGTCATCAGTCGGTGAAGGTAGTGTTTCAGGCTCTTGAAACTATCTGAACCTAGTTTGCGGAGGTCCTCCTACAAACTTCACCCTGTCCTAGGAAAGAGCTTTGCTGTTATTTGGTCATTTCATTGAAATGGGAATGAATTTAATATTTATATGCAGAAATGACTAAATAAACTTACTTACCTTTGGCTTTGAGTACTAGCATTGCCCATAGTGATTGAATTTTGGTGAACCTAAATTTATAAATGTCACCTTAATTTATTTTCTCGGGTCAAGCACTGGATTTCCCTCTAAAGTGACCAACTCTTATCATTGTATATCAAACAGGACAGAAGGCTTCAAGCAATAACCTCCTATTATTTGATTTCGATACTGAACTCCATGCAATCAATGATGGAATGAATACTGACAATAATCTGAAGAAAAGAGAGAAAAAAGATGCTGAGTTACCACTATTTAGTTATGAGAGTGTATTAGTTGCAACTAACAATTTCTCTGCTGCAAATAAGCTTGGAGAAGGAGGTTTTGGACCTGTTTACAAGGTATGTTTCATTTTCCTGCACACAACTAACAACACTATTAAGATAAGAGAAAAGCTGCACACATTCCCACTCTCAACTCTCAAGTGTACACTCTCATTCCTTCACCCTTAGATTTCGAATGAATCACTATAAAATTTTCGATCCAATAGTAATTTTTACTGGCACGTTAGAGAGTGTACACTCGGGAGTGTGAGCATGTGTAACATTTCTTGAAAAGAAAAACGACATAAATGGTAAACCTTCATGAAAGTTTAAACTTTAAAGGGCTTTTGGTTCTCCTTCATAGGGGAAATTACTCAAAGGGCAGGAAATTGCAATAAAGATGCTTTCAAAAAGATCTGGACAGGGGCTTGAGGAGTTCAGAAATGAGACAATACTAATTGCCAAACTCCAGCACAGAAATCTTGTTAGACTTTTGGGTTGCTGCATTGAGCGAGATGAAAAGATATTAATATACGAGTACATGCCCAATAAAAGTTTGGATTTCTACCTTTTTGGTGGGTGCATATTTCATTATCTAGCTTTTTATGATACTTTTTTTCTTTCCAAATTTTTAATTTTTTTAGTTGTACTATTTAAACAGATCAAACCAAGAAAAAGATCTTAGATTGGGGGACACGCATACGCATTATTGAAGGAATTGCTCAAGGGCTTCTTTATCTTCATCAATATTCAAGGTTACGAATCATACATAGAGATCTAAAACCGAGTAACATTCTATTGGATGGTGAAATGAATCCGAAAATATCAGATTTTGGGATGGCTCGAATAGTTGGAGACAATGAAACACAAACAAACACACATCGAATTGTTGGAACTTAGTAAGTATGCAATCTATTTCACATCTCTACAGCTTTTACTACAATATTTTTACAAACTGACGTGACCATTCTAATTTAAAAAATAATTAAGATGTATAGTGACTAGTCAGTCACCAACTAGTTAAATTAATAAGTCAAATTTTTTACTTAATCATTTCACCAATTATAAAATATTACATCAAGTTTATAAGAGACTTGTAATAAAAGTTGTAGTACCCCTACCAGCACTCTATTTGCAATTCTCAACTAAATTCGTTGAACAAGCTACTAACAGAATCATTTACTGAATTTTGGAATGCAGTGGCTATATGTCTCCCGAATATGCTATGGATGGTTTGTACTCAATAAAGTCTGATGTGTTTAGCTTTGGAGTATTGGTATTGGAGATTGTGAGTGGCAGGAAGAACACTCGCTTCTGTAACAGCGAATCACTCAATCTTCTTAAATATGTGAGTAGCTTTTATACTCTCCCAAATTCCTTATGTTTTACATTAATCTAATAAATTAAAATGCTATTAGTTTTTAATTAAATTTAGTCTAATTTGAAATGAAACTAGGCTTGGGAGTTGTGGAGAGATGATCAAAGTTTGGATTTGATGGAGCCAACAATAGGATATCCTTCTTCCACTTCTATTATGTTAAGATTCATTAACATTGGCCTTCTTTGTGTTCAAGAAAGCCCGACTGATCGACCTACAATGCTTGATGTAGTCTCAATGATTAGCAATGAACATGTACCTCTACCTACACCCAGGCTACCACCGTTTACAGTCGGTCGGAATGTGATGGACACAACTTCAACAATTGACAGTGCAGGAAATTTTTCAACAAATTGCGTAACTATTTCAATAATGGAAGCCCGATAACCGATTCTTATATCAAAGAAAATAAATCTTATAGAATCGATCTTTTTGTCTAATTTGTATGCACGTTCATTGGGAAAATGAATAGTTATTATTGAAAATGGAAAAGCTAAAATGAAACAGTTATTTATATTCATTAGTTTGATTGTAACAGTGAAATTGAACTCTGAGTATGTATCCACTGTTTGGTACAGTTGAATAACCTTGTGAATGAAATCGTATTGTAATCAGACTTCCTAAAACATTCTTATAATATAATTTTAATTTACATTTTAATGGAATTTTTTTTTAAAAAAAAAAAAAAACACAAACATTTTTATTATAACTGTTTTTTTTTTTCAATTCACAATTGCATAGAAAGAAAATTTCAAGAAGATGGTACCAAAAAACAATTGAAAAACCAGAAAAGACATGGGAAAAAAAAAAAAACCAGAAAAGACATGGTCCTTCACTACCACCAAGGAGTGATGTCCTTACTGTCTCTCCCTCACCACAATACTTAACTACACCTCCTACAGCTTTCTGGCCGTAGGTGTTGTAATATGATTTAATTTGATATTATTTGAAAATGAAAACATACATTCTGCTGAACTTCATCATAGTATTTTCTATATATATTTTTCTTCATCTTCCTTGCTGCTAGTTGATAACTTTACCAATAAGCAAAACAAATGCACATAAAAATAAATTATTTATTAAATCAAACAAGCACCACCATCAGACTGACCCAATCGGAAGAGAGAGATACCTGGAGGGGTTGCCAAACATGCCGTCGGATTTGTTGTGACAAGGATTGTTTTCTCAAATATTGAGGGCTTTTGTGTAAATATTAATTGGTATGTTATTCTCAACAGGAAAGGAATAATTATTCTCCTCCTTTTTTAGAAGTTTAACTATTCCTCATTTTTTATGAGAAATAGCTAATAGCAGGAACAATAAAGTAACCAAACAATTAGAATAACAATTTCATTCCAGACTCTAATCCGCATACCAAACGTGCCCTAAATGTTGTCTTAGTTTATTCATATTTTAGTTTCAAGCTCCCTTAAAGAGCAACTTCAATAAGTTTGACTAACCCGCATCCAAATTAAAACCATACAAATCTTAACTGAACTAAGCCAACTGTATAGTAATATAGTTGCACTGAAAACCCAAGCAATGAACTTTAATTCGTTTCTTTTCCTACATTTTCCTAGTAACCAAACACAAATTTAACTAACAACTTCTCGAAACTTCCTTGTTTTACCTATACCACACTACCATATCGCATACTACTATGAGTTTTGATCCTACTAGTCAGTGAGACTAATATTTTGAAATGTCTTTTAGTCAGACCATAATATAATATATTAAACACTACCCAACTCAAAAGCTTAAATATATGGGTTTGAGTCCAACTATATTATATTAATCCTCACACATACGATATTTTTTCATTGTGGGACTCGATAAGTAGGTGGAATCACACATATATATTCAACAGAACTTCCCTAGCTAACTGATCACAGCCATGGATATGAGATCATGAGACCCATCAATGGCCAACATATCAGAGCCCTGTCGTGGGCCCTAAAAACATCTCCACCTGACTGTCATTGGAAATTTGGCTGAAAGCCTGGACCAAACTCCACTACCAACCACTTGACCCATTGCAACTGTCTAGGTGAAAGGGTTTTTTGCGTGCTCAAAATTGGACCAAAATTATGGTTTCATCTACAAGGTTCCAATTTCTCTACAATTACTCTGTCCTAAAATTTCAATTATTATTTTTCATTGTGGCATTAAAATTTATCAATTCTATTAAATCAATCTTTATCCTTCACTATTTGTTACATTTAAAAATTAATAAATACAAATAGGGATAAATTATAATTATTTAAATCAAATATTAACTCATTTGGTTTCTTTGAGCCGAGTTAGCCGAGTTCGAAGAGCCTTCTAAAACTCTACTTGAACTCGAACTCGAACTCACCTATAATTTTATCGAGTCGGGCTCGAACAAGCAATACTTTATAATCCTTTTTGTAATCCAAAGTTCCTTCTGAGCCGGATTTAACTTTGGGTTTGCTTGGAAATTGTAAAATTAGAAAATTTTCCTGCATTTTCTCAGTAACAAAGCAGAGAACTAACTCTAAACAATACAAAATTTCCAAGAGAACACAGTACCTGAAGCAGCGACCTCAATGGAGTTACCCTCACCGATCAGAGCCACGTGCCGGGCCCAGTGAACATCACAATCTTCATCATCTGATTCATATACTCTGTCTCTCTTCACTCCCCGATTCCTCTCCCTCCACAACCCCCAACGCCCAACACCTTTTCCGAAACCAAACCATACCACCATTGTTTTCGCCCGAGATTTCGGGGTCATTGTAGATGAGTTCTTCAGTGGGACTAATGCAAGCGGTTATTAAGTGAATGGGGGTTTTGGAAGAGAGGGGTGTGAGAAGGGCGAGCTTTTAGGGTTTTGAATTGCATTTTTTGGTTTTTCCGTTAAAAATGGAGGCCAAAATAAGAAAGAAAAGACAAAGAAGCGGGGAAAACTGAGAAATGAGAGGAGGAAGAGAGAATAACAGGGGAGGAGTTGCCCAGAGAGAGAGAAAGAGTGGTTTATAATGATTTTTAACTGAATTTCAAAAAAGAGCTTGAGTCAAGCGGATCTGTGGTGGCTGTGCGTAATCGTGTGTGTTTTTTAGACTACTCTTATTTGCCCCTATTTTATGGGGTTGAAACACGTCACCTAAATCAGTATGAAATATGGAATATGATTTTTTTTTTTTTGGTTTATTCAAGTCCAACCATGGTTAATTTAACCCATAGCATGAAATTGAGGTGATTAAAACATTAAGTTGTAAATAGATGTTTTAAAATATATATATATATACTTACCCCTCTAAACTACTATAAATGACACAGGGCCTCAAAATGGACAGAGTTTGTAGCACATGCCATACATATACATATTTTGGATTCTGAATGCTCAAATTGCCCTAAATTATCATTTGCAAAAAAACAAAAAAAAAACAAAACAAAAAAGCTCAAACTACTACTTTGTGACTCTTAGCCTCTCAAACTACTATTTCATTGTGATTTAGCTAATCCAGTAAAATTTGGCATTAAAATAGAGAGACACACAAAAAATAAAAAATCACATGACTTCCATCTACATATTTGAGGCAAAACACTCAAATTATCTTGTTTGAAAAACATGTTCTGATATGACATAAAGGTAAAAATATTTTTGAATATTTTGTGATTGCTTTGTTGGTGTTTAGGGTTAAGTTTAATCCAATTAGTGATATATAGTTGCTAGAAGCAATGTAAGTTGAGGGGAAATGGCAATTAAAAAATAAGTGCTCAATTGTTTGCACAAAAAATACCATAAAGGTTTCATCAAATCCAATTCCAGTGCTCAATTGGGTAAATAATGAATGTCTTTTACCTATTTATCAAAAAATCAGCTATGTTAGTTGGTGACTGTAGTCTGATCTGGGTTCAGTTGATCGCTTTTCCTACTACTTTGTTTAATGACACTTTTTCTTTCTCCTGTTTGTTCTCTCCTTTCAAAACAAAAACAAAAACAAACAACACAACTATTTTCACTTTTCAATTGTATACACGTTGATATGCTACATACTTGTCACTAAATGTTGTCTTAGTTCACTTGTATTTTAGCTTTTACGGGATCTAAGTAAAATTTTTCTTCCATGTACTACTACATTAGTAAACACTAGCCAATAATATGGACATGTTATTTTTCATTGTAATCTACTCCAAGTGTCTTTAAAAGGTTATCTCCCTCTATCAGTAAACTAATTGGCTACCAGCCTACCAAAAAGGTATTAGGATCCTCTCCATTTTCAAAAGAAATGGAGAGGAGCTGGTTATTGAAAAATGCATGGCATTTTGTAAATAAAAAAATGCACGCATTTTTCTTCCATGTATACCACATTAGTAAACACTTGCCTATAATATGCATAGGTTACTTTTCATTATAATCTACTTAAAAGTGTCTTTAAAAGATTATTGGTAACCAATTTCCTTTCCCTCCCTCGGTAAACTAATTGGCTACCAAAAAGTGGTGAAATCCCAAATCTTTGGCTTGTTCCTTTTCGTGTTTATTCATGTAAGAGATAGTGTTTTAACAACTAATTCAAGCACATATCTACACAATATTTTAGATCCAGATTATGACTAATTCGAACTACACATCAAAACTATACTTGCGAACCTAACATTGTTACTAAAACTACATGTTCTTGAAGATTTTGAACCATATCTTCAAATTATGCTACATACATAACTTTAATTATATGTGACCCAAATGATAAAGTATATTCACAGCAATATCATATTTGTAAATTTTTACAATTTTTTACATTAAAATTTTTTCAATAATTACACAACTAATAATCAAAGCTCTAACTAAACACCCAATTGAAATACAACAAGGCACAATCTAATAACTCCAGAAAATTTGAATTATAAATTGAAATACAACTTCAAACACACATCTACTCAATATTTTCCAAAAATATACCATTATAAATGTCAAACATAAATATATAAAAGAAAGGGCTAGTGTTCACCTTGAAACAGACCAACTACTTTCTGGTCTAAAAGGAGGACCGGGAAAATTGTCAGCTAAAGAACACAAACTACTCCCACCTATCTCACCACAACCTCCTTTTTGTCAAAAAATTTTCTACTTACATTACAATTTTCTGGCACTTAATTTCCTACTAACCAAACACAAAACACTCCAAAGTTCTTTGCATCATTAGAGGCAAAAAGCGTCCAAATGTTTCTGAGCAAAGAGTTTCAATCAATTGCAAATATAGATAGATAATATAAAGTCTATGTCTCTTTTCTAGAGCTCCACCATTTTTTACCAAGCTCCAAACACCTGCCATTTTATGACTAAGAGCATTAGCAGCAGCTTCCTTTAAATCTTGTTCCTTTCTCTAGTGTAAGAAAAACTGTTAAAAAAACATAAAAAAGTCTCTGCAGCAGTTTTCCGAAGCGTTCCCTAAACTATAGAAACACCAAAGAACCACTTTTAGTTCCCTCCCTTGTGTTTCTATCTTCATCTAGAGAACCAAAAGTGGTTCCTTTAGCATTATTAAAAGTCTTAATTTTTCCTGTCTCTTTCCTCTAGAATTTATTTTTACACAATTTCTAATTGGCTTTCTTTTTCCCTAGCATTTAATTTAAAGAATATTTAAATGGTATAGGTAAATGATAAGAAAAGCTGCTATAGAGTTTATTTAAATAGAGAAGCAAAAAGTAGTTTGGTACCCCACACTGAAGAAACATCTAAGGGAAGCTGCTGCTAGTACTCTAACCCGCATCCAAAATTAACCCATATAAAATCTTAACTGAACTAAGCCAATTATATATATAGTTACACTAAAAACCCAAGCAATGAAAATTCAAATATAACTATACTTCAATTCGTTTCTTTTCCTACATTTTCCCGGCAACCAAACACAGAATTAATTAAAGAACTTATCGAAACTTTGAATTGAGAAACCTAACCGATCACAGCCATGGAGATGAGACTTATCGATTGAATAACTTCTTTCCTTCTTTCTTCACTATGCAACATTTAGTTTATCAGTTTAACTCGGTAGTTGACTTGGAGATTTGATATGAAAGACTTGTAATACAGCTGAGATTAGAGCCAGTCGGGGTTACCCATGTGATAATTGGTATGTGCGTTGGGAAATTCCTTAATACCACAGTCGAAGAATCTACTGCGGTGAGGGATTTTCCTACCCATCTTCTGGAATAACCTTGTATTTGTAAGACTATTTAAAAGTAACAAATGAAGAGTAGTGTTTAGAGAGAGAAAATGTATTTCATTGATAGAAAGAAGAAAGAAAACAATGGCTGATTCGAGCTCAACCAAAGCTCCAAAGAAACAAGAAAAATATTAGGGCCGTTCAAACGGGCAGTTATAATCGTTTCATAACTGCTAACCGCTTATAACCACATAACTGCACAACCGTTTTGTAGGCGGTTATAAAAAACCACTAATTATCTATGGCAGGGTGGTTAGCAATTTTAGGGGTAAGGGTAAGCGGTTAATAATCGCTAACCACCTACCCTTATTTTATTAAATTTTTATATTTTTATATATATAAATAATAATATATATAACCAAAACGACATTATATGCTTTGATTTCTATTTGAATGTTTTGAATTTGTAATTTGTTTGTTATTAGTTAGTTATCAAGTTTTTATATATATATATATAGAGAGATAGAGAGAGAGAGAGAGAGGAGAGAGATGCCAAAAATGCCAAAAATCATCCAAAACAATCTAAAATAAGCCATAAAAAGAGGTCTAATAAAGGCTCAAATGACCCATATATAAAAAAGGTTATAACATTGCAGTTTGTGCCTCAAATTACCGCTAACCGATGGTTATTTAATAACCGCTAACTGCTTAAGGCAGAATGGTTGCGATTGTTAAACTAGGATAACCGCCTAAAATAGTTGCAGTTGTAGTTATAGACAATAACCGCTGACTGTAACCGCTTGTACACCCCTAAAAATTACAATTGAACAATCTTTTTCGTGGAAACCTCCTTTACAGATTATTGGACTTTATAAGCCATCTAACAGATCTATCTAACTGAATTGGACAACTGGCCCAATACCAGCAGGTTGTAACTAATTCAACTGGTCTAACTTCTTCTTAATTTGCATTCTCGCACGTTCCCTTTAACCTTCAGCTTTTCTTCAAAACTCACGGTTTAGAGATAAGGTTTAAGAGATAAGATGAGATTATATTGTCACATTGGAGCTTCCGCACCACACACGTGTCTTACGTATTCCAAGGCTCCTCTCTGGATATACTTTCTATCTTTGCCTTTGCTCATATGTCTCATGTCTTCGACAACGGCTGTTTCCTTACATCTTCCCCATTGACCCACATTAGAAAGAATTGACTCTTGACTCTTCAAAACCTCTGAACATTCAAATTTTTTGATGAAAATCAAGGCGGCTGGTTTCAATCGCCTACTGTTGATAATGACCCATGGGCCATGTCTTGCCTCTTTAATTCTCGTGTGAACATTGAATAAAGGTTAAGAAGATTGGAACCCTATATTGGTGATAATTGTATAACGCATCTTTCTTAATAAAACAAATAATTTGGCATAGGGTCCACAATCTTTGGAAATATAAAGAAAGAAGCAAGAAAAAATAAAAAGATAATTCCATAATCAGGCAAAAAAGAAAATAAGAAAGATATAAAGATAATGACTCCGGCCGACTCGTTGGCAACGGTTTTTAGGATAGATTTTTTTAAAAAAATATAAATATAAATATAAAAGTTTTAACAAACAATTTAAAATAGAAAATATTTAAAATTATTTTTATTTTTATATCATATCACAACTAAAATTATTTTTTTTAAAAAGAACCCTCTAAAACATTTTGAAGAAAAGTACGCATACCTCATATGAATGCTCTAAGGTCAGCAATCAATCACGCCATCTGAGCCGCGTTACAATTCTTATGGACACATTCCCTGGAGCTCTTTGTATTCTTTTCTTTCTTCTTGCTAGTTGCTCCTCCTCCTTCCTTTACTGCTCAGGAAAAAAAAAGAAAGCCAGTCCAAATTTTCTTCTAGCATTTTTCTGTAATTACTAACTGCGGTACTGCAAGTTAGAGAGGGATGGCATTTTTCTAGCATTTTTTAGAGTCTATGTCTAAATGGTTTTGAACCATTTTCGATGGAAGACATCAGCCTATGATTGGTCAGGTGGCTGTGTGAGGAAATCCCCTTTGGAATGTGGTAAAAAAGAATGGTTCATGAAAATAACAATGCTGAGATTGCCTGTTAATTCAAAAGCATATTCGGCAGTGAGTGCTATGAATTGTGAAGTGGCTTGCATGAAGAATTGCTCTTGCACAGCATATAATAGCAGCGGGAAGGAGCTCTTTTCAACTTACAGCAACTCTCAAATGGTGGCGAAATTGGACAAGATATTTATCTCAGAATTGCGGCGGATGAGCATCAAAGTACTTAACTCTCTTTCGTTCTGAACTAAATCTACATAAATTTATTTTATCTTTCGTCGTGAACTAATATTTAATTCTCTGTTATGGTTTAGTATCATTAGTTGGTGATGACAGTGTTTCAGGCTCCTCAAACTTCACTATGTCTCCGGGAAGGAGCTTTGCAGTTATTTGGTCATTTCACTGAAATGAGAATGAATTACTAAATTATTAGTACTTATTTGCGGAAATGAGTAGATAAACTTACTTATCTTTGGATACTGGCATTGCTCATAGTGGTTGAGCTTTGGTGAACCTTATGATGTCACCTAAATTGATTTTCTCGGACCAAGCACTGGATTTCCATTATAGTGACCAATTCTTATCATTCTATATCAAACAGGACAGAAGGGTTCAAGCAATAATCTATTATTATTTGATTTCGATACTGAACTTCATGCAATCAATGATGAAATGAATACCAACAATAATATGAAGAAGAGAGAGAGAAGGATTCAGAATTACTACTATTTAGTTTTGAAAGCGTGTCAGCTTCAACGAATAATTTTTTAGCTGCGAATAAGCTTGAAGAAGGAAGTTTTGGACCTGTTTACAAGGTAAGTTACATTTTCCTGATGAATGTGCTTTGAACACTATTAAGAAAACTGAGATTAATGGTAAACCTTTGTGAAATTTTAAAAAGCTTATGGTTCTCCTTCATAGGGGAAATTACTCAGAGAGCAGGAAATTGCAGTGAAGATGCTTTCAAAAAGATCTAGACAATGAATTGAGGAGTTCAGATATAAGACAATACTAATTGCAATACTCCAGCATAAAAACCTCGTTAGAGTCTAGGTTGTTGTATCAAGCGAGATAAAAAGATATTAATATATGAGTACATGCCCAATCAAAGTTTGGATTTCTACCTTTTTGGTGAGTGCATGTTTATGTATATATATATATGTGTATATATTTTCCTCTATATACACATATAGAGCTACTAACAGATTTGTTTACTAAATTTTGGACTGCAGTGACTATATGTCCCTTAAATATGCTATGGATGGTTTGTACTCGATAAAGTCTAATATATTTAGCTTTAGAGTATTGATACAAAAGATTGTGAGTGGCAGAAAAAACACTAACTTCTATAACAGCAAGTCACTCAATCTTCCAGACATAACTTATACATTTTTATGGGATATAAGTATAATTTTTCTTCCATGTACTACCACATTAGTTAACATTAGCTTATAATATCCACGGGTTATTTTTCATTATAATCTACTCCAAAGTGTCTTTAAAATATTATCATTAACCAATTTCCCTCCTCTCCCACCTATCTCACCACAACCTCGTTTTTGTCAGAAAATTTTCTACTTACATTACAATCTTCCGGCACTTAATTTCCTATTAACCAAACAGAACTGAGAAATTTTTGCAATACTCCAAAGTTCTTTGCACCATTAGAGATAAACAGCGTTCAAAAGTTTCTGAGCAAAGGGTTTCAATCGATTTGTAGATATAGATACATACTATAAAGTCTACGTCTCTTTTCTAGAGCTCCCCCATTTTTTACCAAGCTCCAAACGTCTGCCATTCTATGACTAACTCGCATCCAAAATTAACCCATATAAAATCTTATCTGAACTAAGCCAATTATATTGTTGCGATGAAAACCCAAGAAATGACAAGTCAAAGTATAACTAAACTTCAATTCGTTTCTTTTCCTACATTATTTATTACATTTTTTTTTTTTTTCTAATTCAATAAGGAAAGAGGGGTTACATGGGGGGATCCTTACCGCTCTTAATCCGAATGGAAGAGAGGATAGGCGATCCTTTGGGAATGCTTCCAAAATTTCTAGAGGAAGCGGCCCATTTAACTAAAGAATGTGCCCTAACATTGGCACTTCGAAAAATTTTCAAAGCTTTCCAACTTTGAAAAGAGCCTAAGACTAAACAACAGTCCGAAATAATATTACAAAAATTCCAAGAAGAAAAAAGGGGAGGAGAATTCAAAGCAAGAATAACCAAAAGAGAATCTCCTTGCAAATAAACAAAATCCAAACCAGAAGATTTAGCAAGCCGAGAAGCAAGGAGAGCAGCAGACGCTTCTCCCATTATTTATTACATTTTATTGTGTCATGTGCCTATTTTGAACATCACTTGAGCACGGTTTTTTTTTTTTTGATGACAGGGGTATCCCCACCTTCGGTGGGACTAATCTCTTGTAGGGAGCTAGCGCAGCAACCCACCGCCACGACTCCCCACTTAAATCACGAGTTTATCCCAGGGGGAATCGAACTTGAGACCGTGCGCCTACCACACAGCCCCTTGCTCGCCCTTACCACTGGGCCACCTCGTGGGTGGGTAAACATCACTTGAGCACGGTGGCGGAGACTAAGCACAAAATTCTCTAGAAGGTGCATACAAATCAGATAGAAAGATCGTTTTTACAACATTCTTTGTTAGAATATTCGGAAAATATAGAATATACGTATATTCTATATTTTGTTGATATTAAAATATTCTTTATTTAGGGTTGATTGTAATCAAATCTCACATATTTAATTACCATACTTGTATTTATTTTATACCCTATAAATAGGGATCTTTGTATTGTAAACAAATAAGTGAATGACCACAATGTAACCTTAAGAGTTATTCAGAGTGGCTACATTCAGAGTGGTGAACATAGTGTTTAACACAGAATCACCCGTAATTATTTGTATCTATTTCTCTCTCTTACTTCCTCTATTATTCATATATTTTATGTTTCCATACATATTTCAACATGATATATAAAATATAAAATAAAATAATATAAAAGAGAGAAAAGAAAGCGAAAGCAGAAAGAGGCATATAGGCTACATCTAGCTTGAATTAATGTCTATCTGATATGTTATAAACTGTATTACAATATTCTCAATTTATAGGGAGACTATAAGTGATGAACAAGTAAATCTAAACTAATTAAGAAAGAAAATAAACCCTACAAAGAAATAGAATAAAAGTAGAATATAAAGTGGTAATCAAAGCTCTAAATTTAATTACAATCAACCATAAATAAAAAATATTTTAATATCAACCAAATATATTATATTTTTCGTATATTCTAATCATTCTTTTCTTTGATATACAAATCAGCCATTGGGCTTCCACTTTTGAAATAGTTACACTATTTGTTGACCAATTTCCTGCACGGTTGATTGTTGAATTTGTGTCCATGTTTCTGGTAAGGAATGGTCAGCAATCTTTTGGAAGTGAACTTTGTCACATGAAAAGTCCGTTTTCTCGCCTGCGTTCCTTCTTGGAAGCTTCAAACGTCCAAAGGCAAGACAATCAGAGAGCTAATCTGGCTGCAAAAATGGATTGTGGCTCACAATTCTTATGGATACACTCCCTGGAGCTCTTCTTTGTTGCTCCTTCTCCTTCTTCTTGTATTGCTCAGGAAAAAAAAAAAAAAAAAGAGTCCAAGTTTTCTTCTTGTTTGTTTCATTTTTCTGTAATTAGTAACTCCGGTACTGCAAGTTAGAGCGGGATGGGTAGCATGACGACTAAGCCATGGCTCTTATTTGTTCTGCTTCTAATCCTGTCTTGTTACAGAGCATGCTTCTCCATAGCTGGTGATACCCTTTCACCTGGTCAGTCTCTTTCAGGGAGCGAGACCATATTATCTCAAGGTAGCAAATTTGAGCTCGGTTTCTTCAAACCAGGCACTGCATTGAAAATCTACTTGGGCATATGGTTTAAAAGGTTTGATCGGAAGGAAGGTGTCTGGTTAGCAAATAGAGAAAACCCTTTGTCTGACCCATCTTCCTCAAGACTTAACCTCTCAGAAGATGGCAATCTACTCCTGTTTCAAGGTTCCTCCAAGATCCCAGTTTGGTCGACAAATTTGACATTTCCCCGGTCAAATTTAACTGAAGCAATACTTCTGGATAATGGAAATTTTGTCTTGAGAGATAGGTCGAACCCGTCTTCTATATTTTGGGAGAGTTTCGACCATCCAACCAATACATTGCTGCCAGGTGCAAAGCTTGGGATCGATAAGGTTACTGGAAAACCACAGCGGCTCATTTCATGGAAAAATTCAGAAGATCCAGCACCTGGTGTGTTCTCGTTGGGGATAGACCCAAATGGGAGCAATCAATTTTTCTTAGAGTGGAACAGATCCCAAATCTATTGGAGTTCTGGACTTTTGAATGGAACATCTTTCAGCTTTGTTCCCGAGACGAATATCTTCAACTACAGTTTTATGTCAAATGAAAATGGAAGATATTTTACTTATTCTCTTTATGATGATTCTTACCTTTCTAGAATTGTGATGGTGTCTACAGGACATATCCGGCAATTGATGTGGCAGGCTGGCCCTTGGGAATGGACTATATTTTGGTATCAACCGGGGGAACTCTCTGATGTGTATGCTTCTTGTGGTGCATTTGGCGTGTATCGCGAGAATTTTTCGAGCCCCTGTGAATGTCTAGAGGGTTTTGAACCATTTTCGATGGAAGACATCAGTCTAAATGCTTGGACAGGTGGCTGTGTGAGGAAATCCCCTTTGCAATGTGAAAATAATACGTATGCTAATGGCAAAAAAGATTGGTTCATGAAAATACCAAACGTGAGATTGCCTGTTAATTCAAAAGCATATTCGGCAGTGAGTTCTATGAATTGTGAAGTGGCTTGCATGAATAATTGCTCTTGCCCAGCTTATGCTTATAATAGCAGTGGGTGTATGATATGGGAAGGAGCTCTTTTAAACCTACAGCAACTCTTGGATGGCAGTGAGACTGGACAGGATATTTATCTCAAACTTGCTGCTGATGAGCGTCAAAGTACCAAAGGTGACAAATCTACACAAATTTATGTTATCATTCGTTCTGAACTAGTACTTAATTCTCTGTTATTGTTGAGCTAATAGTGATTCTTGTCATCATAATCAGGCAAAAAATGGAAAGTATGGGTAGCTGTGCTAGTCCCTGCAATAGGGTTTATCTTATGCCTCTTCATTTGTTTTTCATGCAAAGGAAAGCTCAAATGCATAGGTAAGTGTCAATATTCTAACCATACATAGAAATCACTTTCAAAAAGTTACAAGGAAATCTACCTTAATCTAAGACAAGAAAACTGTGACAAGTCTTTGTTCTTAGTTTCAGGGAGAAAATCACGTAGGGAGTCCACCAATGACACATTAATATATACATGTTTGGCTATCATTCAAACTCAAAAGCTTAAGCTTATGGAGCTTATGGGTTTTGGTTCATTTATGTATATTAACTACTCACTTTGCTTATGTTTCCTCAACATGGGACTCAATACTCACATGTGCACTTACAAAACTTACAAATGTTACTTAACACACTTTTCTCATCATTGGACAATGAAAAACTGTCGGTGTCATCAGTTGGTGAAGGTAGTGTTTCAGGCTCTTGAAACTATCTGAATCTAGTTTGTGGAGGTCCTCCTACAAACTTCACCTTGTCCCAGGAAAGAGCTTTGCTGTTATTTGGTCATTTCACTGAAATGGGAATGAATTTAATATTTATTTGCAGAAATGACTAAATAAACTTACTTACCTTTGGCTTTGAGTACTGGCATTGCCCATAGTGATTGAATTTTGGTGAACCTAAATTTATAAATGTCACCTTAATTTATTTTCTCGTGTCAAGCACTACATTTCCCTCTAAAGTGACGAACTCTTATTATTGTATATCAAACAGGACAGAAGGCTTCAAGCAATAACCTACTATTATTTGATTTTGATACTGAACTCCATGCAATCAATGATGGAATGAATACTAACAATAATCTGAAGAAAAGAGAGAACAAAGATGCTGAGTTACCACTATTTAGTTATGAGAGTGTATCAGTTGTAACTAACAATTTCTCTGCTGCTAATAAGCTTGGAGAAGGAGGTTTTGGACCTGTTTACAAGGTATGTTTCATTTTCCTGCACACAACTAACAACACAATTAAGATAAGAGAAAAGCTACACACATTCCTACTCTCAAGTGCACACTCTCATTCCTTCACCCTTAGAATTGTGAATGCATCACTATTAAATTTTCGATTCAATGGTAATTTTTATTGCTATGTTAAGGAGTGTACACTTGGGAGTGAGCGTGTGTAGCATTTCTTGAAAAGAAAAACGACATAGATGGTAAACCTTCATGAAAGTTTAAACTTTAAAGGGATTTTGGTTCTCCTTCATAGGGGAAATTATTCAAAGGGCAGGAAATTGCAATAAAAATGCTTTCAAAAAGATCTGGACAAGGGCTTGAGGAGTTCAGAAATGAGACAATACTAATTGCCAAACTCCAACACAGAAATCTTGTTAGACTCTTGGGTTGCTGCACTGAGCGAGATGAAAAGATATTAATATACGAGTACATGCCCAATAAAAGTTTGGATTTCTACCTTTTTGGTGGGTGCATATTTCATTATCAAGCTTTTTATTATACTTTTTTTCTTTCTAAATTTTTAATTTTTTTAGTTCTATTATTTAAACAGATCAAACCAGGAAAAAGATCTTAGATTGGGGGACACGCATACGCATTATTGAAGGAATTGCTCAAGGGCTTCTTTATCTTCATCAATATTCAAGGTTACGAATCATACATAGAGATCTAAAACCGAGTAACATTCTATTGGATGGTGAAATGAATCCGAAAATATCAGATTTTGGGATGGCTCGAATAGTTGGAGACAATGAAACACAAACAAACACACATCGAATTGTCGGAACTTAGTAAGTATGCAATCTATTTCACATCTCTATAGCTTTTACTACAATATTTTTACAAACTGACGTGACCGTTCATAATTAAAAAAATAATTAAGAGTGTATAGTGACTAGTCAGTCACTAACTAGTTAAATTAACAAGTTAAATTTTTTACTTAATCATTTCACCAATTATAAAATATTACATCAAGTTTATAAGAGACTTGTAGTAACAGCTATAGTACCCCTACCAGCACTCTATTTGCAATTCTCAACTAAATTCGCTGAACAAGCTACTAATAGAATCATTTACTAAATTTTGGAATGCAGTGGCTATATGTCTCCTGAATATGCTATGGATGGTTTGTACTCGATAAAGTCTGATGTGTTTAGCTTTGGAGTATTGGTATTGGAGATTGTGAGTGGCAGGAAGAACACTCGCTTCTACAACAGCGAATCACTCAATCTTCTTAAATATGTGAGTAGCTTTTATACTCTCCCAAATTCCTTATGTTTTAGATTAATCTAATAAATTAAAATGCTATTAGTTTTTAATTAAATTTAGTATAATTTGAAATGAAACTAGGCTTGGGAGTTGTGGAGAGATGATCAAAGTTTGGATTTGATGGAGCCAACAATAGGATATCCTTCTTCCACTTCTATTATGTTAAGATTCATTAACATTGGCCTTCTTTGTGTTCAAGAAAGCCCGACTGATCGACCTACAATGCTTGATGTAGTCTCAATGATTAGCAATGAACATGTACCTCTACCTACACCCAGGCTACCATCTTTTACCGCCGGTCAGAATGTGATGGATGCAACATCAACAATTGACAGTGCAGGAAATTTTTCAACAAATTGCGTAACTATTTCAACAATAGAAGCCCGATAACCGATTCTTATATCAAAGAAAGGAAATGCTATAGAATCGATCTTTTTGTCTAATTTGTATGCACGTTCATTGGGAAAATGAATAGTTATTATTGAAAATGAAAAAAGCTAAAATGATACAGTTATTTATATTCATTAGTTTGATTGTAACAGTGGAATTGAAACCTGAGTATGTATCCATTGTTTGGCATGAATGGAATCGTATTTAATCAAACTTCCTAAAACATTCTTATAATATAATTTTAATTTACATTTTAATGGATTTTTTTTAAAAAAAAAAACACAAACATTTTTATTATAACTGTTTTTTTTTTCAATTCACAATTGCATAGAAAGAAAATTTCAAGAAGATGGTACCAAAAAACAATTGAAAAACCAGAAAAGACATGGGAAAAAGATTAAGAAAAAAAAAAAAAAACCAGAAAACACATGGTCCTTCACTACCTCCAAGGAGTGATGTCCTTACTGTCTCTCCCTCACCACAATACTTAACTACACCTTCTACAGCTTTCTGGCCGTAGGTGTTGTAATATGATTTAGTTTGATATTATTTGAAAATGAAAACATACATTCTGCTGAACTTCATCATAGTATTTTCTATATATATTTGTCTTCATCTTCCTTGCTGCTAGTTGATAACTTTACCAATAAGCAAAACAAATGCACATAAAAATAAATTATTTATTAAATCAAACAAGCACTACCATCAGACTGACCCAATCGGAAGAGAGAGATACCTGGAGGGGTTGCCAAACATGCCGTGGATTCGTTAGTGACGAGGGATTGTTTTCTCAAATATTGAGGGCTTTTGTGTAAATATCAATTGGTATGTTATTCTCAACAGGAAAGGAATAATTATTCTCCTCCTTTTTTAGAAGTTTAACTATTCCTCATTTTTTATGAGAAATAGCTAATAGCAGGAACAACAAAGTAACCAAACAATTAGAATAAAAATTTCATTCCAGACTCTAATCCGCATACCAAACGTGCCCTAAATGTTATCTTAGTTTATTCATATTTTAGTTTCAAGCTCCATTAAAGAGCAACTTCAATAAGTTTGACTAACCCGCATCCAAATTAAAACCATACAAATCTTAACTGAACTAAGCCAACTGTATAGTAATATAGTTGCACTGAAAACCCAAGCAATGAACTTTAATTCGTTTCTTTTCCTACATTTTCCTAGTAACCAAACACAAATTTAACTAACAACTTCTCAAAACTTCCTTGTTTTACCTATACCACACTACCATATCGCATACTACTATGAGTTTTGATACCACTAGTCAGTGAGACTAATATTTTGAAATGTCTTTTAGTCAGACCATAATATAATATATTAAACACTACTCAACTCAAAAGCTTAAATATATGGGTTTGAGTCCAACTATATTATATTAATCCTCACACATATGATATTGTTTCATTGTGGGACTCAATAAGTAGGTGGAATCACACATATATATTCAACAGAACTCCCTAGCTAACCCATCACAGCCATGGATATGAGATCATGAGACCCATCAATGGCCAACATATCAGAGCCCTGTCGTGGGCCCTAAAAACATCTCCACCTGACTGTCATTGGAAATTTGGCTGAAAGCCTGGACCAAACTCCACTACCAACCACTTGACCCATTGCAACTGTCTAGGTGAAAGGGTTTTTTGAGTGCTCAAAATTGGACCAAAATTATGGTTTCATCTACAAGGTTCCAATTTCTCTACAATTACTATCTGTCCAAAAATTTCAATTATTATTTTTCATTGTGGCATTAAAATTTATCAATTCTATTAAATCAATCTTTATCCTTCACTATTTGTTACATTTAAAAATTAATAAATACAAATAGGGATAAATTATAATTATTTAAATCAAATATTAACTCATTTGGTTTCTTTGAGCCGAGTTAGCCGAGTTCGAAGAGCCTTCTAAAACTCGACTTGAACTCGAACTTGAACTCACCTATAATTTCATCGAGTCGGGCTCAAACAAGCAATACTTTATAATCCTTTTTGTAATCCAAAGTTCCTTCTGAGCCGGATTTAACTTTGGGTTTGCTTGGAAATTGTAAAATTAGAAAATTTTCCTGCATTTTCTCAGTAACCAAGCAGAGAACTAACTCTAAACAATACAAAATTTCCAAGAGAACACAGTACCTGAAGCAGCGACCTCAATGGAGTTACCCTGACCGATCAGAGCCACGTGACGGGCCCAGTGAACATCACAATCTTCATCATCTGATTCCATATACTCTGTGTCTCTTCACTCCCCGATTCCTCTCCCTCCACAACCCCCAACGCCCAACACCTTTTCCGAAACCAAAACCATACCGCCATTGTTTTCGCCCGAGATTTCGGGGTCATTGTAGATGAGTTCTTCAGTGGGGCTAATGCAAGCGGTTATTAAGTGAGTGGGTGGTTTTGGAAGAGAGGGGTGTGAGAAGGGCGAGCTTTTAGGGTTTTGAATTGCATTTTTTGGTTTTTCCGTTAGAAATGGAGGCCAAAATAAGAAAGAAAAGAAGACTGAGAAATGAGAAGAGGAAGAGTGAATAACAGGGGAGGAGTTGCCCAGAGAGAGAGAGAGAGAGAGAGTGGTTTACAATGATTTTTAACTGAATTTCAAAAAGGAGCCTGAGTCAAGCGGATCTGTGGTGGATGTGCGTAATTGTGTGTTTTTTAGACTACTATTATTTGCCCCTATTTTTTTTATGGGGTTGAAAGTTGAAAACTGGGTCCCCGGTTAGGTTAATAACCGATTTTAATTTTATGGGTCGGCTCAAGTCCGACCCATAAAATTTTTATTAAACTTCAAACTTATTTTTAAAAAAATGGCTTAAATAGTTGATTGAGTAATCAAGTTGGGTATGCACACTTTAGTTATAGATGACTAAGGTTGAGATTTAGTGTTGATTTTTCAACGTGGGACAACGGACAAGCCACATCGGCTTGGTGTAATGGTGTGGACCACTGGACTGTGTGATTTCTTTTTCTATTTTTTTTCAACGCGAATGAAAAATGTATTGGTTGAAGCTCAAAGTTGACAAACTCAAACATCACTAACCAATTAAGATGATTAAAACTTTGCGTTGTTATAAATCGAAGCCAATTGTGAACAAATACCACACGTTTAATGTTCTGTGTAATCGAAGCCATTTAACACAAATGAAGAATGTATTGGTTGAAGCTCAAAATTCACATTAATTACATTTAATAAATTGAAATAAACTGAAATTAGTTAAGTTTTATGTACAATTAACTGTCAAGAAACATGTAATAAATTGAAAGCAAGTTAAATTGATGGTTTTTACAATTAAATGTCAAGAACTGATGAATTTAATGTGTTTGATAATTCATGAACAGTAAGAGATTGAGGTTTTTTTTTTTTTTTTTTTTTTTTTTTTGTCAGAGAACATTAAGAGATTGGTTGGATTCATTTTTACTACAGTTCTGAAATAATTATTGGCCAATTACACCTCATTAGGAAATGAGGTGTAATCGTTCAATTAATAATTATAAATATTATTATTTTTAAATTATTATTTTATATATATTTTTAATAATTAATATATAAAAACCGGTTACCCAGTTAATAACCGGTTTTCCAAAATCAATAACCGTAACTGCAACCGGCCTAGCCGGTTATCCGGTTGCGGTTATTTTCAGTTTTTCGGTTATCCAATTATAAGCGGTTAATAACCGCCCCACTTGTATACTCCTATAAATCAGTATGAAATATGGAATATGAAAAGTAACATTATTTGTTTATTTATTTATTTTTGTTTATCCAACCATGGTTAATTTAACCCATAGCATGAAATTGAGGTAATTAAAATATTACAATTTTTTTTTATATATAAAAACAAAAAAAAAAAGAAGAAGATAGTAATAGATGTTTTTAAAAAATAAAAAATAAAAAATTGTAATATACTTACCTCTCGAAACTACCAAAAATGACACATAACCCTCTCCAACTCCCAATTAGACGCAAAAATCCCTTTCCATTAGCTGAGGACATTAAAATAGACAGAATTTGTAGCACACGCCATACATATACATATACATATTTTGGATTGGGAATGCTTAAACTGCCCTAAACTATCATTTGCAAAAAAAAAAACAAAACAAAACGGAAAACAAAAAAGCTCAAACTACTACTTTGTGACTCTTAGCCCCTCAACTACCATTTCGTTGTGATTTAGCCAATCCAATAAAATTTGGCATTAAAGTAGACACACAGAGGAAAAAAAAAAAAACTTACATGCCTTCCATCTACATATATATTTGAGGCAAAGCACTCAAATTATTTTGTTTGACTGCCCTAAACTATCATTTGCCAAAAACAAAAAACAAAAAACAAAAAAGCTCAAACTACTACTTTGTGACTCTTAGCCCCTCAGCTATCATTTCGTTGTGATTTAGCCAATCCAATAAAATTTGGCATTAAANATATATTTGAGGCAAAGCACTCAAATTATTTTGTTTGACTGCCCTAAACTATCATTTGCCAAAAACAAAAACAAAAAACAAAAAGCTCAAACTACTACTTTGTGACTCTTAGCCCCTCAGCTATCATTTCGTTGTGATTTAGCCAATCCAATAAAATTTGGCATTAAAGTAGAAACACACAGGAAAAAAAAAACTTACATGCCTTCCATCTACATATATATTTGAGGCAAAGCACTCAAATTATTTTGTTTGAAAAAATATTCTGATATGACATAAAGGCAAAAGTATTTTTGAGGATTTTGTGATTGTTTTGTTGGTGTTTAGGGGGTTAGAGTAAATTTATATGTCAACTTCTATGTTTACCTTGTATCAACTAAAAGTAATGTAACTTTTAAAATCACTATTGGTTTTATGATATATCATTATTGACTTTTGATCTAATTTTAAAAGTCACATCAATTTTGGTTGACACAAAATAAACATTAAAGTTGACATATATCATTACTCTTAAGGTTAAGTTTAATCCAATTATTAATATATAGTTGCTAGAAGCAATGTAAATAAGGGGTGAAAAACACAATCCAAACTCCGAACAACACCTAGAAGAGGGGTTGAATAAGTGTTCTATAGAATAAGCGAAATTTAAAAATTTTGTAACCATACAAGCATTCACCAAAAATATAAAAGCAATAAAATAATTGACACAGATATTTTGGTGACGAAGTGAAAATTTTTTATAGAACATTTCCAAAAGTAAAACTACTCCGGGCAGCCAAACCCAGGAAATCATTCCACTATAGAAGAACAAGGTATTATAATGTGCTCATATTTACAAAACCTTTGTAACAAACATACCATAGTACTAGACAAGCGACTTACTTGTCCACTACTGTAGTAGTCCTTCTAGAACCTCTGGAACATTCTTTTACTAATCTCCTTTACTGAAACCTCCGATAGACTTTTTTACGTTGACGAACTCTTTGTATGGGTTACAAGATAAAAACTCTAAGAGAGAAAATACATGAAAGATCTGAAAACCAAAACTCTCTTAGCTCACTTTTTAGCTCACTCTAAGCTCACACAAATTTTTCTCTTAAAATAGTATCTTTGAGCTTAGGTACCTTTTAGGTCGAGTAAAGCATCCTATAAATAGTGGATAGGTACTTCGTATTGAAGAAAGATGTTAAAATCACTTTTTAAAGAAAAAGTCAAGCACCGTCCAGACGGGAAAATGCCTTCGCCCGGACGAAGTTAGGGTTGCATTGCTAAAACCAATTTTTCTTCTGCGGTGCATCCGAACCTCCCTATAGACGATATTGTGGACGAAGCGTACTGTCTGAAGATTTTATGTACCGTCCGAACCCTGCTACAGACATGCTACGGACAAAGTACACTGCCTAGATTTTTCTGTCATCATCTGGACCTCCTTGTAGACGAAGCATATTGACTGAATTTTTAGTCACCATTCGTGTGATGGCCCGTTAGGTACACAATGCCGGGTCCCGTAGGCTGCCTGCTCCACCGGCTTTACGATTGTCCATCAACCACATACATCGTACATGGCCCATTAGGTACCCGTCGACACGGGCTTCATGACACTACTCATGTTGTCCGCTTTGGGCCGTTAGCTTCAAGGCTTACGATTTTCCTCACGGTTTTGCTCAATTTGGCATAAGTCGCTGGAACGCGTCCCCCTTGATATGGGACCCTTAAGTCCCATAATTAGCTCAATGATTACTCATGGTTGCAAATTATCCCCCTGAGTAAACTAATTGGCTACCAGCCTACCAAAAAGGGGTGAAACCCCAAATCTTGGACTTATTTCCCATTCATGTTTATTCATGTCAGAGATGGAGTTTTAACAACTAATGCAAGCACACATCTGCTCAATATTCTAGACCCAGATTATGACTAATTGGAACCGTTGACAACTCTACCCGTTTTTCACTTGTTCTAAGAACCTTCCCCTTTTTCTTTCCTTTCGGCCTCTCTCCATTTGACGTGATTTACGCCCAAGACCGTCCCCTCCCGAGTCCCCACCTCATAAAGCAATTCAAAAAGTAATTTGATAATGGTGTGATTAACATGTCGTGTTGAATATCAGACACCACTCTTATGACAATGCTGCCACTAAAAAAAAATTCACCACCCTTTTGCTACGCTGCGAGAAAAAAACAAAAAGCAGATCGGTCCAATGGAGAATTTCCGTTCCGTTGGCAAATTGACTCCAACATCGATTTCAAAACTCAGTTGTCGACAGAGTGATTATGTCCTGTCGGATACAAATTAAGCACAGTGTTCAACTTAATTTGATCCGCGTAGCATTTACATTGGGCTAGTTAATATATATATATATAGGCTATCTCTGAAGCAAAAATTAATAGAAGAAAGAGAGTCTCGACCGGCTAGCCACTTTCGCTAAGAAAATAGCTAATTGCTACGGTGCTTAGTAAATTAGCTCAGTAATGTATAAAACAAACTAATAAAAAAACGAATCTAAACTTCTCTCCTTATGTGATTGTCAAAGAAAGAATAGAGAATAATATTTAAATCAAACAATAAAAGTAAATAGTTAAAATTCTAAGTGTTAGAATCAGAATATATTCTAATACTAAGTTAAATATAAGTACTTTGAAAAAGTGAATATTAAAAATAAAAAAGGTAATCTTTCAGCTAAATATTTGCTTAGCCAAGTGTAAATGTTAAGTCATTTACCAAAAAGAATTGGACGGTGAGATTATAACATATATGTCACTCTAATCATTAGATTGGTTGCACAAGCACGACGGAGTTTAGTGGAAAAAAAAAAAAAAAAAAAAAAAAAAAAAAAAAAAAAAAAAAAAAAAGAAAAAAAAAAAAAAAAAAAAAAAAAAAAAAAAAAAAAAAAAAAAAAAAAAAAAAAAAAAAAAAAAAAAAAAAAAAAAAAAAAAAAAAAAAAAAAAAAAAAAAAAAAAAAAAAAAAACGTTAGCCAAAAATTATCGAAAAACTGTGGTCTATAATGTTTTGGAGGAGGACCGTAGCAGGTTGTTTTTCTTTTTTCTTTTTTTGAAATTTTGGCTGGTTAATTTAGAACTTTTGGTTTGGGCATTTTAAAAAAAAATTATGTTGCTGCAGAAACTTTAGGAGCAATGCTTATTTAATTAGACTATTGATTATATAATTGGGATGACTGGATATTAAAATCAATCTTTTAAAATTTTTAATTTTTTTAAAAGATTAACCTAATGCGC
>FXXK01000490.1:129093-140509 GCA_900184695.1 Betula pendula
AAACTAATACTTAATTTTCTGTTATAGTTGAGTTAATAGTGTTTCTTGTCATCATAATCAGGCAAAAAAAGGAAAGTGTGGGTAGCTGTGCTAGTCCCTACAACAGGGCTTATCTTATGCATCTTCATTTGGTTTTCAAGAAAAGAAAAGCACAAATGCATAGGTAAGCGTAAACGTTCTAACCGTAGATAGAAATTACTTTAAAAAACAAGTCCTTGTTCTTAGGAACATCACTTAACACACTTTTCTAATGGCCCAACAATGAAAAGCTGTTAGTATCATTAGTTGGTGAAGATAGTGTTCCAAGCTCTTCAAACTTCACCATGTCTCTGGTAAGGAGCTTTGCAGATATTTTGTCATTTCACTAAAATGGGAATGAATTACTATATTATTAGTACTTATTTGCTGAAATGAGTAAATAAACTTACTTACCTTTGGATACTGGCATTGCTCATAGTGGTGGAACTTAGGTGAACCTAATGATGTAACCTCAATTGATTTTCTTGGACCAATTAAGCATTGGATTTCCATTTATAGTGACCAATTCTTATCATTCTTTATCAAACAGGACAGAAGGCTTCACACAATAATCTACTATTATTTGATTTCGATACTGAACTCCATGCAATCAATGATGGAATGAACACCAACAATAAAGAGAAGGATTCAGAGTTACCACTATTTAGTTATAAGAGCGTCTTAGCTGCAACCAATAATTTCTCAGCTTTGAATAAGCTTGGAGAAGGAGGTTTTGGACCTGTTTACAAGGTATGTTACATCTTCCTGATAAATGTGCTTTGAACACTATTAAGAAAAACCGATATTAATGATAAATTTTTGTGGAAGTTTAAAGAGCTTATGGTTCTCCTTCATAGGGAAAATTACTCAAGGGGAAGGAAATTGCACTAAAGATGCTTTCAAAAAGATCTGGACAGGGAATTGAGGAGTTCAGAAACGAGGCAATACTAATTGCAAAACTCCAACATAGAAATCTTGTTAGAATCTTAGGTTGTTGTATCGAGCATGATGAAAAGATATTAATATATGAGTACATGCCCAATCAAAGTTTGGATTTCTACCTTTTTGGTGAGTGCATGTTTATGTATATATGTGTATATATTTTATTCTCATATGTTTCTAGGTTCTTAGTACTAATTTTCTTAGTTGTACTTTTTACATAGATCAAACCAGGAAAAAGATGTTAGATTGGAGGACACGCATACGCATTATTGAAGGGATTGCTCAAGGACTTCTTTATCTTCATCAATATTCAAGGTTACGGATCATACATAGAGATCTGAAACCCAGTAACATTCTCTTGGATAGTGAAATGAATCCGAAAATATCAGATTTTGGAATGGCTCGAATAGTTGGAGACAATGAAACGCAAACAAGCACACATCGAATTGTTGGAACTTAGTGAGTATGCAATCAATTTCACATCTAACATCTGCAAAGAAAATGCTTAGAGTATTACAACTTTTACTACAATATTTTTACAATAAGATGTGATAATTCATAATTGGTAAAATAATTAATAGTGTATTGTTAACAAGTCAATCACTAACAAATTTTTTGCTTAATCATTTCATCAATTATAGACTGTCACGTCAAGTTTGTAAGAGGCTCGTAATAAAAGATGTAGTATTCCTAATAACATTCTATTTGTAACTCTCAGCTAAATTTGCTGAACAAGCTACTAATAGAGTTGTTTACTTAATTTTGGAATGCAGTGGCTATATGTCTCCCGAATATGCTATGGAAGGATTGTACTCGATAAAGTCTGATGTGTTTAGCTTCGGAGTATTGATACTAGAGATTATGAGTGGCAAGAAGAATACTGGCTTCTATAACAGCAAGTCACTCAATCTTGTTGGATACGTATGTAGCTTTTATACTTTCCTAAATTTCTTATGTTTTACATTAATCTTATTAGGTTTTAATTAAATTTAGTATGATTTGAATGAAACTAGGCTTGGGAGATGTGGAAAGATGATCAAAGTTTGGAGTTGATGGAGCCAACAATAGGATATCTTTCTTCCACTTCTGTTCTATTGAGATTGATTAACATTGGCCTTCTTTGTGTCCAAGAAAGCCCGATTGATCGACCTAGCATGCTTGATGTAGTCTCAATGATTAGTAATGAATATGCACCTTTACCTACACCCAAGCAACCTGCTTTTACCAAAGGTCGAAATGTGATGGACACAGATTCAACAATTGACAGTGCAGAAAATTGCTCAAAAAATAGTGTAACAATTTCAACAATAGAAGCCCGATGAGTGACTCCTATAGCAAAGAAAAGAAATGTTGTAGAATTAATCTTTCTATCTGATTTGTACGCACGTTGATATGCTACATACTTGCCACTAAATGTTGTCTTAGTTCAATCTTATTCTAGTATTGTTGCCAATAATACTAATTAGATAGAATTTACAAGCTTTTGCAGGATCTAAGTATAATTTTTCTTCCATGTACTATCACATTAGTAAACACTAGCGCCTATAATATGCACTAGTTATTTTTCATTATAATTACTCCAAGTGTCTTTAAAAGATGAGAAATGCTAGACTTACAAAACTTTTTACAAAAAAAAGCTCTTATAAATTAATGTGGCGCAATATGATTGAATTTCTTAAAATTTGAATTCATCCTATTTTCAATCATATTGTGCCACGTCAGTTTGTAAGAGCTCTTTTTTGTAAAAAATTTTGTAAGTGTAGCATTCCTCTTAAAAGATTATCACTACCCAATTTCCTTCCCCTCCCTCAATAAACTAATTGGCTACCAAAAGGGGGTGAAATCCCAAATCTTTGGCTTGTACCTCTTCATGTTTATTCATGAAAATAACAAAAAAGCCTCCCCAACAGTTTTACGATTTTGTTGAAATTCATGTTCACTCACCAAAACAATAAAACTTTTCATCATCTCTCTCCTCCCCTTTTCTATTCCTATTTCGTTTACTCCTGTCTCTCTTTTCTAACTCTCGCACGCATTGGTTTAAATTTTTTGCAATGCTTTTTCATCTGTCTTACTCAGACCAATTGATGATGTACCATGTCAAATAATAGGAATCAGAAGTCCAAATCAATTTTAAATAATGATTTGTCAACTATTTAACATAACACGTTATCTATACCATTAGAAAGACAAATGGTTATAACATTAATTAAATGATTAAACTATAATTAAGTGTCTTTCATGTTGAATTCATGAAAAAACAAATATTCAAAAATATGATTATTAGATAAAGAATAAAGAAATCTTTGAAAAAAAAAAATTTAATTGGAATAGTTAAAGTGGATAACTAAAATGTTGAGGCTGATGGGGTGCTTTAAAAAAGTAAATAGCTAAAATAAAAAAATCTATTATTTTAACTATTTTGACTAGTAAATTTACTGAGACTACTATGAGTACTAGTTTTAACAACTAACAGAAATATATAAAAGATAGGGCTAGTGTTCACCTTGAAAGAGACCAACTGCTTTCTGGTCTGAAAGCAGGACGGGGAAAATTGTCAGCTCAAGAACACAAACTAATCACACCTATCTCACCGTGACCTCATTTCTGTCAGCAAATTTTCTACTTACATTACAATTTTCCAGAACTAAATTTCCTATTAACCAAACAGAACTCAGAAATTTTTTGCAATTCTCCAAAGTACTTTGCACCATTAGAGGCAAAAAAGCGTCCAAAAGTTTCTGAGCATAGGGTTTCAAACAATTGTAAATATAGATAGATACTATAAAGTCTACGTCTCTTTTCTAGAGCTCCACCATTTTTTACAAAGCTCCAAACGTCTGCCATTTCCTTTTTTAGAGCGGTAACACATTGTACTTTAATGAAAGCTAAAGCATTTTTTACATTAAAAATGCTTCTTCTTTTTTTCTAATTAAAAAAAAAATGCTTTTAAGTTGTTTAGCAGTAGGCAAAGAAAGGGTAAATAATTACCAAATTTATAAATAGAGCGAAGTGACTCAACTGAACTAGAAGGAATAGAGTAAACAGGACAAGATTTATTGTCAGCTTCTTGAAACGCCTAACCTCCTTCTCTTCTTATTAGAAAAACAGTGTCACAATAATGCATATTTCAAGTATTAATAAATAAATAAAAAAGAAAGATAATCGCACTTACTATTTCTTTTCTTCCTTTTTATTTGTATTAGAATTGAAGAATAGCATTAAACTGAGGGTCTATAATGGGTCTATTAGGAGGGAAACGGATTGGGATATCGAAGATCATTAGTTCTTGAATTGTAACCTCGTTGTTTTTGGAGCTTGGGCTGAGCTCGAAAATATCCGATTCATATTTTCTTTACACATTTCCCATATTCATCATCTCATTTATTCTCATAAACCATGCAAATCCATTCAAATATCCAATTCTCATTAAAAGAAATCCAAAAATAAAGAAGATCATTACAGGGTCCACATATGGATAATTAAACCTAATAAAACTTAAAATTATCCAATTAATAGGCATGATTAGTCAGAAATGTCTTGAACAATTCAATCAAATTATCTCGGGCTCAGCTAGGGCTACAAATTGAGCCAACCGACCCATTATGACCGTCTCAACATAGAATCCTAGTAGCGTTAGAGCACTAGTATCAGATGCCCTATACCTAGTTTCCTTCCCTATATATAAGGAAAATCTCATAAAAATCACAAAAACCCACAAATAGCAGATACCCTAAATGTAGGGAAAGCCCTTGGGTAGCTACAGTGCTACCCAATGAATTATTTTAATAAAAAAAAAGGATCCTCTCTCCTCTCCCAATCCCTCCTTCCTCTCGCAGCACCTCGTCTCCCTCTTCCCCTCACGCTTCTCTCTCTCTCTCTCTCTCTCTCGCACACGAAGATATCGAATTTATCTTCGCCCCTCACCGCCTTCGGTTTCACCGTTGGCTTCGTCGGAGAAACCGAAGAAAAAAATTAAAAATGAAACATGTTCTGCATGTAACCGGTTGCTCCGGTGAGCGCCAACCATCATTTAGAGTCTCTCTCAGCCAGCTTCCATGGCCAACGATGAATCAGACGCGCCGGTGTACCTTCACGGCGACCTCGATTTGAAAATTATCGAGGCGCGTTGCTTGCCGAATATGGATATGGTCTCGGAGCGCTTCCGCCGTTGCTTCGTCGCATTCAGCTCCTGCCAATCTAATCGGAGTCGCCTCGGTCTCGGCCCACCGAATCGCTTCGTCGCAGATTCCGGCGAGGTGGGCTTCGCGGGAACAGTGGTGCTGGACCAAGACGGAGACGAGAGAGAGAAATTGAGAGAAATGGCAGAGACGAGAGAGAGAGATTGAGAGGGGGATGCTTCGGGAATAAAGAAAAAAAAATAAAAAAAATAAAAGTAAAGAATATTATTTTAATGATATGAAGAAAGATTAAGGGAATCTGCTATAGAGTGTTTTTGTATAGGGAAGCAAAAAGTAGTTTTGTTTCCTAAATTTAGGAAAAATAATTAGGCATCTGATACCAGTGCTCTTACATAGCCTGACAGAGCTGAGCCACGGGCAATAATTGGGATGGTCCAACTATAACATGTGGGCTCAAAATATGAGTATCTTTCTCAAAGGCAAAAATTGTAGCGTTACATCTCGAGAAGTTTCTGCAACAACACAACAAGAGTACATTTCTTCAAAAACGAGGAAGGGGAGGTTAAATGTGTATGTTGGTTTTCTAACCTTTCTCTTTTTCCTTTTTCCTTTATACGCAAAAAAAAGTCCAAATAATAACAAATAACTTTTTTAACAAAAATTCAAAACATCTTTTGTTTTTATATTATACCAAAACACTTTTTTTAACCAAAACACAAAATACCTCTTAAAAAAGGTTATCAAATCCCACATGAAGGACCCGTATTCTCTCAATTAAAAAAAAAAAATAGAGAGTATCCGATTAGTTGCTTTTGAGTGACAAAAGTGTAATAAACCGGATACTCTTAATTTCCTTTAAAATGAAAATGATTATTTTTCCCACATGAATACTATAGTTGAGCTAATAGTGATTCTTGTCATCATAATCAGGCAAAAAATGGAAAATATGGGTAGCTGTGCTAGTCCCTACAACAGGGCTTATCTTATGCCTCTTCATTTGTTTTTCAATCAAAGGAAAACTCAAACACATAGGTAAGTGTAAACATTGCAACCGTACATAGAAATCACTTTCAAAAAGTTACAAGGAAGTCTACCTTAATCTAAGAGAAGAAAATAAAATTGTGACAAGTCCTTGCTCTTAGGAACATCACTTAACTCACTTTTCTATGGCCCAACAATGAAAAGCTATTAGTATCTGAACCTAGTTTGTGGGGTCCGTCTACAAATTTCACCATGTCTCCGGGAAGGAACTTTGCAGTTATTTGTGCATTTCGCTTTAATGGGAATGAATTACTCTATTATTTGTACTTATTTGCGGAAATTACTTACCTTTAGATACTGGCATTGCTTATAATGCATGGTTGAACTTTGGTGAACCCAGTGATGTCACCTCAATTGATTTTCTCGGACCAAGCACTGGATTTCGACGTATAGTGACCAATTCTAATAATTCTTTTATCAAGCAGGCGAGAAGGCTTCAAGCAATAATCTAATATTATTTGATTTCGATGGTGAACTCCATGCAATCAATGATGGAATGAAAACCAACAATAATATGGGGAAAAGAGAGAAGGATGTTGAGTTACCATTATTCAATTATGAGAGCGTATCAGCTGCAACCAATAATTTCTCAGTTATAAATAAGCTTGGAGAAGGAGGTTATGGTCCTGTTTACAAGGTACGTTACATTTTTCCAATGAATGTGCTTTGAACAATATTAAGGGTCTGTTTGGCTTTATAGTTTCAAAATTTGCAATTAAAAAATAGTGATTTCAAAACGTGTAATTTGAAAACGCAATTTTTAAAAATACATTTTAGCGTTTGATAAAATCGCAATTTTGCTTTTAAAATCACTATTTAGTTGTTAAAGTGGTGTTTTTTTATCAATGCACCCCCTTGTGTGTGATACGGCGTGCGTTTTTTCTGTGTTTTCAAGCTGTAGTTTTTTTAAAACAAATCACGGCACTTTTGGCTTGCAAAATAGCAATCCTAAAGGCACTCTAAGGAAATCGACATTAATGATAAACCTTCACGAAAGTTTAAAGAGCTTATGGTTCTTCATAGGGGAAATTACTCAGAGGGCGGGAAATTGCAGTGAAGAAGCTTTCAAAAAGATCTGGACAAGGAATTGAAGAGTTCAGAAATGAGACATTACTAATTGCAAAACTCCAACATAGAAATCTTGTCAGACTCTTAGGATGCTGTATCGAGCGAGATGAAAAGATATTAATATACGAGTATATGCCCAATAAAAGTTTGGACTTCTACCTTTTTGGTGAGAGTGTGTTTATGTATATATGTCTATATATTTTCCTCTCGTATCTTTTTAGGTTCTTAAGTACTAATTTCCTCGGTTGTACTATTTAAATAGATCCAACCACAAAAACAATGTTAGGTTGGGAGACACGCATAAACATCATTGAAGGAATCGCTCAAGGACTTCTTTATCTTCATCAATATTCAAGGTTACGAATCATACATAGAGATCTAAAACCAAGTAACATTCTCTTGGATAATGAAATGAATCCAAAAATATCAGATTTTGGCATGGCTCGAATAGTTAGAGGCAATGAAACACAAGCAAGCACAAACCGAATTGTTGGAACTTAGTAAGTATGAAACTTGTTTTATATTTGATATCTGCAATTGCCAATTAAATTCTTTTAACAAAGCTACTGATAGATTCGTTTACTAAATTTTGAAATGCAGTGGCTATATGTCTCCTGAATATGCTATGGATGGTTTGTACTCGATAAAGTCTGATGTGTTTAGTTTTGAAGTATTGGTACTAAAGATTGTGAGTGGCAAGAAGAACACTGGCTTCTATAACAGCGAGTGACTCAATCTTCTTAGATACGTATGTAGCTTTTATACTCTCTCAAATTACTTACATTTTACATTAATCTTATAAATTAAAATGCTATTAGTTTTTAATTAAATGTAGTCTGATCTGAAATGAAACTAGGCTTGGGAGTTGTGGAGAGAGGGTCAAAGTTTGGACTTGATGGAGTCAACAATGGGATATCCTTCTTCCACTTCTGTTATGTTGAGATTCATTAACATTGGTCTTCTTTGTGTGCAAGAAAGCCCAACTGATCGACTTACCATGTCTGATGTAGTCTCAATGATTAGTAATGAACATGCACCTCTACCTACACCCAAACAACCAGCATTTACCACCGGTCGAAATATGATGGACACAAATAGACGGGGCATAATGCCCAGGCTCGCTATCTTGTTTTTCGTGTCATCGCGGATTCATTAATCATCAGTGCAGGAAATTGCTCAAAAAATAGCGTTACTATTTCAACAATGGAAACTCGATGACTAATTCGTATATCAAAGAAAAGAAATGTTGTAGAATTGATCTTCTATCTGATTTGTATGCATGTTCATATTCTACATACTTGTCAGTTGTCACTAAGGAGCAACATCATAAATAGTTATTTCATTGAGAAAATGAATAGTTATAAATTGAAATGCTCTTATCTTTCAGTAAAACTTACATTTATTTGAAATGATACTAGTCTTGGGAGTTGTGATTGGATGATCAAAGTTTGAAGTTGATGGATCCAACAATATGGTATCCTTCTTCCACTTCTATTATGTTGATATTCATTAACATTGGCCTTCTTTGTGTCAAAAAAAAAACTCAAGTGACCGACCTACCATGCTTGTTATAGTCTTAATGATTAGCAATGAACATGCACTTCTACCTACACCCAAGCAACCAGCATTTACCACAAGAGAGAATATGATGGACACAGATTTAACAATTGACTGTGCAGGAAATTGCTCAAAAAATAGTGTAACAACTTCAACAATGCAAGCCCGATGACTAATTCCTATATCAAAGAAAAGAAATGTTGTAGAACCAATCTTTCTGTCTTATTTGTATGCACGTTGAGATGCTACATACTTATCTCTAAAGTCGTCTTAGTTCACTCATATTTTTGTTTTCATTGCTAATAATGCTATCCAGATAGAACTAATACGGTTTTACGGGATCTAAATATAATTTTTCTTCCATGTACTACCACATTAGTTAACACTAGCCTATAATATGCACGGGTTACTTTTTATTATAATCTACTCCTAAGTATCTTTAAAAGATTATTAGTAACCAATTCCTTCCTCTCCCTCACTAAATTAATTAGCTACCAAAAAGGGGCAAATCCCAAATCTTTGGCTTGTTCCTCTTCATGTTTAATTATTCATGTAAGAGACAGTTTTAACAACTAATTCAAGCACACATCTATTCAATATTTTAGACCCAAACTATGACTAATTCGAACTAAGACTATACTTGTGAACCTAACATTGTAACTAAAACTATATGTTCTTGAAGATTTTGAACCATATCTTCAAATTATGTGATATACATTAATTACTACAATTATGTGACCCTCATCATAAAGTATATTCACAGCAATATCATAAATGTAAATTTTTGCTATTATTGACTATAAAAATTTTTCAATAATGACACAACTATTAATCTAAGCTTAAACTAAACACCCAATTGAAATACAACATGGCACAAGCCAATAATTCCAGCAAATTGGTCCTCATAAATTCAATCAGTTTTCCAAAATATGTCATTATAAACATTAAATAGAAATATATAAAAGAGAGGGCAAGTGTTCACCTTGAAAGAGACCAACTACTTTCTGGTCTGAAAGCAAGACGGGAAAAATCGTCAGTTGAAGAACACAAACTAATCCCCCCTATCTCACCAAACCTCGTTTCTGTCTGAAAATTTTCTACTTACATTACAATTTTCCAGCACAAAAGTTCCTATTAACCAAACAGAACTCAGAAGTTTTTGCAATACTCCAAAGTACTTTGCACCATTAGAGGCAAAAAGCGTCCAAATGTTTCTAAGCAAAGGGTTTCAATCAATTGTAGATATAGATAGATACTAAAACATCTACGTCTCTTTTCTAGAGCTCCACCATTTTTTACCATGCTCTAAACGTCTGCCATTCTATGATTTCTTCTTCAAGCTCCATTAAGGAGCAACCTGATCAGTAAATTTGACTAACTCGCATCCAAAAACAACACATAAAATCTTATATGAACTAAGCCAATTATATAGTTGCACTGAAAACCCAATCAATGAAGATTCAAAATATAACTAAACTTCAATTTGTTTCTTTTCCTACATTTTCCCAACAATCAAACACATAATTAATTAAAGAACTTATGGAAACTTCAAATTCCGAAACCTACTCAGAGCAGCATGTTTGTTTGAGCTTACCTAACTGATCACAGTCATGGAGACAAATTTTTAACTCGCATTTTTATTCCACAACTATCCCACAATGCTGACGTGACAAGATTAATTGTGACTGACACATTATAGTTGTGGGATAAAAATGTAGTTTCTAACCTTACTCTATTAATATATACATCTCAAAATAGGCAGCCTGTAATCTAGAAAGAAAGAAAAAGAAAAGAAAAGAAAAAAAAAAAACTCAAATCTCCACACACTAAATCAAACTACGTCAATGATATGATTGGTTGGCCAAAAAATGATATGATGGATAAGAGAGTCATAATTATATTGCCGAAGTATGAGCACATCTAGAGTCTTTCCTAAACAGAGCTAACTATTAATTTCAGACCTTTGAAACATGTTACAAAATGAGATATATATACAAAGCCGTGTGCTATAAATTGTGTATATTACATATTTTCAACACCATTAACTTCGTATGCCATAAAACATCTCCTCATCGCGGGCATGGATTTCAGAAAATCTCTCAAAGCCTTTCATTACTTCCATAACTCTCTTCCCATTCACCACAAAATTGGAATCTGCTGTTGCAGAGCTTCTTGCTTGAAGGATCACTAGCTATTACTTTGGATGGCAATTTCATTCTTTCCCTTTGCCAGCCCTAGAAGACTTCAAACCAATTTTGCGCTTCCTGGATGTTTCTAATTCAACCATCTCTTTTAGCTTCTCCACATTGAAAAGAATAGTGATATTTACTGTTAGCAAACATTTAATGCAATTCTATTTTAAATTTTCAATGAAAGCTAAAGCATTTTTGACATTTTTAATGATGCGACCGACACTTCAACAGGACCTAACCAAAAATATATATCCCCTCCATTAAAACTCAGGTTTCACAGATGCAGGGGATAAAAATAGAGAAAAGTGTAAAATTGGTTCATGTAATTGGCCTAAATTACATATTACTCCCACAAATGGGTGGCGTTCATTTTCTTGTTTTTTTATTTTTTAAAAAATTTAATTTATGAGTTTTTTATAATTTTATATTTTTTATAATATTTTTTTATTAGAAATT